>OZ026843.1:23239204-23839204 GCA_964023205.1 Lutraria lutraria
GAAACATTGTAAATCAGTCTGAACATAATTAGTTTTGAAATGTTGTTCTCAATATTGGTTGCTAAGTGGTGTTTCATTTTACTATTTTACTATAAAAATGAACTTTATCTAGTACTGTACACCAAACTGAATCTTAATAATATGAACAACATTAAACTCAAAGGTATGCTGATATACAATGCAAATAAACAAGATTAAACTCTACCATAATTCTGTTACTGTCATTTCAGAAAGTACCATGGACACAGATATTACTGAAGATGTATGTGAAGATAGTTCTCAACATAGTTCACAATTCTTTGTTAATGAAGATAGTTGGTCCAGTGTTGATGTGGACGCTACACTGCAGGGAAAAGTTTGTAGTTTCCTCTCTATATGAATGCTAAAACACTTTCACTGACTTCTTATTTTGTTAATTTTATAACTGGGTTCCATTTTATTAGCTCGGCTGGTTTCGAATTGTGATCACAGCATCGTGTACATTTGTGCAAAAACTTTAATGTAGCTCATAACTATGAGAGGTAGTAATATGAAACTTCATAGGTGGATAGATCTCACTTAGGTGATGAACAGACGAGGGTTTACAAGCATCATATTACTATTCTAAGAATTATCTTGTCCTTTGTTGTATCATGTAAGGTGAAGCATTTCTTACTACTCTCTAATTTAATACAGTAATTAGGCTAACTATTTACTAGACTGCCTGAATTAAGTTCGTCTTCATATAGAAAATGGTGTGTTGATAATGAATGTTTAATTTTCAGTTGTCTCCTAGTTACTTACCTGGAAGAGAAGGTGATCTTGGGCGGGGTCATGGTAAACTTGTTGCTATGGCAAGGAAGAAAATGTCCATTGCTGGTAAAGCTAAGGTAATGTTTATTGAAATAAAGATTATAAGTTGGAGACATTAAAACATTGAGATGCTACTTTTCTATTTCACATATTGAAGAGCAGTGACACAGTATGTGTAATGTATAATAAGATGGGGTTTTGAATTGATTTAAGCCCTTATTTGTATACATACACCTTAACTGTCTTGATTTGGCATAGAATTACGTTTATATGGCACAAGTTAAATTTACTGGGTAAGTGCTATTTAGACTTCTCTAAAAAATTTAAACAAATTTTGTTATTGCTTCATATAGGGTCGAGGAATGAATGCTGAAAAAAGAAAACGACCATTAACATTTGGTGAAAAACGTAGAGGACCAAAACCCAAGGTACTTAATTCTATATACACAATGTATGCATACATAAGTTTCATTTAGTCTTCTAATTCTCTATAAGCGGATACAGGTTATTTGTCTATTTTAGTAGAGGAGGATATGTTGTATACCGATTCTTATTGTAAGAGTGATCATTAGGTTTTTTCATTTCTCTATTGAAAGCTGACTGATTTGTTCTTATATTCATGAGAGTGTAGTTAATATTATTTGACTGTAGAATATGATGTAGAGTGTAGACTGGTGTTTTAAATTATATGTATCAAATTTTCAGTTACAACAAAATGGTATGAACCAGTCTAAGAAATCTAATGCTGATACAGATGACGATGATGATGATCATGCTAACACCATCGTGCTGGCAAATAAAACAGATAAATTTACATTTGATCAGGTAAAATAATGTCTATTAACAGCATGTGGGGGGGGGGGGGTAAACCAGTCTTATAGAACATTGTTTCTGGATTATCTCTCTTGAAATTTCCAAGATGAATTAAAAACACAATATCAAGCTTTTATTACACTTCGATTTAAAATTTTCTGGTTTTTGTAAGATATTTAAGTAACTTAGAATATGTTCTAAGCAAAATTACCTTTATTTCACTGAGTATCTACAAACAACATAACTAAATAATATATTAAAGTGTTTTTCATTTGCTCCTTGGCATTAAATGGAATTATGTCAAAAATCTAAATTAAAAAAATTATGCATTGAAATGAATTGTGAAATTAGTGCATAAAAGATTTATTTCAATGAATGATAATTTTTCAATTTAGGATATATGTAAGAGTTGTGGAAGTTTTGGCAAGGGAGATGAAGGGCGCATGATAGCTTGCACCCAATGTGGACAGTGCTATCATCCATTTTGTGCTAATATAAAGGTAAGGCATTTATCATCTATAGCAACCAGGTGTACGCAGGTGTACGTCTTAGGGATCTTTCTCCACTATTAAAGCTGGTATTTAATTTTGTAGTTGTTGCAAGTTAAATCCTAGAGAAAAAAATGTAGCAACAAGTGGAGTTAAAGTAAAAGTGTGTACGGTTAAGTTGAATATGTGTGTTAGTAAAAATCTTGGTTTATTACTTTCTATTATGCTCTCGACATCTACTGTTGCAGGCATATAGTGATTGACTCGCCCATTCATTTATCTGTCTGCCCGTACGAGATTAACTGGATTTTAACATATCTTCTATCTCTTTGATACTTATACAGTTTTTGCCTTGGACCATGCCAAATCCGTCCATATCACCTAACCTCGAATTTACCTTGTCCTTAATTGAATGTATAAAATTTTAATTGGGTTATTTCTCCATTAACTAGATAATACTCTTTCATATAGCATCAATGGCTATGTCTTGATATAGTTGTTTATTTGAAACATTGCTTCTACTTTTCAAAATCTTCTGTCAAGCAAGCAGACGGGCATATGCATTTACTGAACAAAGCGTTTTGTTTACAAAAGTATTTTATGGTTAAAGAATTGCATCATGTTTATTGACAAATACAGCATAATTGTTTCTCTAAAGAATATTGATTCTATATACTCTGTATGCTTGTTGTTAGGTTACAAATTTAAAGATTGTAAGGTTATATGCTACGAATTGGTGATGTATGTGTTCTGTTTGTAGGTAACGAAAGTAGTGCTACAGAAAGGTTGGCGATGCTTAGACTGCACTGTGTGTGAAGGATGTGGTAGACCTCATGATGAAGGGAGACTACTCTTGTGTGATGAATGTGATATTAGTTACCATACATACTGTCTAGATCCTCCTTTAGATCATGTACCAAAGGGTACCTGGAAATGTAAATGGTGAGTTTTATTTTCAATGGTATTTCATTGATTTGTGCAATTACACACATGGTGTATGGGGCATACTTATGTAGACGCTTGTTAGTGTTAGCGTTTTGGTAAATGGAAGGTTGCGACTGGAAAACCCACTGATACGACGAAATATTTGGTAAATGAAACTCAAAGAAAAAGGCTGTCATAACAGTAACACATGTAAATTCACACTCCACATATCATATTGAAAAATAAATTAGAAATTTGTGGTTGGCAGCATGTTTTAATCATGCTTTAAAATGGTTAAACTTGTTTGCAACTCATTCCAAGGCAGACAAGGTTCACACATATTTGTATGATTCATTAAATACTACCATTTTCTTCAGATATTCATAATCTTCTTAGTATATGCAGTGTATCAATGAGAGGCGGCCATAGCCCATGGAAAGCCTCATTCAGCCAATGTTTGACCTCTTAAAAACTTAATGAAAATCCTGATGATATGTATGATATTCTCAACATCAGTACAAAGTGCCTGTCTCAAAAATGTTATTTCTGAATTCCACGGTACATAAAAAGTGTGGTAAAGTATCCTTTATATATGGGACAATATGATTATGTATTGCAGGTGTGTAATGTGTGTAATATGTGGTTCTAAGTCTCCTGGATTTGGTTGTCTATGGCAGAAGAATTATACCCATTGTGGACCTTGTCATAGTAAGATCTCGTGTCCATCTTGTCGTATGAAATACAATGATGAAGACCTCATAATGCAGTGTGTACAATGCTACAGGTAAACTTCATTCATTTCTGGTTTTGGTTTAATGTGTATTTCTGATAACCATCTCTTTTGTTTTTAGTGTCAAATGACCTTGCTCAAAGGGAAAAAATATAGCAAGGGCTGTATGCATTTTGCAACTTGATGCTGGTATTTTTAGGTCACTGGATGATATTAAAGGACAAGTTGCTTGTTACAGATTAGGTCTTTTTATATAACTATAAATAAATCCTTTCATTTTAGATAGTAAGTATTAGCCTTCAGTGAACATTAATTTCTGATTCCCATCCATGTTAGGTGCTGCAATGTGAATGTATGAGGTTGTATCAATCATGTATAATTGCTCACTATTACATAGTCTGTACCCTTCTTATGAAAGTTTGTCATATTGTTATAGATGGTTACACGCACATTGTGATGGTGTACTAAATGAAGACGATGCTGAAAGAGCAGCTGAACATGGCTATCATTGTTTATTCTGTCGTCCCAGAACCGGACAAACTGGTCCATGTAAGTAACATAGTGTAGAAATCATTCTTAATTCATTGTTTACAAGGAAAAACTTCAACTTCAGAAAAATCAGGTTAAAAATTATCTAAGAAAGAAGACTGTGTTGTCATCCAATCTTGAAGTAATAAACTATCGCTGTTAGTTAAGCATCCCTAAAAATGTATGGAAACATTACAAAATTTGTATTGTGATTAAATTAAAAATGATTTTATTTCCAGTACCTCCTTTACCACCAACTCCGGTGATTGAAGAATTTCCATCCATAACCTTTCCTTTTCCCGTCCCAACTGTAAGAGAGCCTGAGCCTCCTAGGTACTACTTGTTTGATGGGGTTCACGTTACTCAAAATGCGAAGCGACAGATTGAGAAAACTATGATGGAAGCGCCAAAGATTAAAAGAAATCGTCGATGGAGCAAGAAACCTGCAGGTTGGGATGAAAAACAAGAAAAACAGGAGGAGATAGTGAAAAAGATTGAGGAATTAAGAATGGCTAGACAAGCATCACAGGACTCAGAGGGCATGTCAACGCCAGTCCTGTCTCGTCCATTGTCAATAGGCTCTGACAAAGATGAGGACAAAGGTCTGATCATGTAACATTGAACCATATGTAGATTTACTCTCTAAGAAAGGTGTACAGAAATCAGGATGAATCATTTTGTTTAACATGATAGTGTTCACACTTACATTTTTCTTCAAGAATTAGCCATAAGAAAATCAATTAAAAACCAATTAACACAGAAACACCTGCCATATACTTACTTATTGGGGATTATATGATATTAATCTGTTTTGTTCATTATGTTATTGTTACTTTGTTGTTGTTATAGGAAATTACATTAAATGTGCATGATAATGGTGAATTTATTTTAAATTATAGTTAATATTATCTACAGATGGATGTGAAAGTTTTATAAAGGTTTGTTTTATTTATAGATTTACCTGATGTGCTGTCACCTGAAAATGTGGATGAATCAAGACATAATCTTGAAGCTGAAGCAATTAAACAAATTGAAGATGAAAAGAAAGTTAAAAAGAAAAGAAATGCCAACAAATTAGGTATAGTAATATTGATATGTATACACCACTGTGCAAAGTGAATTAAATTCCTAAACAGGATCTAACTTATACATGGTTTTCAATTAGGTTACTTACATATAATCAAGTGGGCTGTTTCAGTTGTTATGGTGGCAAAAGTGTACTTATACTGAATGTTTATATATCTTATCTGTTTTCGGCCCATGCGGCAGCTATGGTCATTTCAGAGCCACCTCCAGAGAGAGGGGGTATATAAGATACAGGAGAACATGGCATTTACTGAATGTGTCTAATAAATATATGATACAGTATTAGATAAATAGAATTCCCTGATAGGATTGAACTTATTGTACATCATAATTATGTTGATTATTAAAATTGAATGTTTTAATGACATTTGAATTGTAATGCCCACAGTTGTATTCATGTTATGTAACAAATGACATTTATAATACACATTATCATTAAATTATTCACTAGGTGTTGGTGGATTTAATGCAATCAGAAGGAAGGCTTATGGCAGAGGTCGACCTTCTGGGGATGATAGTAACTTACCTATGGAGGGTGTAGATAAACCTGGACCCCTGTCAGGTGCCATTGGGTCACTTGAGGCAGATGATAGCTTGCCAGCCCCTGTAGGAGACGATAAACCAAGAAAATGGCAGAGAAAAGTGGGCTCTGGGAGACGAAAAAGTGTACTTCAGGAGAATTTCCCCTCATATATGCAGGTATGGTTGAAAGTTCAAAATGTAATTTAAATGAAGAAGTCTGGAATTTCATGCATGAAATTAATTTTCTTGTCTTTATGAATCAAAGTGACTAGGCTTTCTTTATTTAATAAATTTATTAATTTTTGAAGAATTTGATCATTTATACTATCAAATGATTGTAACGACATTAGATTAAAATGTAAGACATTGTTAAAACATGTTACGGAAGTATTCAGTACTTATCATGGTTATCTACTGACCACTCATTATTCAGCCTTATTTGAAACAATGTTTTTGCTCTAATTTGTAGGAGGCGTTTTTTGGAAGTGAAGTTCTGTTTAAGTCCAAAGAGGCTCCCAAAGAAACTTTAAAATCATTAGATTCTGATGAAGAAAAGATTCCTGAATCTAATAAGTTGTTAACAGACAATGTGGTAAAAGAGGAGAGTTCTATACAAATATCTAGTCAAATAATGAAACAACTTGCTGAAATGCCGAAACCATCAATAGCAGAATCCATAACCAAAAAAGCACCTGATGGTGATAAGAAACATGAAAAGAAGGAAGAACTTGCTGGTTCACCCGAAGCTGCAGATCTACAAATACTTGGTGCTGTTGGCGATTTTGATATTGATGAAGATTTCATCAAGATGATTGAGAGTGAATTAGAAGGTGGTAGTCAATTAGAGGATCATGACATTGAATCAGGTAGGAATGTTTCATCAATTATGCATTATTTCCATGCTGTAAAAATCCTCTAGGTATGAATGGTTGCTATCAACCACCATTTTAGTTATGTCAAACTTGAAAAAAACTGTATGGTAAGAGATGACATACTTAATGACGTAGATCCTCAGTTTAATTAGCTGCATTATGTATTCAACATAAGAAGCCATTTTGTGGTTTACCCAAATATGTCAATGCCATGATTTGTTTACTGTAGTTTATCATAAAGCAATGGATCCTGGGGGTGATCCAAATGATATGATGAACACATAAATTGTGACTGACACTCCATGATTTAAGGGAACCAGTATATATGATGTGACACTCCATGATTTAAGGGAACCAGTATATATGATGTATTGGATTGAAATGGGAATCAATGTTTTTTCTTCACATTTCAGGATTTAATACAGTTCTCCTTGAAGACGAGGGAGCAGTTGAAACACCACAGGAACAACCAGCAAAACCTATTGATACCAAACCACCTGATGAAAATCTTGGTGACCTTGATGTTGTCGAAGATATGCTGTCTGCAGGTATGGTCATCTGATCTTTGCTTTATCATTTGTTCCGGGATGACAATATTCTGGATATATCTGGAATTCTAGATTTATCTGCCCTGAAAGAGCTATGGTTTCTATCAGAGCAAAATAAAAATTATTTGAAGGAAATATTTCAAGAAATGGCAAAAGTTATAGTCAATTTAATCTGCTGTGAAGGATTTCTTGACACAAACTGAGTTAAATATGAAAACAATGAGGTTGAAGGCAAAATTGTTTGTGCAAAAATTGTCATTCACATATGATTTTCAGGGTTTTTAATTCGGCTCTATTGACACCCCTGTTTGTTGTCGGAATCTTTCAGCTATTGCTCCTAAATTTTATCAGATATGTGTTTTATATATTTTATGGTTTCTTTGATTGATTTGACCTTACTTGTGAATATTATGAAACCAATTGCCTTACTTTAAACCTGTTTGAAGACACGTTTGCCTCTTTCATTTTTGTAGTATGTCACAGATTTACATTCTGGGTTTAATTGCTGCTAGAATAAATATTATTGGTTTAAGTTAGAGTGTATAGGATATCAATAGAAGAAACTTTTATATGCTGAATTTAACCATACACATCTTCAGAAGTTTTCATTGTTTTTATAGTTTAATATCAATTCATTGTTGAATATCTTTCTAGAATATTTTATTTCCATTTTACATCTTTCAGCGATCATATACATATTTTAAGTCATTGTCTTATAGTTCAGGTGTTCATGGGCATTAAAAAAAGATACATTTAATATTATGAATATTTGCTCATTTTTTGCTGTAATAATATAAAAATTAATTACTTTCCATAATTAAATATTAACATGTTTAATTTTCAGCTGGTCTGCAACAGATTGATAGTAAAACAGTTGATGAGATATTTAAAGGTGTTATGCAAGTTGAAAGTCGAGATCAGGGATCAGCAGCTCCTCCTCCACAATCCCAACCCCTACAGCCCTTACCATCCGTTCTACCACCACAGGAACATCAGTCACAAACTCCATTACCTACTATGCAACAACAACGTCCGCCACAGTTACCTGCAGGTATGTCAATAAATAAGCTGTTGACACTGTAAATAGTACTTCATTATATTTCAATCTAGCAGTCATTTGAAAACTGATTTTTTACTTTCTTTCTTAGCTTTTAGGCCATTGGGAATAAAACATTAACCTCCTCCATTTCAAGGGCGTCTTATCATTAAGGGTAACCATAGCTACCAAAATTTCAATCAGTTATAATCACAGTTGAAATGTACTATTATGATTGATTATTGATAGATTTGACTTAATTATTGCAATTTTATTATTTTATGATTACCAATTTGTAGGTAATGATAAATAGAATACTAGCAGTCTAGCTGGCTAAGCTCTTGTAATTGACACATATTATGAAAGTTATACTGTTTCTCTGAAACACAAACCTGAATGTTAAATTATGAATTAAGTTGTATTACTGACATCCAGTTTTTGAATCCTGAAATTTCAATGGCCTGGAAGAGTATCATAGTAGATGTTACTGTTAGTCTCCAGGGTTAAATGTTGTACCAACAGCTAGGATCATTTGACAACTTCAGAATTAACAGTGGAGGAACACAGGAATCAGTAATCTGTTTAGGTAGGCAGGACCATAAACCTTTTGTAAGCTAACTGGACTACTTCCCTTATGTGAAATTTTGTTCCCTGTGGGATTTGAGCCTACACCAGTGAGGGGCAAGTAACATCTAGTCAGGGACCATAACCACTTAACTGGGGTTACCTCGCTGTAAGTCATTAAAACTGGTTTGTGAAGTTTTGTTTTATTCTAACTACAGCAAAAATGTTCAATAACTTTAATTTTGATCAAATTTACAGGTCAGAGTTTCCAACTTCCAATGTCTTCATCTGTTGGGCAAGGTTTACCAGAAATGCCAATACGTCCACCATTCCCTGGATTTGCTCCCCAAGGCTTTCAGTAAGTAATTTTCCTTTCTATTTGTGCTGCTGTTAACATTTACCATTTTAGATTAGGTAGCATACATCTTTATGCATTTCTTGGAGCGATTTGATAATTTATTAATAGGACAAGACAAGAATGTTCCTAGGTGAATGATGTTAGTGCGAGTCTTCATTCTGTTATGAAGTACTGAAATCAATTGTTGTTAATTCTTTTCTGGTTTGTTTAATTTTGCCTACAGTTAAACCTTTGTTAGCAACCACATCCGAAATAAAGGCCACCTTGTGAATAAAGGTCAATCTTTTAAAATCCATTATTGATTATTTAGAACAAAATTACTTCCGAGTGAAGACCAGCTGTCATTAAGGCCACATAACGTCTTTCCCATGGGTGGCCTTTGTTTACAGGTTTGACTGTATATCATAACAATGTAGTACTAACTGATATTTAAAGAACCAATTAAGGCCTATTGGATAGACCAAAAGTGGAAGAATTTAATGTTTGAATATTTTGGTGAAAAAGTGCTAATCCTGATTAATGACCAGAAGCCCTAGTTCAGTCAATTAAATATTGTGGTTAAATTGTTCTCTATTTTTGAGTAACAATGTTTTATGCTATTCAATATTGGAACACTGAATAAGATTCTGTGTTATTATTGATACAGAAGACCTCCGCCACCACAGCCATCTCAGTTTCCACCCAATTTCATGCCTTGGTCTGGAGCTATACCTGAGGATACTACTGGTACTGATAGCAGTAGACGTAATATGCAGAAATGGGAATCAGATGAAGATCTTGGTGATAATGCTACTATATCACCAATATTGTATTGTAATATACAACATCCTGAACTCAAACAACAATACCCTGGTGAGTTTCATCTATCTAGTTGTTCATTCAGTGTAGTATGGTATTGTACTACAAGGTTATTATTTTAACATGGTGGGAATATTATCATGCAAAATGAATGTAGAATTATGTCAAGTATCAGAAAGTGGTCACATTGATATCATAGTTAGTAATTATTACCTTGTTGAGGGATGATGTGACAGCATTTTGTGCCTAATTGATTTTTGCAGCTCAAAAGTAAAGGTCACACTTTAAGGTCAATTGTAAAAAATGGTCTAAAACAGCTTGTCTGGACCATTATAATACAACTTCTTCATTTCTTGATAAAAGTGGGCTCAGCATGTTGCTTTGGGCTTCAAGTTGTTACCTTATTGTTGTATTACCTTTGAATTTATTGTACATGTATGATGTGATAACATAAAAGTATTTTGTTAATTCTGTACCAGACTTCAGTATTATTACTCACCTGATGACTGGTCTGTTGACCACATATTATACCTGTATGTAACAGGAATCTGTTATATTCTTTCTTTTGTTTATCAGATTGGTCCGAAAGATCAAAGCAGATTGCTAAAATATGGAGAAAACTTACTCCAGAAGAGAAACAGCCTTTCCTAGTAAGTCATTGTTCAATTATTATACCCCCGCAAACAAAGTTTGAGCAGGGGTATGTTGGAGTCACTCTGTCGGTTTATTCTATAAGAATTTGACTTTAACATTGAACCAGTAAATATGTCTGGTAAAACTGTGTTTCCTATAGGTTCATGAGGTCCTTGCAATTTGTATTAATACTTACATTAACAACAAATAGAGATTTTATTGCTCTGATCATTTTTTGCATTAAAGGAAACATATTTTGTAAAGTGAGGATATTTTATTCACATTTATCATTTGAAACATAAGAACAATATTTCCTGAGATAAAGTGATTTAGTAAGAGTTTTTTTTCTGTCTCACATTTAAAGTCAACTTAATATAATGTTTGTACTTCAGCTTAAAGCTAGAAAGAATCGAGGAAACATCAAGGCAAAGGCTCAGACAAAATTAACACCAGAACAAAGACGTAAGAAATCAGAACTGCAGCAGCAACAACAACAACAGCAGCAACAACAACAACAGCAGCAGCAACAACAACAACCAGGACATTTACCATGTATGCCAGGGATGAGAGGTGGTGCTGATATGTTCCCAAGTCCTGATGGTAAGTTTCTGTTTATATATACACCATTATAGGAGAATACCGTCATACTTGATTACCTTCTAATAGGAAGGAAGAGTATTTCGTCTTATTTCATCACCCAAGTCAATTCTATCCTGTTTCTGTGCTTAACAAGTAACAGAACGATGATATCTTAACACATAAACTGGAATAGAATGTGGCACTTTACAGCAAATCAAACCATGATTCTGCTTGTATGGTAAGACGGAAATTGATTGGAGAGTATAATTATGATGATGAAACAGTCACTTCGTTTCAATCCATAATTGCCCTCTGGGTGAACCTTACTTAACGCCCCTTTGTAAAATAAAGGTCATTATGCAAAGTAAGAGCATTCCTTACATCAAAACCCGTAAAGAATGGCTATTGTGCAAAAAGGCCGTGTTTCTTTCCTGTTGGTTGCTTTTGTTTACTTGGCATTCTGTTTCTTTGTTTTTAACTAAGGTTTTATAAAATAAGTTACTGAATTCATGTTTGTAGGTACAGGTATGGCAAGTCCTATCCACTCCAGTCCTGGAACTATACCAAGTCCTATGAGACATGGACCTCCAATGATGCCTGGAACTCCTGAAGGTACATATTTTACCCTTGTTGATTTTCAAGGTTATTAAAAGTAAAAGCCTTTCATTAATTTTTGATGTCATTCAATAGGGCTTGATATGTTATAAGCTTTATAGACAAGATTTCTTCCTAAATTTCCCCAGAGCGATCATACAATTCCACCTTTCACTTCATGATATGAATGAATAATGATGTACACACACTCTCACTTCAGGTCATTCTCCTAGTCATCCTAATCAAGGATTTCCTGCACCACAGGATCCGTACCATCATATGCCCCCTACACCAAGATCTCAGGACCCATATGCTATTACTCCGCCTACTCCAAGACCTCCACCCTCTGAGTTTGGTGTACATCCAGGAACACCTACCAGTCAATCACCAACTGGTAGAAAACCCATGGATCCTTACAATCAACCACGCCCTGGAGAACATATGGGACAGCCCGACCAGTTCAGAAGTCCTGGTAATAGGCCAGCAGACCACTTTGCACAAAGTGCAGGAATTGGATCTGAATCATTTGGCCCTATGGGAGCTCAACCAGGAATGAGTCCACGACCTATGCTTAAAGGTCAGAACATGTGGCCTGGACAAGAACAGGATCCATATGCTCATCCTCCAGGTACCCCACATCCTCATGCCCCACAGATGCCACATAGAATGGAGAGGCAGATAAGTGCTCCTGCAGGAGTACCCTCTTCCGAAGCTACATTCCCGGTACCTCCTACATCAGATCATCCAGAAACTACATCAGCTGTAGACCCCTTTGCTCAACCTCCTGGTAACCAAAAACCTCAAGTGCAGCCCCCTAGACCCCACCTACAAAGGGTCCCTTCAATGCCCGGTGAAGGACATATTGGTCCTGGAGGTCAGTTTAGACAGATGTTCCGTCCACCACACCCCGCTATGATGCGACCAGGTATGCCAGTAGAACCGTTTCCACAGCAACCAGGTGGTCCTAGACCAAGAGGAGTAGATGTTCCCCCTCATCCAGGCATGAGAATGTCTGAGGCTTCAGCAGTAAGTAGTATATTTATGTTCTTTGTATTGTGGTAGATGTTTCATGTTGTGTATTTTGTCTTAGTTGTGCTTACTTTGATACTTATGTTTACTAGTGACTGTGAACAATTTTACAATGCTATGAATGGAAGTTAACTTTAGTACATGCTGAGTTCAGTTCTTTGGAAATTTGGTATTTGATACTAACTTACCTAAGATACACCTGATTCAAAGTACATGTATTCAGTTTCAAATTTATACATCTGTTGTTTCGGAGCATCTAGTCTTTGAAGCATGTAAATTTCTTGATATGAAGACTTGAAACACACAGTCTACCATTCGTGGAACTGTACTATATACTGGACTGTCAGTCATTCTCGACATCTATTGTTTTTTAGTCAATAAAAACCAGACTTGTGGACCCGAAGGTAATTGAGATTAATCATGTTATGACAAGATTTAACCATTATATTTGTAGCATTAATACTTGAATTTTTATTTTCACCCCTATATATATTCCAATGCTTATTTACCACTGTTTAAACTAGTTACTGTTGTCTTTAGTTGCAGACTTTAGTTATTAGTTGCTGTTTAACAATATGTTTAATGATAACCTGGTGTTTGACATGACTGCCAAATGATAATTGTCTCATGATGAGTTGTTTATTTAGAATATAGAAACATAAATCAACGAAAAAATGTTTTTTCGTTGAATCTAATGCCGCAATCCTATCAAGCTTGTTTATTTCACGTTATATACGTTTCACACATTTTCAAAATCATCACGTTCCTCGTATTAGAAACATGGAAAACAATATAACAGGTTGATGATTTCTCGACTCTGTTTATGATTATGACGTTTGGTATTCTTTCTTTCTGGTTAGATATAGCACGATGGAACTGGGACATAATAGAATACCTGAGTTTGAACAATGTAATGTATATAGCTTGATATCTGAAACAACAGATTGAAATTGATTTAGTCCTATGAAGAAATAAAAATAAGTTTAATAAGTTTTCTATGGCAACTTCTGCAGGGTTCTCAATAAGTTGTCAACAGGCCAACAAGCTAGATTAACAGACCTGCTAGGGGGGGGGTCCAGGCATTTTCAAGCAATATTTTATAAACTTTTGAGATTCCTAACCTGCCCAAACACATTTTTAAGCGGCTAAATTGGCCTGCAGCCTATTGACAACCCTGTTCTGACATTCAGAAACACATTCAATTGGCAGTTATGTCTATTTAGCAGATCTTCTATTGTAGTATGAAATTGGTTTGGTTGCGTTTATTTAAAAACATCCAAATCAATGTTTGACTGTTTGTCTCATTATATTTCTGCATACTTGTTTTTACTTGATTTTCACATGATTTTATTTTTGATGACTCTGACAAAGCTGTGTCATAACTACCAGATTTTAGAAATTGGTATTTTTTGACTCAGTTGATAAAAGCATCAAAATTAAGTCTCAGTTTTTAATATTAATTGAATTGTCATATTTCATACCTATAATGTGCCTTGAGTGAATGTATACAGTTGTTATGTTGTTAGCAATAGTGTGGTTTTCCAGTCAACATACTTAAAAAGCTAGTACAAGCTTGTTACTGTCACAATGAATTTACTTCTGTGGTCTTACATATAATCAAATTTCTCAGAAATAAATTCCCACTAAAAGAATCATGACTGCAGCTGTTGTCCTGAGGTTAGTGCACTGGACTTGTTACATGGCAATCTGGATTCAAAGCTTGGTCGCGACAGGTCATACCCTTCTATGAAAATTTGACAAAAAATGTTGATTTTACTCCATATGTGGAGAAGTTACTAGAATACAGTTCAAGTAAACTGGTTGGGTTAACTGGCTAGCTCAGTGGACAGAGCGTTTGTCTGATGATCGAGAGGTTGTGAGTTAGAACCCCTGGCGAGGCTCACACTGTCCGTGACAAATTTGACTGAAGATATTACATCCTGTTAAATTGTCCTCCACCTGTAAATTATGTGGGGTAGCTTGGCAGAAGCTTACGGATAGAATGTGGTTATTAGCAAGCTGGTTAGGATAACTGCCTGCCACAATATGACTGAAATAATGTTGAAAATGGCATAAAACCTGATGAAACAAACAAATGTAGTACAGTTTTAAGTGACTGAATGGACAGAAAACACATATCTCCAAAGATAAATCTTCCTTGCTCCTAAATTAAATGTTTTTTTTCAGTTATGCACTTAACCTCTGTAGTTGTTATCATTGAATACTAGTGTGTAGGTAGATAACATGATTTGATCCAATAGTTCAAGTCTGAAAAGAGATATCAAGTCATTAACTTCAGACTTTCTGTTTAATGTACCATTCTGAACTGTTTGTTGATGACTATTCTGAATTGAACAATCAGCTTTCTGTATTTTTTGTCATGTTTGTAGGGCTAACTCTAACATATTGTGGGGATGGCAATGAAAAACATGCTTTTGCAGCATATAGTAATTAGATTTTGTCACATTCTTAATTCGCTGATCAAATTTGAAAATTGGCTTAGACTTAGATTTTGTTGCATTACCGGGTATTTCTTTTTTTACATCTGTTAATTATCAAATCTACAGTCGAGTTGCAATAGCTCAAAATGCGAAAGTTCAAAATGCTCTGAAAGTTGAAATCCTTTTTCAGCCCCAGTGATTATCCATAACAAAAATGTTTTGATAGAGATTAGAAATTAGTTTTCTTAAGTTCACCGGGTTTGATACAATCAATAGAGATAATAACTCTGAGCTTTTTATGTGTTACGTGATAATATGTTACTCTGCCAATCACTAACATGTAGAAGGCAATGCTGACATTTATTGTAGCTGTTTTAATTTTTAGTTTATTTCTCTGTTGTCTGGTTCCAATGTTTACTCATGTAGGTCATTTTAATTTTTTGTGTGTTAGCAGATTTGTTCTAATGTTATAAAGATAGGAGCAGATGGAGCTTTCATGGAACATTTTGGAAACTGAACGATAGCTCAGCTATCCATAGCCGTCACTCACTTGATGCGCATGAATTTTTAGAATAGACCAAAGTACTGATTTTCTACATCAGCCTTGATCTTGTTAAACTATTTACCATGCTATGTTGCGGTGCATGTCTATGTAAGTTCAGTTTCCATGAGTACTTTTAGTACTTGGATTGTCTCTGAATTTTTGTAATGATAGTTGACTCCTAAGACTGACTTTCATCCTATTTATTATTTTATGTCTGATGATGTTGAATCAATATGTGCTATTCTAAAACTTATCATTTGATGTAACAAAATATATGGTCTTGGAACCAGACAAATAGAGATTTATTGTGTGGCTGAGTCCCGGCATCACACTTGGTGTTGTATATTAAACACTCTCTGTCTCTCTTCTTTCTTTGCCCACCTGGTAGCTACAGCGGATATTTGCAGTAGCCAATCGTCAACACGTGTCTCCGCTGTCCAGGATGTGGCCAAATCAAATTGCACCACCTCTACATGCTGTGACTGGGGTAAGTTGCACGAAACCAACGGGCGAGCACATGCTTTACTAACACTCTGTTCCTTTGGCTTTCTTGTATACTAAACATCTTTTGTCTAACCTGAGAAGCATACCCTTGTCACAAAATTCTAAATTTTCTGTTCAACATTTTTCTTTCATTTATCAATATGCAGTATTGTAAAACACTTGTATGCTTCAAGCTTATTTGCATTATTTAGCTTCATTTGTATGACATTGTGTTGTTTTTATGTTGTTTAATATACCAGTCCTGAGGAGTTGTATTATTATAGTTTTAATCAGTTTGCATAAACATGTGTTCATCATGAGATTTGTACATTATGATTCTTCTATATTGACTACTTATTGATAAATAAGTTGATTTTATAATTTAATATTGATGACACATCTGACTTCATTTAATTGTGTGTTCTTTAACTATAATGCCTCGCCTTCTTTCAATGAAAAGTTATGAGCCTAAAGTCTACCTAATTTTTAATGCCTTAATGCGTGCATGTGTGGTCAAGAGAAGTTTTCCTGGAATATTTTATGTAGAAGTTTGTATATTCTTTAAATAATTAGTATATTGTCAGTAGAATGAGTAAATGATTTTGGTGTATGGTATGAAACATCTTTCATATCTTCTTATATCAATTAGATTATTTGTACTTTAAGATTTCTACATATGCTGACTTTAGTGAAGGGCATTTTCTTCAAATTTGTTGAATATTCTCATGAAAAATATTTAAACATTCAATGGATTATTCTTGGAAGCTAAGAAACTGTCCATGAAAATGTTTTTAACAATATTAGTCTACATTATTTGGTTCATTGGTTGACAATGTGACAGATTGATCTGAAACCACTTGCATGCTCATAATCTTTTATTTGAAATTATTCTAGAATATCAAGTTTTTTACTTCATACTGGCTTTGAAAGCAGTTTGAACTAGATTTTTAAGCCTAATAAAACTCAATTGTTTCATCTTTGCATGTGATGTATGAGGTCAAGGGTGAGCTATTGTGGTCAACTTATTCTTATTTATCACCACATTCCTTCACTTATCCTGAAACAAGCCTTGGGTTAATATAATCAAATCTTTCACAAGATAAATAATTTACAATTAATTAATTTTAAAGGATTAATTATTGATAATAAAATGTCTGTGTATTTGTGTTCTGTGAAATCCTCTGTGCTTTGAGCCCCTTCAATAGCCTATAACATCAGGTTGGATTAATTACTACATGTGACATTTACTTTTTGATGTAGGTCTATTTGCAATTATTTAGTCTTGGCCACAACAGCAGAATAATCTGAAGTTGATATATATTGCAAAGTCAAGTTTTCGGCTGTGAGTCTCAAAAAGAATATATGTGCCTGGCCTGAACAAATCTGGGGAGTAAAAAATGCTGGGTTTTTTTTGCCCAAGCAGATAAACTTAATTTAAAAAACTTGTTGAAAATTGTGCCTTGTTACCTTCCTTATTTTGTCCTTTATACATCAGTATGACCATAATGATACAGTCTTTCTATGTTCGCTCTAATTATACTCTGCATCTCAAGTTATACTGAAAACTTTCACTCTCATTTTGAAGCTGTTACATGTACTTTTACCACTGATCATTAAATTGACTGTATTTTTCATTATTTTGCATGTAATGTGTAATATCAAATTATAGAAACTTAAACAGGAAGTTTTAGATCATACATAATTGATTTTAGAAGTTGATGTAATCATATTAAGTTACATTTAATTAAATATGTTTACTAAAACATTTGAGATACCATTAAACTCTAGTTACTCTACAGACATTTTACTTCCATTTTCATATCTGTTAATCTTGCCTTATTCAAACTATTACTGTCTTAATATTAAAAAGATATTTTCTTAGTATTTTATCATTGTCTACAAAACAGTGTGGTGTGATATTCTTTGTCTGTCAGGAATGTATCTTGGAAATAAAGGCTTTGACTCTTGTTATTACCTTTTCACGCATGGTTAAATTATTGAAAATAAATTTCACACTGTGTTCCTTTCAAATCGCACTTGAAATGAATTTAAATCAATCTATACAGTCACTCATGCTTTTTTAATTGTTCTTTAATTATGAATAATTTCCCAGTATTTATACCTTACATGGATACTGATTTATTATACTGTTTACCTCAGCATTGTTGGATAATTCTAGTTGTTTATAAGCATGCATTTGACTTTAATGCCATTAACATATTAAATGGGTTTTAAGTTCATTATTATCAGACATTGTCAAAGTTATTATGATAATTATGTTTACATGAATAGCGTATAAGTAATTTGTCTTATGTGTGAAGTTGACTGTTTTATGTTGCATTTTTTATTCATATTTGTTTATACTTTTCTGGTACATTCATGAAGTGTTTGATTAATAATGAACTGTGTCAATGTAACAGAACATGTTCAGCTATTTCTGACATCTACTTCTAGGCTGGAAACCAGGCTGATGTACAAAAACAACAGATGATGCAGTATTTAGCTGAGAGAAAGAAACAAGGTAACTATTTCATCTTTGAAAATAAAGCTATGAATTAAATGGGACAATATTTGTGTACTAAAATTCCATACCAAAATAATGAGTATTATGCCACAGGTTTGATGTTTGTTCTACTGTGTGATACTGTATTTGCTTGAGTTTTGCAAGAATAGTAGAACCATTTTTACTGAGAATTTCTGTTCAAGAGGTATTGCGTACTGATGTATAAAATTAATGTACTATAACAATTCCTCACTGAGATTATTTATATGTGATGAAGTATGAACAGTTTGTTTTGAAGAAAATTTATCTTTTCTTTTTTAGCAGAAATGGGTGCGCAACAAGGATTTCCACCAGGGATCAGACCCCCAAGGCCAGGAATCCCTCCCCAGCCTGTGTCAATTCAGGGACCACCACCTGGAGAAATTAAAACTGAGCAGGAAATCAGTCGACAAGAGTATCAGGACAAGATAAAGGAAGAAGCTAAGAGACTTGGATATGTTCAGAAAGCCAGCCAACCAGAGACTTCTGGTGCCACACAGCCACCAACTCCCGCCATAAGCCAAGCTTCTGGACAGATTGTAGCAGACACTGAAAAGAAAGCTCCTGAAGTAAAGGCTGCACCTGTTGTACATAAAGCAGAAGATGAGAAACCTGATGATACAGATGAACTTGGAGATTTACTTAGTATGTTTGTCATGAATTTGTTCTGTTATTTGTATGTGAATGGGGCATGGGTCTCATTTTGATCTGTTGAGGATTTCACACAGAAAATTGATATCTGAACAAAAAGCACTGCAAAAAGAAATTTTGGAACAGATCAGGAAAAGAAATCATCATGTCTATGTCAACAATGGGTGCAAATTGATGATGATAATAAGAGTTGTTGTAGTTTCATGAAACCTTATCAATGCAGCAAAAGATTGTGTTTGTATTTGATTAACAGCTCAAAATAACAAAATGCAGTAATTAGCAATTGAATGAAATATAAGTATGTTCATCTTGTTAACATTCTAAATGCTTTTTGAGATTTTTATTGTTGCTTGGTTCATGTAATAACTCTACATTACAGGTGCTGATGGTACATTTGATATATTGAAATATGCAGATCCAGACTTGGATCTTGGTTCTGATAATAAGACTATCTTCGATGATTTAGTTGAGGATTCAAAACCTCCAGAATCTGAGGAGAAATCAGAAAAGAGTGAATTCCCTGATATAAAAACACAACCAAAGACTGAAACAGATGGTTAGTAGTCATCATTCTTGCTTGTATGTTTAGCATTATATTTTAAGTTTTTTATCTCATTTAATCTCCCAGAAATCAGTCATATTTTTTAAAAGATTTTGGAAAAAGCATATTAGTCATTTAACACTTGTGTAAACTTTATTGATTGAACATGATTATTATTTTACACAAAACTGTTCTGTAATTGCTTCACATATGCACTGCAGCATAGTTGAAGTTTTCTGGATTTTCATTTAGTGTAACTTTTATTTTAGGTGAGAAAACTGATGGGGATAACAAAACAAGCGTCAGTGAGTTCCAGGCAAAGTTTCTCGAATTTAGTCAGAAAAAGCAAGGTGAGGACAAAACTGTTACTGATGATGAGAAGAAACAGCAGGAAGGAAAGATTGCTGCAATGTTAGGAGATAGACCACAACAGCTTAAACAGACAATTAAGACTGAAGTTATTGATGGGTCAGAGACGCGAACACCATCAGCTCCTGGTACTCCTATGACGCCTGTGGCAATGACACCAGGACAGTATGCTCATGGAGCACCGTCACCCCATCAGGCGGCAAAGATTGGACAGCCCTCACCATCGGGAATGCCCTCGCCAAAAGTGATGCCATCACCAAAAAGTCAGCCTTCACCCAGAACACCTGGTGAAGTTCAGTTCGGACAGCAACCTTCACCATTCTCACAACATTCAGCTCAATCTCCATTCTCTCCATCAGCCACCACAGCTACAGCATCTGCACCTCAGTCTCCTTATGCTGGAACAAATGCTAGAACACAGTCACCATTTGCTGTACCTGGAGCCACAGGACAGTCCGTGCCAGCTATAATTGGTCAAGGGTCACCAATACCATCATACAGTCCATCTCATACTCCACCTGCTGCATTCCCAATGCAGAGGTCTCCAAGATCAAATGTTCCTAACCAACCAGGACAATTTCCACCGGGTCAGTATCCACCAGGGTACATGCAAGGACCTCCTCCACCTAGGGGCATGGTTCCTGGTCAGACTGGCCATCCATTTGGACAACCTGGTATGAGACAGCAGATGCCTGGATTACGTCCACCAACATCCCTTGCTTTATCTCAAGCTCAGCAATTACAGAATCAACAAAACCCTGGTGAGCTCACTTCACCAGGTATGAGACCAATGCATCCTGGAATGAGAATGGAAAGACCACAATTTCCTGGTCATCCTCCAGCTTCACCAGGGAAACCAGGACAGGTTCCTGTGTCCGGATATTCTGGTATGCCACCCATGAGAGTGTCAACTCCTGGTTCACAGGTACCACCTCAGCAATTTATGTCACATCCTAATACTGCCAGCATGGCTTCTATGTCAGCAACAACTGCTACCACTACAGCAGGTCAAGGTCGTACTCCACTGCTACAAGATCAACCACTATTGATACAGGACCTTCTTGAACAGGTACAGTTGAAATCTTTGGTGAGTAAAAAGCTGAAATGAACCCAAGAGATGTAATACCGTACATTGGCACTTTATTAAATGTATGATTACATGGAAGTTAAAAATCTTACATTTTTACTTAAGATGTTGTTTTCTAACAGAAGCCATTTTTCAGGATTTAAATCAAATGAACCAAGTATGGTATTACTTATTGGCATTATTTTGACTGCATACGAGCTCTGACATTAGTTTATATTTTACTCTGTTAGAATATTAACTATTTATTACTTGTAGGAAAAACTAGAACAAGAGAAGAGACAACGTGAGCAACAGGTTATGCTTCAAAGAACTGGAGGTGTTCGACCTGAAGGTATGATAGGACCCAGACCTGGAGCACCTGGTATGGTTGCCATGACACCAGGAATGCCTCAAAGGATGGAAGGGCCAGTCAGGTATTACATGCTCAATTGCAATTATTTGAAGTTGCAATTTTTAGGAAGCACATAATGAAAACTAGTCTTATTTCATATTAGTGACTCACTCTGTTGGCAGTAAATTAAATGGAGGGAAAATAATTGAGTTTTTTTTCAGTCAAGACTTTGTTCTATGGACATGGTATGATAGCAAAGACAAGAAAATGTCATGTGTGAGTATTTAATGTATGGAGAGTACTACAAGTGTAATAACTGTGATCAAGAAAATGGTTTTCTTTGACCACATATAGTGTATAGGGGTATAAAACATAAACTTGGAGATTTAACTGTTTTAATGCATGTATTTGTTGCAACAACCTACAAATTGTTTGATTAGAATTAGTTTTATGCTTTCTTCTATTACCTCAGACACCCAAATCAACCTGGAATGTTTGCGCAGCCAGAAATGCAGGGTTTAAGGCCCCGAATGCCTGGACCTTTAAGTCCACATGCCCAAGGTCACCAAGGTTCATTTGGTGTACCACCAGGACCTATGCCACCACCAAAGCCACCAACTCCAGGTATACATTTTAGTTTTATTGTGCATAACAGAATTCTCAAGTGATATAACTTGTATCTGAGTGTTAAAACAATATAAATGTGTTACAATGATTGCTCTCTTAGACTTGCCTGGTTTAATAAAATTTTCTGGTTATTCCATGGTATCAAAAAGATATTTATTATTGCTTGTACTGCTTGAATTTTTATTTGAACAATAAGAACATTTGTTATTGTGAGTAAGTGGCTCACTATCTTTTATTGGTTATTGTGCACCTTTTTAACAGCATATTTATGATGATTCTTTTAACATTAAAATTTCCCACTCATCGTAAGTCGGTTTTAAATTTAGACTACTTTTGAATTTTGGTAATGTTTGCCATAACCTGAAATAAGATCTTCAGTTGTGTGAATCTCAATTATTTCATTGTTTCAGTCGACAATTTACCTGATTCAGAGGCTCAGTATCATCAGTATGAATTCTGGTTGGCTAAACATAGCGAATTCTTAGAAATGCAGGTAAAATTCTTGGAGCAACAAATACAGAAACAGAAAAGGACAAAGAAAGCCATAAATGCCAGAAATAGACAAGTAAGTGGACTGGTTTAATCTATGTAAACATTCTTTAAAATATTCTACAGTTAGCAAAGAGTGATGATTTAGATTAGGTCAGTTTACAGCTTAAATATGGGTTCTTGGACATCACTGACGCACTATACACATTTTGTCCATGTCAGTATGGGGAAAGCTTTCTTCAATGTGTTGAAAAAAATATCATTATACATATCTGAAATTTTTTTTAATGCTATCATTTGCTCCTCCTATGCAGAAATTTGATGAAATCTGTTGTATTTTTTAACTGAATGACCAATATCAGAAAATTAACTAAAGTCAAACCTGTGTTAGCAGCCACTGCCTACATTGATTTTATAGAACAAAATGATCTCCAAATAAAGGTCACCTGTCAATAAAGGCCACATTATGTCTTTCCCAATGGTAGCCTTTGTTCACAGGCTTGACTATAGTTATTTTCTGACTTTTCCTTGTGTAATATGTATTTTACTATTATACAGGCTAAGAAGAATGGACAAGAAATGCCAGCACAGGATGTTATGGAATTAGAGAGAGCCAGCCAGGAACAATCAATGCTTCAGAAACAATTAGAACAAATGAGGAAACAGAATAGACAACATCAGATGGCCATGCAAGATTATAGAGTGAAACAACAGGTAATTGGTTGTTTGGTTCAGTGTTGGCTCATCAGACACCTGACCCTGAGGTTATAAAACTTTATAAAAATCTCCAAACGCAAACCCATTCCATTCTCAAGATATTATGGTTTAAAAGATAGAGCTAATTAATGTTAAATGAATGTTCTGGTCAGTTATGCTGTCAGGCTAATGTATCAATAATATCAATATTGTCCAGGGCTCGACACTAACAGTGGTCCGTAAGCCCGAGAATACCTTTTTTCTCCAAGGACTACCTAGGTTTCCAAGCTGAGTATCCTGTCGGGCTGTCTGTAATTTGGGTGACCTGAGTTCTATGAATTTAAGTAAAAAAATTTAAAGCTTACAAACTTTTGTTAGATCTGATGTGATGTAACCTGTAATCTTGTATTCTAGTGAAGTACACTCGATAGGCATTGTAATGAAATGAAAAACTCATATTTTATGTATTAAAATGAGGACTACCTAAAATTTACAAGGACTTCCTCATTTTCTATGCAAGTAGTCCTGCCGACTACCTCTTGAAAAAGTTAGTGTCAAGTCCTGTTGTCTGATCATAATTAACATAGAAATTTTAAAAGTGAAATTATGATATTTCAGCTCGGAGACAGATCTCACATTTTATGATTTTATAACCTCGAACCTTGTACTGGTCAGTCTTTGGAATAAAACTCAGAAGCCATAGCATTTAAGAATTGAAATCTTCCTGTTTCACTACACATTCAGTTATTTGAAATTGTTTTTGTATGATTTATTTTTCTTACTGCCTTTTAAATTCTGAAGTAAGGTTCAATTAAAGTTATGATTGCTGTAACTCTTGCTATTTGATACATGTATGTAAGTTGATTGTATGACTTACAGGAGAGATACAATCAACATATGGTTCAATCAGGACAGCCTCCAATGATGGGATCAATGGCTGGAGGTATGCCTCCTACTTCCACCATGACACCAGGAGGTCAGCCCATGCAGCCACCACCTCCTAGAATGCCTGGTAACCAGAACTCGGCCAGGATGACCCGAGAGATGAGACAGGAGTATGAACAATTCATGCAGAATCGACTTAGACAGATGGGGCAAGCTGTTCCACCTGGCCCTGGGCAGAGAATGCCTGGTCCCAGACCAGGAATGATGCCCTCTGGACCAGCCGCTGCACCACAGCCAAGAATGGCAATTGGGGTATGTTATACTTTTTTGTACACCCTTACTCTGTGAAGTTAATATTACTTTTATTTAAATACATGCTGAGTGACCATTAGTTTCCTGGCCCTTTAAACATCATTAGATAAATGGATTAAGTTTTATTACAATGTAAGTCTGACAATAGTCATTTTAAGCTCTAAGATAGTTACTGATATTGTACTTTTCTAAATTCATGTGTCTTTGCATACTCTGTGAATCTTGTTATGAATGGTTTATGTTAATGATACACAACAGAAAATCCTTATCCTTATTCACTCTTGAGTTTTGAGTTAGAATAAGTTTACATAGTCCTAAACGAGCAGTTTTTTCATTTGGCTATGCAATGCTTGGTTTATTTGAAAAATAGGTATCTGACAAAATAAAAAGTTGACTTTGGTTTAAATAGTTCAGAATTGGACCATGTTATATGCAATATCAATATATCTGTGCAAACAATGAGTATGTTCTTAATTGATATTTAACAGGACAACAACCCATTCAGTGATACATACCAACAACAAGAGAAGTTTGAGAAATTGAGAGAAACACATGCAAAACATACTGAACATACTGGTAAATTTCTTTCAATAACTTGATACTGCAATGTTTTGAATAACTTCTATCTATGAAAGCTTGTGTTTATAGTTTAGATGTTGTTGGTAGATTTCAGATATTGATAAAATAATTATTGCGATCAAGTCCATTAATTTTGTCACTTGAAACAGTAATATTTGTTTATTTTTGAAGACATTTTTTGAAGTTGTAAAATCATAACTACTAGACTTGTTTATACCATCGATGAACACTGAAAAGTGTTTGCTTGAATATTTCAGCTGTTGAAACTCCAGAGACCCCTGTTGCCCCTAGTCATCCCCAGTTTCCAGAGCATAGATTCCCTGGACCCCAAGAAGCCCACCCTGTTAGGTTCCCAGCAGGTCCTGTTGAAGGGCAACAAGCCTGGATTCAGCAACAACAACAGCAACAACAACAGCTCCAACATAGATTTCCTATCGACAATGTCGGCCCAAGAATGCCAGTTCCTGGACAAGTGGCGGACCCTAGATGTCAAGGTCCAGGTCATTTTCCTGCTAGTCAGCCCCATCCAGGGCCACCCCCTACTACAGGTTAGCCTACTTATTCACACTTTGTGTTATATTTTATATATATGTGGTACAAGGGATGATTATTTTTGAAAATGGATTATGATATTTGTTTTGTTTCTTTATGGTGAGTGGTTAATTCAGTCAATACATTTTCTTAAGACTATGGTTACCCTCATGCAGGCTGGTATGTTACGGAATATGTTGAAATTGTTTTATTGATAAGGACAATTTCACAAGATCCTCTTTTCTTTGAGTTGAATTATTGGGTGGAAAAAACAATATTATAAACTTTGAATTATCAATTTGATCAATTAATGATTAACCTGGAGTTTTGTATATATTTGCTTGCAAATTGATGTGAAATGATGGATTTATTGTGATGATGATTTACTAATTATACAGTGTTGCATGGTTGGAGTGATATTTGTTGGCCATAGAAATATATCACAAACTATGTTAGTCTTTTTCTGACTGCATCATTCCATGCCTTTAAGTGTGTTACAACAGTGTTGTTTGCAGTTAATTAATTTTGTATTAAGGGGACTTTGTGTGTGTGTATATTTATGTTGGCCATGTCAAGATGATTTAACTTCATTGCCAATGCAGTAAATGTATTTTGATTTCATCAAGGGTTTGAATTTGGCTAATTTACTAAGACTTAGGGTCATATCATATTCAACCATTGAAATGAATGTTAAATTGAATTTAGTGATATTTGTGTTAATTGCTTGTGTTTCATCAAATTAATCTATCCTACATGTGTAAAACCCTCCCACTTATTACAATAATTATGATTAGTGGAGCTGGCTGTTACAGAAGTAACCTCTCACCCTACTACACTGGATGCTGTGACTAACACACCAGAGTCCAAGGAGAAAACAAAGAAGAGAAAAAAGAAGAAAAAAACTCCTGATAGTAATAACAGAAATTTGTGTCTTTTATTTTTTGTAGTGTGCTTCTACTGACATATGCTTTTCAGTTTTCTGTGATCATTGTTGTAAGCACTGAATATAAATAAACAAATTTTGAAATATTTTGAATCTGCTTAATACTGGTAAAACATTTAGAAATTGCTCTAAACTTTAAATGTTTGGTTCCTATGGAATTCGAATTCCTATTGCAAGGGATTCTTTGTATTGATGGCATTTGTTTGGTGCTACTTGGCAACTTTCATATCAAATGCAATTCATGATTAATTCTTTGTAAGTTTTCAGTATTTATCTATTAAGTCACATGCAACATGCAGGGGTGTCAATATTCGGGATATGTCTGGGAGTTATAATTTCTGAGCAAAAAGTTTTTGGATTTCTAATGTCAGACTTCAACTATGAATCACAGAAAGTGAACTGCACTCAACTCATACATTCTGTATATTGTGTGTGCTTCCAGCAGACCTGTAGTCGATGGAATATATTTTGTTGTGTAATTTTCCTGTTTCGTTTATTTTGTTACACCCTGTATTTTGATATATTGGAAGAATTCACTTTGGTTTCTGTTAAACTGTTGTGTAGGTTAAGTTGAGGTTTGTTGATGCCATTCCATACCTTAGATACACATGCTCAGATATCATATGGGAGTGGTCATGACATACACCTTCCCATGCATGAGTTATATATGTCAAGATATTGGGAGGGGGCGTGGCATACACCTTCCCATGCATGAGTTATATATGCCCAGATATTGGGAGGGGGCATGGCATACACCTTCCTGTGCCTGAGTTAGCAATGCCCAGATATTGGGAGAGGGCGTGGCGTACACCTTACTGTGCCTGAGATAGATATTATCAGATATTGAATGGAACTGTGGCATTTATTCCCATTCTGATCAACATACCTAGATGTAAGGGTGCAAGGCACTAGATTTAGACTAAGATTGTATCTGAGGAATATTATTCATTGGCATTAGTACTAAACTTCCTATATCTCTGCTGTTAACAAAACATAGTCTGTTTATCTACATTTTATATGTATTATGCCTAGTATCATGATATAATGATAGGCATAATATATTACTAGCCTTGAAACGTTTCCATTATTATATAATTTATAAGAAAATTGTATAACAATTATCCACTTATACTATGATAAGTATCATTTCACTGATTTTAGAATGTTCTGTTCGCTCTTTACAACAATTCCCAATTTATCTATAAAATCATTGACGGAGATCTTGTTGTTATGTTTTCTCACAAAACGGAACTTGTGACTGTAATTTTCTTTGGAGGTTCATCAATTAGCTTTTCTTCACACTTTATACATGTATGATGTTCCCATAATCACAGCAAATTGATGATTGCTTTTATCTAAACAACAAGAGACAATCAAGTTGCATTTATGGCAATTTTTATTTCATTTTCACCCATTATAAAGGAAAACATTTTCTTGCTTTTTTTATAGTGTGATTTTATTAAACTGTCAAAGCTGAATAATTACAGGTCAGTGCTTGCATTTTTTTTTGGCTTCCATAGGATTTGGGTACTTTCCTAATCCATACAATAATGCGCTACATAATACTATATAAACATGAGGAATGGAACATTCCCTAACGGTAAAACAAACGAAAACTATCGACTGTGGTATGAAGCTAAAAATAATCACATTCAGTGACAGTGTAATTATTCAGCTTTGACAATTTAATAAAATCACACTATACAATATTGTTATACATCCTGCTGTTTTATGTATACAATATGTAGTTATTTGCATGAATATGTCTTAATTACGTTTATGCGATTATTTATTGTAATAATTTTTATTGTATGTAAACATATAATTGTCGTAAATTATTACATAACCAATTTTAATTGCTATATAATTAATAATAATTATTATAGTGCATGTATATGTATTATGTTAATAATTAATCAGTGTTCATGTATCTGATTATTATTAAGAATGAAAGTGCAGAGATTCTACTCTAAAATTCAAAATATTGACTTTCTTCTCCACAATGTCCTTACATTATTAAGTATTGGAACCTTTTGATTGGTACTTGCATTTTAGATAGCATATATTAATAAAAAAAGTTAAACAAACTGTGGGATTTCTAGATCAGAATGGGTACCTGAATTGTTTGCTCACAGATTATCCTAAGGACATTTTAAAAAGAATGTTTGTTTGTGGTAACCCCACCAAGAGAATATTTAGTGGTTAAAAAATACTAATTTTTTATTCTTAAAAAAATTACCCAAGAGGCCAAAAAAAGTTTGGTTAGGGGCCTTTTTGGTGAGCAGGTAGCGTTACCGCAAACATAATATTTTTAAGGATGACCTAATGCTTCATATTAGGAAATGAATACAGTGTGATTCTAATTTTTAGATCTCGAGTACTATGTTCACTGCATGTATTTATAACATTGACAGCCACTTTGTAAACATGCACTGTACTATGTCATAAGAATTCACCCTGTATTACATGTTTTTCACATTTCTGTACTTTCATATTGTATTAAGCATTTGCTGAATTGTGTGTTGTATTTATATACCATAAAGAATAGTTACTAATTATTGAATGCTTGA
This sequence comes from Lutraria lutraria, assembly GCA_964023205.1. Lineage (NCBI taxonomy): Eukaryota > Metazoa > Mollusca > Bivalvia > Venerida > Mactridae > Lutraria > Lutraria lutraria. The sequence continues at coordinate 23,268,720 of OZ026843.1, forward strand.
TAAATACTTTCACTGTGATAGGTGTGATGATTTTAAAATTTGGTACTATCCAGGGTAATTTATGAATGGTCCACAGTGGATGCATTCATTGTTAAAATATCCATTAGCTTGAAGGATCCCAATGAATGTTTTTTATCATGATGCCCTCCAATTGTGTGTTACCTTAAAATCTCACTTCTTTGTAGCATGACTAACAGCTCTCTTTGTTCCATTTTAATGACCTATTGTCTATCTCAAAATAAAAAAAAATAAACATGTTATCATGATCAAGTTAATTTCAGTAGTTTGTGCATGAGTTTGCCTCTAATATACAGTGTATATATTTATTGTTAACTGATTATGATGAAAGATTTCTGGGTAATAGTGATAAGATTAAGATGTTTAATTTGTCTACTATATTTCAGGTGCACAGCCTACAACAGCCCCTCAGGCTCAGGCAAAGCCTCCACCTATGCAGTTTAAACCTCAGGATGAAACAGAAAGAAGAATTATGGAGATTTTAAGTAACACAGCCATGAACATGCAGAAAGGACAGTCACAGCCCATTGCTACCTGTGGACCTGTTCCCACACCTCCTTCCTTACCATCGTCAACCACTGTAAGCCAACTTACAGCATTTCATCTATTTTTATTAGTTGTAAAGTTAGGATTTGTCTGCTTGTCTATGGATATAAAGGTTTTTCTTATCCATCAACATCTTATGGAATTTGAATTTTGATGGGAAAATAATAAAAATATAGGTAATATGATTAGTTTTATTGTACACTAAATGATGGTAACTTCTGAAGCTGAACTTGATATTGCAGACTGTGGCTGGAGAAGGTCAGATGGTTCCATCACCTGTAGTGTCAGAAAGTCAGGTTACAGTCCAGTCAAATCAAGTACCTCTACAGCCTGGCAAAGTAAGTCTTTCTTATTAATAATTATATTATATTTTTATCTAAACAATTTACAGATAAGGTTTCTATTCCAGGTCTGTTAGTGAAGTATAAATAGTATTATAATCAAGTATATGATAACTTTGATAACATGTTTGTGTAGAATAACTGCTGATGCAATAATATATTATGTTCCACACTAAGAAAGTTAGGTTGGCCATGTATCTCACTATTAAATACTTCATTCCTTACAGACACCCCCAGTTCAAGGAAGAATAACACCAGGACAGCCTGGAAGACTTACACCAGGTACCCAGGGTAGAATTACACCAGTCCAGCAAGGTAGAATCACCCCAGGATCTCAGGGAAGGCTGACCCCAGGTTTACAGGGAAGGCTTACTCCTGGTCAAACTACACCAAATGTACGTTCACCTGGACATGCTGATCAATCACCTGTTAGTCATGCTTCCCCTGCTGGATTATCTGGGGACCAGACTCATTCCCCATCTCCCAACCAACCGTCCAGTGTTCCTTCTTCAATATCAATGGCTTCGCCTAGACCACCTAACCAGCAAGATACTCAAAGTGCCCCAACAACTAGTACTAATACCATATCTGTGGCCACTACTGGATCTGTTTCAGTTAGTACAGTTAGTGGACCAGCCTCACAAGATACTGGCACAACTCAAAATTTGCAGCAAGTTCATGTTAAACCTGGTAATACTGCTAGTCAAATTGCAACACCTTCAGTACCAGCTGTTTCCGCTTATAGTAATACTGGGGCACCTAGTGCAGCAATAAGACATCCTGGACCTGCTCATGACAATGTACAAACTTCTAATCAACAACAAATACCAAAACAAGTGGCAGACTCTGATCATGTAAGACCAGCTCATCCATCTATGCAAGGACATTCAACCTCAGCACCAAACATATTACAAGGTCAGAGACCTCCAGTGTCAGGCCGTGATATGTCCATGCAGGGACAAATACATCACCCGGCTTTTGCTGGACAGATGAGGTTTCCACGAATGCCACCAGGACATCTTGCTCAGTACCCAGCACATATCAGACAACATTTAATGCAGCAACAGAGAGGTGAGAATCCACAAATGTCTCCAGGTTTTCCACATTTTGAGTCTTTACCTCCTATGTTACCTCACTGGAAAGCACCTAGTGAGTATTCTGCCTCTGGTACTGCTCCAAGAAGGTCATCACCACGACCTGCAGGCATTGGTGCTCCTAGACTGGGTTTACAGCAGCAACATCAAAGTTTTATGCAAGGAGTTCCCCATAGTAACATTCCAGGTGTTAACATTCCTTCAATGAGTAAAGATCAGGCCGCTTCTGAGCTAACTACTTCTGTCACTTCATCAGATGTTTCAACTTTAAATATACAAACATCAAGTAGTAATTCAGCTAGTGAAGTTGTATCATGTGCTCCATTGTCCATGACTACCTCTGTAACTCTAGCCGCGTCAACATTAAGTGCTTCCTCATTGGGCAAAGTTTCAGAACAAATTCTTCCAACACAACTATCTCTTTCTGCATCTAATTCAAGTGAATCACCTAATCCAGGTCAACATCAGCCATCACAGTCCAGCCAGAGTATTGATAGTTCAAAAAGCATTGAAGAAAAAGATAAAAACATGACAAGTAGCTCAGATGTCAATGTAAGTCCTCAACAACAAAGTGCTAACAATATTCCTAAGTCGGAAAGTAAATCAGACGAATGTACTGACGGAAAACATTGTGGTACACCACCTCCTTGTACTGATGGTATACATTGTGGTACACCACCTCCTCAAGAATGTACTGATGGTATACATTGTGGGACACCTCCTCCTTGTACTGATGGTATACATTGTGGTACACCTCCTCCTTGTACTGATGGTATACATTGTGGGACACCTCCTCCTTGTACTGATGGTATACATTGTGGGACACCTCCTCCTTGTACTGATGGTATACATTGTGGGACACCACCTCCTCAAGAGTGTACGGATGGTATACATTGTGGGACACCACCTCCCCAAGAATGTACTGATGGTATACATTGTGGGACACCTCCTCCTTGTAATGATGGTATACATTGTGGGACACCACCTCCTCAAGAGTGTATGGATGGTATACATTGTGGGACACCACCTCCCCAAGAATGTACTGATGGTATACATTGTGGGACACCACCTCCTTGTACTGATGGTATACATTGTGGGACACCACCACCCCAAGAATGTACAGATGGTATACATTGTGGGACACCAACTCCCCAAGAGTGTACAGATGGTATACATTGTGGGACACCACCTCCCCAAGAGTGTACTGATGGTATACATTGTGGGACACCACCTCCTCAAGAATGTACTGATGGCATACATTGTGGGACACCTCCTCCTTGTACTGATGGTATACATTGTGGAACACCACCTCCTCAAGAATGTACTGATGGTATACATTGCGGGACACCACCTCCCCAAGAATGTACAGATGGTATACATTGTGGGACACCACCTCCTAAAGAGTGTACGGATGGTATACATTGTGGGACACCACCTCCCCAAGAATGTACAGATGGTATACATTGCGGGACACCACCTCCCCAAGAATGTGCAGATGGTATACATTGTGGGACACCACCTCCCCAAGAGTGTACTGATGGTATACATTGTGGGACACCACCACCCCAAGAATGTACTGATGGCATACATTGTGGGACACCTCCTTGTACTGATGGTATACATTGTGGGACACCACCTCCTTGTACTGATGGTATACATTGTGGGACACCACCACCCCAAGAATGTACTGATGGCATGCATTGTGGGACACCACCACCCCAAGAATGTACAGATGGTATACATTGTGGGACACCACCGCCTTGTACTGATGGTATACATTGTGGGACACCACCTCCTTGTACTGATGGTATACATTGTGGGACACCTCCACCCCAAGAGTGTACTGATGGTATACATTGTGGGACACCACCACCCCAAGAATGTACTGATGGCATACATTGTGGGACACCTCCTCCTTGTACTGATGGTGTACATTGTGGGACACCACCTCCTTGTACTGATGGTATACATTGTGGGACACCACCACCCCAAGAATGTACTGATGGACAACATTGTGGAACGCCACCCCCTCAAGAATGTACAGATGGCAAACATTGTGGAACACCTCCACCAGGAGAAAATAATTCTAACACCAATCATACTGCTTCCTCAGGTTCTATTGATAGTAATGCATCTTCATCGTCTTTACCAAATAATCAGGCACCAGTTAGTTCTCAACAACAATTGAGTACAACTGCACCATTATCTGTTGTGACTGTTAGCCAAGACCAACATCCAACTGGTCAACCAGCAATGTTGTCTCCACAACAAATGGCACTGCAAGCAGACCATCCATACATAAACATATCTGCTCACACTCCTGCTTTGAAACCAACACCTGTTGTTGCATCATCCGGCTCTGTTGTTGCATCATCTGGTCCTGTTACAGCTATTCCGTCCACCCGAGAAGTTGTCACAATTCAGTCTTCTGAAGGCAGTGCATTTACGAGTCCTATCTCTGAGGTTTCTAATATGGAAACTTCCACCCAACCAGTTATCTCATCCAATGAAAATACTTTACAACAAATTTCAAAAATGGAACCAATGCAAGTAACAAGTGTGTCAAGTGATGCCAGTAGAACTGGGCCTGCTGAGGTATCTACAAGTCTTGGATATGCTATTAATTCTGCCAGCTTTCAACACGATCCTGCTACCTCTGCACAACAAAGTGTCAGTACATCTGTGGAGCAAACTGAGAATATTTCAGTGTCTGCTACAGTTGGAGCAGTTGGATGTGAAGCTATGGAAGTTGATGCCCCACCTTGTCCTCGGGGATCACAGGTTAACTCACAGGTGTCAGTGCCCTCTGTGACATTATCTGAAACCTCTGTACCACTTAATACTGTGTCTGCTGTCTCATCAAGTAATGCCTCATCTTACATGGGTCCAAATATTCGGATTTCTATGTCATCAGTTCCTTCATCAGAAGTAAAACCTGCTGTTATTACTGCACAGGTTTCTGCATGTTCAGTGTCTGGTAATCAGGTGACAGATCAGTCTTCGGTTGTGCCTCAGATTAATGAAATGTCTAATACATCTAGTTCTGATTTAGGTCCGTTGACTGCTGTGCCTAGGCCAAAACACTTTGGTCCACTTCCTGGTATGACAGAACAAATGCAAAGGCATCCAATGCAAAACAATCCATATTCTCAGGCTCAAATCATGAAACAGCCAGTACATGGTCAACGGTTCCATGGGCCAGTAACACCTACATCAGGTGGTCCTGATATTCGTCATAGGTTCATGAATCCACATAACTTTGCTGGTCAACCAGGGCAAACTGAGATAAGTGCTAATAGACCTGAATTTAGAATGAGAATGCCTGGACAAGATCCAAGAATGACTGGCCCAGGACTTGAGCATGGCATGAGACAGAGAATGCCAGTACGACCTCATGGTCAGATGCAGGGATTTATAGATCCAAGAGTTGCAGTCTCGACGGAGTGCCAAGACCCAAGGTACTTTCTTCAGGATCCTCGATTTGCTATGCAAGGAAATACTGCTGCTAGTCAAGATCAAAAATATTTTTTGCAACAGGATCCTAGGCATCCTTATCCAGGTGGTCAGATGGGCATGAGGGCCCAGTTTTACCCAAGACCAGGAATGCCTCGAGGTCAAATGCCTGAAATGATACAGCAAGGAAAACCTCGAGCTCCATTTCCTGGAATGCAAGTTCCTGTTTCCCAGCCTGTTGATCAAAGTCATCATCACATGCCTACAGGACAATTAGTGGAAGTTAAAAAAGAACCCCAAGTGAAAGAATTATCAAACATGGGTAATCAATGTGCTGTATTATCTGCAGACAATGAAAGAAATATGCCAGCTGATATAAAACCCCTCATCCATCCATCAAGTCCTCATGCTTCTAGGCCTCTACCGAGTCCTCACTCTGCCATGATACAACGAAGTCCTCATTCTGATAGCCATACTCCTCCAGCTGTAGGGTCTCATTCTGGTCATCCAGGAAGTAACAGATCTACACCTGTCTCTAGACCACCAAGTGTACACCAGTCTCCTGTTGGAAGTCAAAGGTCATCACCAGGTCAAGCCCAATCTCCCAGTCATTCTGCACCAGTCATGACTCAAGATGACTTACAGTTACCATCGGTTTCAGCAACATTTGCTGCTGCAGGAATGATGAGACTTGGAAATGAGGTGCCTGGGTCGCAGCCACAGTTTTTACCAGCATCTGGCTCAGGACCTGGATTTTCTTCTGTGTCTTCTATTGTACAAGCTGTTTCAACTGTTTCATTTCTTCTTCCTTTGGAACAATCCACATCATCTCAGTCATCTGCTCCTACAGAGGTCTCTTTACCTCCAAGCACTTACGTCAAGACAGAAGGTGTAGGAAACCCCCAGATAGGATCTTCTGCTTCTACGCAAACACCAATACTCACTCGTCCAGGATCATCTTCTATACCCCAGACCCCAATCACATCTCAAACTACTGGACAACCATCAGTATCTAATATACCTCATACAACTGGTGTTAATCCTCAGGAAGCTGCTACCAGTCATGTGGGCAGCCACCACCCGTCCCCATTGCAGTCTCCTGCTCAACAAGGCCCTCATGCAGCTGCTTCAACTGTTAATCAGGGACCGAGGATGTATGGCCCACATTCACAAACCGGCCCTTCTTTAACTGCTGCTCATGCAACACGTGGACGAGGACCAAGACAGCAGCAATCTCATGCACAACAACAGAGGTATCAACTGCCAAGCAACTTACCTCCACATTTAGCAGTCATGTTGACTAATATGAGACCAAACAATAAGAACATGTACTCCCAACCACAAGAGCGTCCAATGGGTCAAATGGGACATTTAAGATTTCCACCTGGTCACCCTATGTCAATGCCACCTGGAGGACCACCTAGAGGATTTCCTTTACAAAGTGGCCATGTTCCTGGTGAAACCATGACAACTTCATCTGGAATGCAGATGTCTCCTACAGGTCGGCATCCTGGTATGATGCAGCACCCTGGCATGGGAGGAATGAGGCACCCCGGTATGAGACCAAATGTAACTATGGGACATCCTCAGATGCATCCAGGACAGGTTTCTCCTACAGGACCACATCCTGGAGCTTCATCAATGCATATGCCAATGCATCAGACGACATCTAGTATGGCCATGATGGGGCCTCCTGGCATGCCACATATGACCAATGCACAGCATCCAGGCTCAGAATTACCTTCACCAACCCGTAGACCTGGTGCTCCACCAACACCAGGTTCAGTACCATCTACACCATCACCAACACCAGCTTCATACCCCCATGGACCTCTACCTCCTAATTCACCCAGCATGGTGCCTGCTTCATCTTCACCTGGTTTTCATGCAGAAATGGGCAACCGACCTCCTTTCCCATTCCATAGAATGCCTGGACCTCAGAGAATGCAATTTGATCCAAAGATGCAAATGGACCCAAGAATGCAGTTTGATCCCAATTTAAGACAAGGATCAGAAGAGCGCCACCTACATCCTGGTATGAGATTTCCTCCAGGATTCCAGTTTCCTCCTGGAATGCAGCAACAAGGGAAACCACCTCATGGAATGCAGGATCCTATGATTAACCAAGGACACATGGAAGGAAAAATGAGAAAGCCTGTCCCTGGTCAGATGACTCCTAGTCCAACCATGCCAACATCAGTTAGACCTTTAGCTTCCCCATCTAGCCAGAATTCTGGTGGACAGAACATTGTTACCCCGATTCCCGAGGCAATGGTGAAACAGGAACCAGGAACCGGTATGTTTTATGCAGATTTCTTTAGTTTATATATAAAAGGGGAAAACAGGATGACTGACTATGTACATTCATCAGATTTAAAATTTGTTGTTTGAGATTTCTATGGCTTATATTGTAGAGCATTGTAAAAATGGTTCAATGATGTCTAAATTTTCTGTTAAATGAAGTAAATAAATCATTGCAAAATGTTAATATATGAGTACAGATAATACATTTTGGATACTTGTTTAGTTGTTAAATTAGACTTGTGTTATGAATGGTCTGACATTTTACTATGTGTCATCTTTTTTCTGAAAAAGTAAATAAATGAGTTTTGTGTTTATACTTACAGAGCTATCTTCATGTCTGGATCCATCAACAGCCAGTCAGAATGCTTTATTAAAGAAGTTACTGAATAAAAGTAATACAGCAACAGCTATGGCTGCATCCAGTCATCTAACACCACAGTCTGATAATTCTGAGGTAATAACTCAAGTATCAATAGATAGGCATCACTGATTGTACAGTCAAACCTGTGATATCAGTCATTCTTCTGAACAATGGTCACTCTTAGGCTCACACACACATATATATATGAAGGTCATGATGAGTCCTTGTGGTAGGATAAGTTAGTACTGGTTAGAATACTGTCCAGGAAAATTAGTTTGGTGAACTGGCAGCCATACATCACTGAAAAAAAATGGTATTAAACACACTGAAAGAAAGCATGAAGGTTAAGTGTACACTCTTAATAGCCATATTTCTTCTCTCACCAAGGCAATCATTGTCCATTGGTTTGACCGTGCTATTGTTTTATTAATTTTAAATAATTGTTTCATTTGTTAAAAATGTCTTGCTGCTGATGTAAAGACTAGTATATATATATAATATTTGCCCTTCAAGCTCTTTTATTGATTAAAATTAATCTATTTTTTCTGTTTTTCTATGCAATTATTGAGTTATAATTGAGGAAAAAGAGAATATTTTGCATATTTTCAAATAAGTTAACTTAGTCAGGTTAGTGTATGTATTTGATAAACTTTTCAATGTAATGAATAGTTTTAGATAGTCTTGATTTCTTTCATCTGATATTTATTGTACAGGATTCTAATGAATTTCCCAACATTCAGTTAACACCAGAACAGCAGCGACAGTTGGAAGAAATTGAGAAAATGCCACTAACTACCCAGCGACCCATACCAGAACCTGGAATGTTGCTGGATGCCAATGATCCTGATTTTGGTAAGTATTCTTGTACCAGCTGATACAGCTTTCATTTATTTTCTCGTGATATGATATACCCTTTTATTAAAAAATATTCCTGTGTTAACTGCAACATTGATTTGAAATACTCATTTAAACTTAATTATGTTTTTCATCAGAAATGCTTAAGGTTTCATTGTGATTTATTGTTATTGAGGGTGTCAGTTTTGAGTTATGTCGTTCCATGGATGTACCCTCCTTAATATATCTTAGTTTATCCAAACATTCATCCAAACATTCATCTCCCTTTGCTCCTAATGTAGTAAATTGATTTTGATCCAAAGTCAATCCCTTTAGAATCAGTATTTAATATTTCCTGTTAGTTTTCTATTATTGTTGTTGTTTATATTTCTGTAGAATTAAAAATTTAATCTGTAATTTGTGTAAACTTTTTGTGCGACATTTATAATGTTAATCTTGCTTCAGAAGCTAAGAAAATTGAGTATGAAAGACGTAGAAAAGAAATGGAAGAAGCTAAGAAGGAGAAAAGAAAAAATCCTGATGGAACGCCACGAAAACGAAAGAAGAAAGAAGTTCGTGAACAAGAGAAACTGCAGGCATTACAAGCTGCCCAGAACCAGGGTCTTTCCTTTGGACCTTTTGACCCCCAAAATTTAGACAAACCTCCAGAGAGTCTTCAAGCTGGATTACTTTCTCCCGAGAAGGATAAGAAGAAAAGAAATCGAAAGAAGAAAGAGAAGCTGATGCTGGATAGTGGAGATAATGTTGATACTATCATGGATGTTTTTAATCAGCAGCTGAAACAGTTACCACCAGTGTTGTTGATGGAACCCGATGTGGGTCATACATACACGATCTGCTCTCTTGCAGGATCTTCCAATGATGCTAATGGTAAGTGTAGTATTTCTGAAAAGCTTAATGTTACCTTGACAACGAAATTCATGGGTGACAGTTTTCAGCATGTGCTGGTCCCATTTTTCCCCGTCTCATTCAGTTTTGACAGGTTCAGACTTGACTGGTTATTATTGTCTTAAAATTTGTTCAAAATTTACAACTTTCACCCTTGAACATTATTTAAATATTTCTCTTGATGATTTTATAACATATTATATCCTTAATGTTTTATGTTGATTTATGTTGTCTTTCTGTGTGAAAACTGCTTTGTTTATGTATAAGTTAGTTTATGTGTTTCTAGGTGAAAGTTTAGTAGCTGGAGATTATGGTACCACTAAACTCACAAATGATGCTGCTGATTACTATGCAGAATTAGTACTAGGCAACAAATCTCCTACCCAGTTGACTAGAGACATCTTAGAGAAGCGAAAACTACTGACTGAAAAAGTGCCTGAACTCACTGGTAAGTAGGTTTTATCTGACTTTATTCTTTGTAGTAATTTTAACATTAACTTTATGTTTTGAAATGGATGTGAGAATGTTTTGTGGAAGGTTACTCTGGTTTAAAAGTTAGTTTCATGGCAAACTGCATGGGCTTGTTAATGTAAGTACATGTACGATGTATGACTATTTTGTTATGCTATGTTTTCAGGTTTGACGGAAGATCAGAAAAACTATCAGACTATGATGGACAGTATTCAGAACGGAGGTCCAAGGTCTTCCCCACCATTTGGTCTCGCTGGCCTTGGTCAGTCACGTGGAAGCATTCCAACATTACCTCCACCACCAAGAGTTGAGCCCCGTCCAAGAATTCCTAAGTATGTTCTAATTGTCTTTGTAATCCTATACTTTTTCTCGATAAATTTATTTATTAACATTAAATTAATTCAACTGCATAAAATCTGTGTAATTTGTTTGTTTGTTGTTGTGTAAAATATCTCCCTATTGTTAACTTAATATGTGAAAAATTAGTTATGAATATTCTCTAATAGGGATTGCTACGTAACTATATTAGTATAAGGATTATTGGTACTGCCTTTATAGATGTCAAGTTTTTTTATGATGCTGTTTTTGTTTTTGCTTGATTAAAACTTACTAAGAGATAATCACAGTATCTTATACATGACATCATCTTTATATTTTATCAGAGCTTCTGGAAGTCCTGATTCTGTGATATCCTCATCTTCTCCCGAAGCTGGCTTTGGTGACGAAGAGAAAACCGATTTCCCGATGTTACGCCCGATTGAACCTGCTGTCCAAGACGAGGAGACTCGTACATCACCGACTGTACCATTATTACAACCAGTACCTGTAAAACTTCCAGCATTTATACAGAGACATGATATGCCCACTGAGTTAGAGACTCATGCATTGAAGTCACCTCTCAATGTACAGATTCCAGCTCAGAAAGGCAAACAAGAACTGGACTCAGCAATATCTGTTTTGGCTGGCAAAGACAATCATGATATAAATCCAATGACTGGACTTTCAAAGTCTAAGGATGCTGCAGCAGATGCTGAAGTTTCTGTCACCTTGACGTTGTCTGCTAAAGCTGCTGAAGACATTGGTGGTGTGTTATCAGCTATAGCAGATCTACTGAAGATTGCTGCCCCTCCTTCATATGATGTTAGTCCAAGCCCATCACCTGAACAGTTTAAATCCAATCTGAAACGTGAGTGAAGTTTTGTGTATTCTACTTTGATAATTTATGTTTTGATATTCAGTCAATAATATGAAAGCTTGATACAGTGTTAATCAAGTTCATGTTGGTAAAAAAGGTAAAGGCTACCTTACAAAATTGTGGAACTTGGCAAAGAAGTGCAAAGTAAATCATCTTAAAAGTTTTCTATAAAAATAAGTTCATTTGATTCATTATTACTGATCTTAATTCAGGACATGCCTGTGGTTGAGTGGCTAAGGTCGCTGACCTCAAATCACTGTAGCCTCTCACTGATAGAGGGTTATTGGTTCGAGCCCAGCTACCCACCATGTCTCTTTATGTGAGAAAGTAGGCAGTTGCTTATGGAGGATGGGAGTCTTAGTACTGGTTCTTCCCAGGAATGATGGTTAGGTGAACCGTCCGCCTCATGTACTCTGACTGTTGAAATGGAGCGTAAAAATAAACAAACAAACTTAATTCAGATCCTGATCTGTAATAATTGTATCATATTGATGAATCTTGTATGTGTACCCTCTGTTATATTTGTAGACAAAGAAGAGGTATTGAAGATCCATTCCTTGACTAAATCCAGTCAGACATTCTGTAAACAATGTGATGTGGTTTATATCAATGCTGGTATTGTGAAAAAGAAATCAGAAATACCCTATCTGTCAAAGGAAGAAATGGTATGTCTTCATTTTTGTTTGAATATAAGCTAAGATATCTGCATGTAATTCAAAGATATCTTCATGAAACTTATGCAATTCAAAGATATCTTCGTGTAACTTATGTAATGCAAAGATATCTTCATGTAATTCGACTGTCAGAAGAGAGGAAGGCATGTGATATCTCCAGGGAAGTTTTCTTTTTCATATGTTTATCTTCGATGTATGGAATCAGCATGGATGATATTTTGGATTCAAGCCAGGGCTGAATAATCTGGACTTTCATACTGTACAATTAACCCCTACCTATTCTAGGCTGTTTAAGTTTATTCAGAGGCCAGTGTTAAGTGTTTGTGTATATTGAATTGGCATAGTGCCGTGTCCCATGTCTCTGGCTCTACCATACCTGCTACTGGGAGAAACAGTTCACTGTAATGGAATGCTAATTGAGAATGATGCTAAACACAACACAGACTGGTACATTAGTTAGTATTCACCTGAAGTTTTACAAATGAAGGATGTATGTACAGTGTTTACATGTCTGTTTGTTTATATTTCAGTCTGGGGACGAAGAACTGTTAACATTCTGTAGTAAACTTTGTCTAACCAACTTTACACTGAGCAAGCAAGTTTCCCTGAAATCAGAATTGTCCGAAACTAGTGAAAATAATCAACAAATAGCAGCATGGATGGCATCACAAAGAGGTAGAATAGCTTGTCTTATGTCCCGTTTTATTGTGGATTTAAGAGAATTATGAATGTATAATCTTTGCATTATTTATTGCCCTCTAAATTGTTTGTTCTTGTAGACAATTGTCATAATAGTACCATATACATGTATATTGTTTAAATTATTAGAGTGACAACTTATTAGTTATGTTTTCAAGAGATATACAGTCAAACCTGTGAACAAAGGCCACCCTTGGGAAATACAAATGTGACCTTCTTGACAGTTGGCCTTTATTTGGAGGTCATTTTTTCTAGATAGTCAATTGTGTTTTTTAGAAGAATGGCCTAAATTTATTCACAGAGTGGCCTCTATTCAGAGATGGTCACTAACACAGGTTTGACTGTATAATTATTGATGGGGGGGGGGGCATATGAATTGCAGAGTTACAGTCTTCAAATATTTAAAAAATCATTTTAAGGAACTAAAATGAACATTTAGTTTTTACTCAATATGTAAAGTATGCTCTCTTTTGTGACCATATTATCATGCTCTAGAACCATATGGTTACATTAATGATTGGTAAAACTATACCATGCATGTTTCAGATCCAGGCATGTTAAGTCCTAGAGACATTACTCCCACATCTAGTGCCACAGCTACTCCGTCTGTTACACCATCACCTGGTATGGGACATGAAGCCATGGATACGACGCCTATTAAACCTGAACCATTCACACCACAATTAGGTAGTCCAACAATGATGAGAGCTCGTGCTGAACTTGGTAAACGCATATACAGAAGAAGCAGCAGTTTTACTGAGTCAAAGGTATCATTAGTGTTTCATTGGGCAATCAGTCTGTTTAATACTCTGAGACTGCGTTGTCCCAATGTTCACATATACGTTAAATTGTTCTACCTTGGATTTAAAAATCTATGACCAATAGACTTGAGAAATTTGATTGTCAAGCCAATTCACAGATTCTGTTGTTTTTCATTATTTATTTATTCGTTATAATAAGTGAAAATAAATGTGTTATGATGTGAATCACTGGAAAAAGATTTTGTTTCTAAAATTGTAGATTGTAAATCTAGTAGATTGATTATTCTCATTTTGTGTTGCACCCATTTTGAATTTACTTTATTTTGTCTGGCATGACATGCTGCTGCAGAGGTGAATTTTACCTCGTAACTGTTACTGTTACGGTTTATCATCTATTGTAAAATTAACGTAAACAATTTTTTAATACTTTCACAGACACCTGCTGTTAAGAAGTGGAAAGATATTCGTTATCGAAGATATGATTCCAGTCTGTTCCCCGAGATTCTTACCAACATCAAGAAAGAAGATGACCAGGTTCAATTATGGAAGAGCTTCTCGTCTGCTTTACGACTGGAAAAGGATAAAATGAAAGATATGAGAGCGTGTGAATTCTGTCAGGAACATGGGGACGCTGATCCAAGTGGATCTGGAAGGTAAAATATGCTGCTTTTTTCTTGAACTATTTTCCTCAGAATCAAACGTGGAAATTGATTTAAAGCCTTATAGTATATGTTAAAAGTAATTTAATTCAGGCTTTCAGCATAATTATGATTTGAGCTCTTGTTAGGATTTAGGATTTAAGTTTCTTTTTTATTCTGCATGTATAAGAATTACATGTCAGTGTATTTTATTCCGGCTTATACACATTTAATAGGAATTTGATATATTTGCTTATAGTTTGTTAGTACTGTTATGTTTATGTCTACTTGCAGGTTACTTAATATGGATATTGATAAATGGTGTCATCTTAATTGTGCCTTATGGTCACAGGAAGTGTACGAGACATTAAATGGTGCTTTAATGAATGTACAACAAGCTTACAAGCGTAGTCTGAAACAGAAATGTGTTGTATGTATCAAGCCAGGTGCATCTATTGGTTGCTTCAAACAGAGATGTAACAATATATATCATGTCCCATGTGCTCAACTTGTTGGTTGTATCTTCTTTGAAGACAAGGTAAGTTCAAGTTATAAATACATTGATACTACAAAAGTCGAATATTCTGGCTATGCATTGATACTACAAAAGTGGAATAAACATGGCAGCACTGTAAGATTGGTCGGTTATAATAATGGTTGTTTATGTATTAGTATAATACTGATACATAGACAAGCAGATTGACAGTCCTGAAATCTATGTTTGTTTTGTATGACTAAGTGATGTTATTTAAGTTTTTCTTTTGTATTTCAGACAATACTATGTCCACCTCATACTCCAAAAGGTGTTCAGCTGGAACAGGTGCTTAAATCATTGGTTGTACATCGTAGAGTATACATCAACAGAGATGAGGACACTCAAGTTGCCAAGTGAGATTGAACTTCAATCTACGATAACATATTTTCTTTAAATGAATTACAGTCAGACCTGTATCAGCGACTCCCTCCAATTAAAGGCCACCCTGTGAATGAAGGCCATTCTTTTAAAAACTGTCATTGGTTATTCATTTAGAATGAAACGACCTAATAAAGACCTTAATAAATGCACATTATTTCTTTCCAAAAAGTGGCCTTTGTTTACCTGTTTGACTGTATTCCAAATTTGCATGGCTATTGCAGACTGTTATTGTAATGTTCTATACTAATTAAGAATGTTTAACTTGCAAATGGTATTGTTTATTTGTTCATTAGATGGTCATTTATTTATTTATTTAAGAAATGGAGAATTATGCTGATGTATGTTTTAAAGATTATGTTAGTATTATTAACTATTAGTATTCATACAATTAAGATCATGTGTAAAACTGTAATATGCATCATTTATAATGAATCATTAATTATGAGTTATGATGATATTTCCAGTATGTTGCTTCAAGAAGATGGTCAGCACACATTACGTCTCGGTTCTATGGTGTTACATACAATCGGTCAGCTGTTACCTCATCAGATGGCTTGTGGGAAGTATAATTCCAGGGACCATATTTATCCTGTAAGTTTTCCATCATTACATATTTATAAATGTACAGAATATCAGTCAAATATGAGTTTATCTTAGAGTGCGATGCCAAATAGTCTGTTTGTATGTAAATGGTTTTTATATGCTGAGGATTTGTCTTGTAATATGAGCTTAAAGCTGACTGTTTTTCGCTCAGCAGAGCATAAAGTGCTCAAGGTGAGCTATTTTGATTGTGTGTTGTCAGTCATCCGTGCGTGCGTCCGTCAGTGCATCAACAATTGCTTTAAACAACATTTCCTCCTTAAGCAGTCTGCCAATTCCAATGATACTTTACAGGGATGTTCCTTGAATGAAGCTTGATTTTACATAGACTTATATAGGGAATTTTTTTTAATCTTCTATCAGAAACTACAGTCCCTAGAGCTTAGATATTTGGTGTGTAGCATTGTCTAATGAACCTCTACCAAGTTTGTTCAAATTATTGCCCTAGGGTCAAAATTGGCCCCACCCTATGTGTCACTTGATTTACATATGCTCATTAAAGGATTTTTTTTTAAATCTTCTTGTCCGAAATTGCAAGGCCTAGAGCTTAGATAGTTTGTATGTAGCATTTTCTAGTGGACCTCTACCAAGTTTGTTCAAATTATGGTCCTGGTGTCAAAATTGGCCCCACCCCAGGGGTCACTTGATTTATATAGGCTTATATAGGAAAATTTTTAAAAACTTCTTGTCCAAAACCACAAGGCCTAAAGTTTAGATATTTGTGTGTAGCATTGTCTAGTGGACCTCTACCAAGTTTGTTTACATTATTGTCCTGGGGTAAAAATTGGGTCACTTGATTTTACATAGGCTCATGCATATAGGGAAAAAAAGAAAAATGTTTTTACTGGGGAGCGATATACATGTATGGCTATCAAGGCCCTCTTGTTTTAATTTGACAACCAGTATGTTTTTTTATCTAACATTAGTGAAAGTAGTTTTGTTATTCGATGGAAATTGTGAATTGAATAAATAAATAGGTTTGGTCACTTTTGTTGTTGGAAATATAAGGTTGTTCCCTTGTTTCTTTACCCAACCCATCTCAATCCCGCCTGTTTAGTAATGAAATAAACTGATGCAACAATTTGTCAATAAGATCAAGTCCCATTAAGAAGGAGTTAATTTTCATGATTTTGATATTAGACTGGACCAAATGTCATGCCTAATGGCACTTTTTGTACAGTTGTGCTTGTTTACACTCGATGTCAATGAGATATTTATTCATAATTTATTTCTGTTTAAGGTTGGATTCAAAGCATCCAGATTCTATTGGAGTATGCGTTACTTGTACAAACGTAGTAGATATGTGTGTAGTATTGCGGAGAAAGAAGGACAACCTGAGTTTATTGTGAAGGTCGTTGAGGACGGTCATGATGATATTGTCGTACAGGATAATTCTTGTGCTGGCGTTTGGAGGAATATTCTTGAGCCGTTAGAGAAATTACGCCGCGAATCGGATCTCGTTAAAGTATTCCCTACCTTCACCACTGGAGAGGAATTGTACGGCCTCACTGATCCAAATATCATACGACTTGTGGAATCTGTAAGTTTTAATCTGAGTATTTTTTGTAGAAACATAATATTAAGTTAAGATTTTGAACACAGAGTATTACTACTGTTCTGACACATTGGACTTCTATATGTATGTATGTATGTGTCAGAATGATGTTGCTTCATATGATTTTAGTAAATAAGTTTTATTTTCATATTTAAATTAAGATTGTTTCGTGCTGTACTAAGATGGATGGAGATGACATGCTTCAGTTTACATGATTTTGTTTACTCTTAATTTAATGAAAAAAATGCTGGAAAATATTTCAAAATGATATGATTGATTTTACAGTTACCTGGTACAGACTTACTGAGAGATTATGCTTTCAAGTTTGGTCGACGGCAACTGATCGACCTTCCACTAACCATCAACCCATCAGGGTGCGCTAGATCTGAACCCAAGCTCAGAACGCACTTTAAAAAGTAAGAATTGGTTTCTTATCTTTGATGCTGCATAACATAGACATTTCATTATGTTCAGCTTAATATGGCAGTTAGGGTAAATAAATCTGAATTATCGTGTGAGATTTGTTTTGGATTATTTATTTGTTTTCCTATTGGAATTGCACCATTTTCATTCTTATTGTACTTATAGTTCCTTTTTTGAAATTGTTTATTTTGTCAGTACACAAGAAAGTAAAGATGCATTATATCTCATTTTCAGGCCACATACTCTACAGTCAAGTAGTACACATTCATTGCCTTCTACTGTTACTGGACTAACAGGGGACTTAAATTCCTGTCCATATACCAAACAGTTTGTTCATTCTAAATCCCAACAGTATCGTAAACTCAAGACAGAATGGAAGAATCTTGTGTACCTCGGAAGGTCAAGAATTCAGGTAAGTAAAAATGTCAATATTCATATTAGTGTTTTCTGTAAGAACAGTCAAACCTGTGTTAGGGGCCACCTCCAAATAAAGGCCACCCTTTCAGTAAAGGCCATTCTTTTTAAAACTCATTAATTATTAAGAACAAAACTACCTTCAAATAAAGGCCACCTGTCAATAATGGTGGCCTTTGTTCACAGTTTGACTGTATAGCTAAATGAATGAAAATAAAACTTTTTACTAAACAATCCTGTTCATGGGTTAACTTGTAATTGATGTTCATTACAGGGCCTGGGATTGTATGCTGCTAAAGATTTAGACTTACACACCATGGTGATAGAATATATTGGTGGTCTCATTAGGAACGAGGTGGCCAACAGACGTGAGAAGACTTACGAATCACAGGTATGTCAAGATGATATGTCTATGCTCAAAGTGATCCAATATCTCCATTTCCATGTGAAATATCTCATCTTTATACATAATGTCCACGCTGCATTTTGTCAAGGTCAGGTCAAGGTCATAGAATAAAATCAACAAATCTTGTTCCCTATCTGTAAGAGCCTTGTTTTGTTTGAGAATTAAACCATCTAGTTAAGAAAAATAGATTTTTAAAAACCTACAACTAATTTCCGTTGATTCTGCTTTTAGTTTTATTGTAGTTTTAATTTGTTTTCTCTGTGGTTGTAGAATCGAGGTGTATACATGTTCCGTATTGACAATGACACAGTATGTGATGCTACAATGGCTGGCGGACCAGCACGATACATTAACCATTCCTGTGATCCTAATTGTGTCGCTGAAACTGTAGACATCGACAAGGAGAGTAAGATTATCATCATCACCAGCAGAAAAATTGTCAAAGGAGAAGAGGTTAGTGTTTGTTTTTAGAATCATTGTATCATCCTTAACTGCCTATTACTTGTTCAGGTTTTGCTATCAGTTTTCAAATTAGCAAGTCTTTGATACTCTTGACTTTGATGAATTCTTTTACAGTGTAAATATAGGATGTGGTCCAGTAGTGAATGCTCCGGATTTGTAACCGGGCTTCCCAGTAGCTGCAGGTCATATCCTTCTATGAAAATTTGACAAAAATGTCAATTCTCCTCCAAATGTGGAGAATTTGTCGGTTCTTTATGGAAGGGTGAGTTAGTACTGGTTAAATTACAGTCCACGAGAACTGGTTAGGTGAATCGGCCGCAGTATATAGCTGAAAAAATGTTTGAAAAGGTGTTAAACAACCAAATAAATAAACAAATACTGTTTAAATAACACTTCAAAAGTCAACGTCAAAAATGGTGTTTTAATTAAACAGCTTCATTGGCAACATTTTCTGTGTGGTAGGTGGTGGAGTTAAAATATATGGAAAATCAAGAGATATTTTCTGTTCTTATTACAGTTAACATATGACTATCAGTTTGACTTTGAAGATGACCAACACAAAATTCCATGTAACTGCAATGCTTCCAAGTGTCGCAAATGGATGAACTGAGATTTTGTGATGGAATCCCACAGCGTGTTTCCGTTTTATTTCGGTAAAGATGCCTCGGTGGTTGATATCACTTACAGATTAGCACATTCATTCATGCTTTGTACGTAGGATAAGGCCCCATCATTGTCTTGTCATTTTATTTTCATTGACTTATCACACCCTGACAGCTGTTGTC
Organism: Lutraria lutraria; assembly: GCA_964023205.1. Taxonomy (NCBI): domain Eukaryota; kingdom Metazoa; phylum Mollusca; class Bivalvia; order Venerida; family Mactridae; genus Lutraria; species Lutraria lutraria. Next base: position 23,288,579 of record OZ026843.1, read on the forward strand.
ATGGTATGTGATATTGTTGCTATGGAAACATATTAGTGTGATGGTATTGAGATGAGTCACCTGGTGTTTAGATCAGGATGATTTTGATCAAGTACCTGCATTTATTACAATAATTTTAGAAAATATTGCGCAATAATTGGAGCAAATATTGCACAATAATTGGAGAAAATATTGCACTGTTGATGGAAGCAAGGTTGCACTGTTCTTTTTATAATTAAGATAGTGTTATGTGTTACTATGGTAACAAATGTTTAATACCTGGATTTGTTTGCAGCTCTCATATGATTACCAGTTTGATGTGGAAGATGATGCCAACAAAATCCCATGTAACTGTGGAGCCTGGAACTGTAAGAAGTGGATGAATTAATGAGCATACTTGTGACTTAGCTTTTGGCTCTACTTGTTGTTTGGTCTCAATTGTGTACTGGATTTGACCCCCACTGATGATGGACACTAATATTAGAATAGACAGATGTATTCACTGATTAAAAAATACTTCCATGTGACAACATGTTGATATGGTTGTAATATGTTGATGTTACCATGGAAATTAAAGGTTGTGTTTTTATTTGAGACTTCGTATGCAATATATGTGTACTAGTTATTATAATGGTGAGATTTGGAGACAATTTATTCAAACTGACACTGGTGTAAATATTATGTGATTTTGATGAATAGTTATCTTTGTTGCTGTTAATTATATTATTTTTTGCTTATGGTACTTCAGTCCAGTAATAACTTCAATCCTAGAATATTTTAACTCTACCTCAAGAGGGAAGACTTAACTCAACTTTTAAATGAATTTTCTTTGTTAATGTCTGACAAGTTAAGTATATATGCGATATTGCAATGCATATTAGTGCGAATTTGTAAATATTTATGTCCGATGTATAAAATATTGTGTAAAGATTTATCTGATTAGATTTAGAATGTTCATGATAGAAATTGTTTGATTTTAGTTTTTAATGTTTTTATTGCTTGAACTACTTGTAATCTGACAATATGCTTGTTATATTTATTTGATAAATTTGGTGAGATTTATATCTCTAGATTCTTTTTATTGTTGTTATATTTGAAGTATGCGTAGAAGTCACTGAAGGAGATGTATACTTTACTTCCATATCAGGCATATTGTAACAAATGGTTTATTTCTCTGTATTTTGTATTGTTATTTGTCTGTATACATTTTTGAAATTAAACTAATAATGCTCAGATTGATATAAATTTAAACTTCTTTTTTACTGAAAAATGTGCTTAATTTGTATTCTTAATTTTATGTCCCCCACTTTTTTGATACCAACTACTTCAAAGTGTTGGCAATATTCTGTAAAATACATCAAAAATTGTACCAATCAGAATTAGTTTGTGAGTGAAGATCAAGTATAAAAGTTACATCTACATATCCTCAATGATTTTAAGTTAATGTGCTTTAAATTCAACACAATGTTGTACTTTTATGTAATACATAGTGCAAGATGTACAACTTGTCAGTTACATAATTAAGAAGTTTTTTATATTGTAAGACGTTTGAAATCCATACACAATGTGGTCTGTTGTACAATAACTTATCTGCCATATAGCACTGCATTGTAGTATTAGAGTATTAAAAATGTATGTTCAAACTTTAATTAAAGTCAATAGTTTCTCTTTGTTACTGCTTTTACCATCTCATTGGTAGACTGTATAGATATGACTTGTTTGTATATAATGTAATGTATAAAGTATTTAAACACTTTCATATGTTCCACCACACTTCAATGATCTCCTTTCTGGTAGAGGCAGCAGCAGTTGATTAGAACAAGGGAGGTAAATGTTGATGTTATGTGTCGAGTTGTGTCCCTTGGAATTAAAGATACTAGAGGCAATAATTGTATGACTGTTGTTCAGTTACGTCCAAATATATGTTACGGCACCTTGTATTATAAGTTTATAACTTCGCATCATTTTTTTCATCTATTCATTATATTAAACATATTTGGCATATAAACTTACTGTTTAAGTCTTTAAATACTTTGTTAGCTCTTAAACAATTCGTAACTTTTATCATTGATACATGTGTTTATCATTAGTGATTGTTGATTACAATATTGTCTTGTATGAATGTTCCTCATTTAAAATTCATAAGAATTTGTTTTATGATTGATATAAGTATACAAGAAAAATTTCAGTAATACATTTTTTTTTTTTTGAACTTATGTTATAAACTTATGTTATAAACTTATGTTATAAATAGTTCTTAAAATGATGTATGTTATTGTTTTTCTGTATTTATTAATGTGTCATATAACAGTAAAATGTGCTTTATTTTATGTTCCTATGTTCATGAAGTGTTTATTATTGTAAATAATGTCGTCATTTGTAAATATTTGTTACTTTCATATCTACTGCCTTTACTCAATTTGTTAAATCTTTTCCATATATAGTTTTGAATATCATTTAATATATGTCCTTGTATAATGCATATAATACAATCATTTTATATTTGTATATTGATGTATGATGTGCAAGTGGGTAAGAGAGAAGATGAATGGTTGAAGGAATGTGATCATGCTGAGTTTTAGAATTAATGTAACCAAAAAATTATGTCTATTTATCGTTTTGAGTCACCATATACTTGTATATATAACGATCCTATCTCATGCGGGTATCCGTGAGATCCATGTAATATATAGGCAGTAGAGGTTCCTGAGATCATTACATTATCTTGTATACTGTCACATTATGATAAGTGATACACACTTGTATATAGTAGTCATTGTTATGTCATTTATTTGTGTGATGTTATGTTTTATTACTGATTGTGTCATTCATGTAGTCACACTGTTTTGTATGATTTTTTCCTTATAGAGATTTTATATAATACGTTTTGAATTGAAAATTCTGGTAAGGTTGATAATACATTTATAGGATGCTTAAATCTTGTTTCTTGTTTTTTCTCTTGTGTTTTAATATACCTGCAATTATCCGGTATGTAGTACGCAATAACCAGACCCAATTATCCAAGGTCATGGTCACACTTAAAGATCAAATGTCAAATATATTGAGTTTGCTTTGTCTGGGAAGGTATGTAGCGCACAAACCTCAGGTCGGTAACTACGCAGTCACACTTGGAAGGTCAAAGGACAAATATGGGACAAGAACATGTCATTGAACATGGCAAAGGGGCACATAGGGATATTCGTCTCTAGTTTGTCACATGAAATCATGCTATGTCACCACTAGTGAAGGATATTTCTGTTGCTATGGAGACCTATTATGATTATTTAATTCTGAATGCTCTCAGATGATGGATGTTAAAGTGAATATTGAACATACATAACAAGGATTTAAGCTTTATTATCATTTATTGGTTGTAGCAATATATATATACATGTACTAATAACAAGTAACCATTAGACCAATAAAATATTTAGTTGTATTTTACTTCCAAGCTTTTGAGCAATTATAACAACCGGTTTATCATTCTTGAATCATCAGTAGAGAATATGGCTATAAAAGTTTTATACACCATAGTAAGAACAATTGGTCAGTGACGAGTTCAACAATAACCAAATCATTCAGAAAAGGTATACAAAATGTATGTCACATATACTTAACAATTATTAGAGTCTATTAATCATAATTGATATTTCAGGCTTCGTTATTTAATATCAAAACAGCATTTACATTGGTGATTTACATTTAAGCAATTGGCATACATTGTACCTAGATTTTCAAACTGTAGATGATTATAGTCCTTTGTTAATCACATGACTACTTGGATGTACATTTATATAATTTAAGGCTACTTCAAGCAGACTCGCAAAACTTAGGTATGTACAGCACCCAATTGTTTTAATATTGGTTAATTTTAACCACTGTGTATATCTTATGTACACCCCTGGACAGTAGATAACCCAGTGTCATCAACAAGTAATGTTACAATATCATATTACTGACTTAACTAGTCTAGTAGAAAAGAGATACAATACACATGAACAAAATGCATATTTAACATAAATATGAGTGTCCGGCAAAAAGTTCTGTCATCAGGGTCAGAATTCTTAAACGCTACAGTTTATAAAAATATTTTTATAACAAACCTAACCATTTCCCCTTTACCAAAACACATAATTGTAACCTTTTTACCCAATCTCTAAAAGCAGATAAATAGACTTCATTCAGTATATGTTGAAGGAACGGGTAAATTGCGCTGCCAAGAGAATACTTGGATCTATATTTTTCTTTCCAGAAAGCATTTCCTTCAACCTTATAAAAAAGAACTCACAGAGACACTGATCAAGTGAATAAGGTGGATGGTTTACAAACGACACCTTTTCAGGTACCAGGAAACAATGTCAAACTAGTGAGAGGATGTGTTGTGTGTATGATGGACCATTGACCATCCTTTGCATGGACGTTTCTTATGGTAAAATTCTTACTTTCATTTGTATGGAGTTTATGTAGAATCTTCCAGTGACTGTGATCAGACAGTCGTCTTACTTGAACGACTGGCCCTATGGGTATGAACACAATCGCGTACAACAACATCTGTTTCGAACTTGGGGTTCTCTTGGCAATACAGGGGCGTTTTTATGTTTTCGCTTCCAAATGCTTATTATCAGCCCTTCTCCAAGGCTCAAGTATGGGCACCCAGGTTTTTTCACCGGTTAGCAAATTCGAAAAAAACACCCTTTGAAATTTTTCTAGAGTTCACAAGGTGTCGACCCTTTTTGCTCCTCACTGAGCAAATGAGGTATCAACCTAATGCAAACTTTTTGCAGGTGAAGACTACAGATTTTTCTAACACTGCCTTCTGATATGCCAATACATCTTGGCTATATATTTCACCAACAATTGTGCGTTCTGCTCGGCAATGTTTGTGATGTTTGTCTTGGTAACAGAGGTCTCAGACCTACCAGAACGGGTACCATCTTCATCAGGCAATTTCAATGCTTTAAAAGCAATAACCCACCAAAAAACTGTGTGCCTTGAAATGACTTGAAATGAAGTGTCCATACATACCACACAATTCATCAATAAATATAATATTATGCTATGAATTTATATCAAGCAAGATGCTGTGTATATTACTACACGTATTTCAATTTGAAAAACAAAAATATCTAGGTCATTTGAAAAGCAATTTGCGCAAAATAAAAGGATATAGTTAGCTTTTGTACACACAATTCAAGTGCCGTGAAGTGTTTTAAAAATCTATGATAGCCTATTAGAGACAGAACTTTTTGAAGGACCATCGTACTCGAACTACATGGCTCTGAATCATATATGAACAATTTACGTATGAAATAGAACAGGAGGTCGGATGAAACAGATATTTATATAAACAAATGAATTTCTTTTACTTCACAAAACTATTTATAAAACATTAAAATTGCACGAATCCCACCCACTAAGTCTTTATTTCAGTGAGTTCAACGTTAGTTTTTCAACAATGATACAAAAACAGGCAACAATTTTATTCAGGGTAAAATTATGATATTGGTCCAATGCATGATTTGCGTATTAATCATGGCAACAATACATGAACAACAGCAAAAACTCGTAACTTAATTTCTGTTGTGTCTGTGGTACTGTTGGTTACATTAGAGACTTTCTGTTGATTGATTTTCAATGTATCAGGTATTTATAATTATACAAAACTTAATATGATAAAAAAAATTAAATACACGTTTTTATAGAAATGTATTACAGAAAAAATATAATGAAGCTACACTACTCGACTTGTATAATCGGTCATCTATATTTTTGAATATTTTATCATGACAGCATTAAGGCAATCAAGAATGTGGTAATAGTTTAAGTCAGGTTTACTATATGTAGAATAAAGTGATATTATAAACTTAATATGCTAAGTACGATGTATCAAATAAAGTAAGTGATAGACATGCTCATAAAATATTCATGGATCACCTTGTTGACCGATTGTAAAAGTTGAGCAGTGTGTTGGACAATGTCCTTAATTGCTATATGTCTTAAGAGGTCGGTTTGTATACATTTGGTATGGTTACGTTATCAACATCGTGCCCAGTAACAAAACAACAAGGGTCATGAAGACTGAACAATTAACTGATCATTTACCAACACCTGACCAGCCAGAAGCGATAATATTATACAATGTATATTATGAACAAACACAACTACAGTCAAGCCTGTGTTAAACAACCGGCTGGTAACAGAATTCTCTACTAAGTCTATTAGCTGAGGTTTCGATTTAAATATGTCTGTAACATCGAAAAAAGACCTTCGCCATTATGGTATATCGAAATGCATCTATATATTGTGTTAACAGGGCAGGTATGACTGAATATTGTAATGTTTGATCTCCAGCGCAAAGCTACATCAGCACAGGCCGAGTATACAGCGTGATCATCTTCTTCATGGTTAGTAGATTATATCGACATTAGCACTGTTGTATAATTGTGAAATCAAAATTTGGATTGATCAGTAGTTTTCGATGATGAATTCTTTGGAAGTCCGTCTCGGAAATAGGATTTTGGAATTACAATCATGTCTTCGGAATCCACTGAAATGGTTTTTTTTCCAAAGTATATGTTTTTATGCCAACAACAAAACATAGCAAATTCTAACTGATTATAATTATGTATAGATAATTATGTGCATAATGGTCCCAGAATATACAGAATCGAAGTTCTAAACGCTCACTTCATAAAATTCGATTCTTGGAAGAACCCATATATAAGGTCATTAATTCTTATGTTTTACAATACTGACTTACAATCGATCTACACAAAGAAAATGAGAATTTAAAGGAATATATTAAAAGAACACATAGCAATCAACCAAGTGTGTTCAGTAAAATAGACATTCCCCTGACTGTATTCATATCTGTACGAATCAGGCCGAATACATAAGGTGGTTTATTGATGTAGGAGTAAATGGTTGAGATTTGTGATATGGTTATTCAAATATGTCTTGGGCTACAAAAGTTTTTTTCATCGAAACCACTTCATTATTAATACCGTTTTTCTTCGGTCCATTAGACGGGTTTATCATCGAGGTTTTAATCTATTATTATACGGTGATCAATAAGAAATTATCGATCTCAGAGTCATATACATAATGTATATTAACTTTTTACTTACTCAACAAATGTGTAGCATCACCAATGGGTAACTTCCGTTTGTATGGATTAAGCAAGAATTTGTACATAACGGCTGCAGCAACACCACCAAGTATAGGACCAACCCAGTATACCTTGAAGTAATGTAACACCGTTAGTACAGTGTACGTACCGGTAATCTCTGACTTGTATACGTCAGCGACAAATATATTTATTTATCCGTTGTTTGATGGATTATAAGACATCTATGGTCATTTCGATCCACTCCAGAGAGAGGGGATATAAGATACAGGAGAACCAGGCATTTATATCCATACTCTTTTCGAATAGTTTTTCCTGGTTCTTTATATTATTTCCATATAATTTGCTTTACTTAAATATGTCATCTTTGTGATGCTATTGTAAAAGAAGTATAATTATCGCGTATGGAAAAATAGACCATCAGAACGTAATTAGGCTTGACATTAATATCTAGCGCTATAAATTATTTCATAAAATATAAATGTATTAAATAAATCGTTAATAAAATTGAATATTAATCTTTTTTTTTTTTTTTATTCATTGAGGGTCAAATATGACCCTTGGTTGTTAATAGTTTAAGGAATCAGCAAAATTTTCCACCATTGCAACAATAAATTTGACCCTTCGGTAGAAATTCTCAAGAGTTAGAATCCTTATTTTACTAATTTAAAGGGATAAAGTGTCATTTTAAGGGTCAAATGAAAGCCGTGATTGATATCATAGAATTTAGACAATATATACTCACACGAAAAAGAAATTGTGCACTCGTTTAGAGGGAAAGTACTTCCTACTTATAGAAGCACAATATATATAATTATATACTCACATGAAAAAGAAAGTGTGCATTTGTTTATAGAAGCACATTATAGGCTTTGGTAACAAAATGTGCAGAAATGTATCAGTTGCACGATGTTTTACTTTTAATTGTAATTCTATAATTATCAGAACTTGTGACATGACATAGTTTTACCTGTGAATGATTATGCGTTTTGACTTTAAATTTAGATGCTAAGCCAATTATAAAAGTGCACACTTTATTTTTCATGTTAGTGTATGTGTAACATATTACCACGGATAGAGGTTGCCAAAGATATGATATCAATAAAACTAGGACAAAGTGCTTACAAGATTTTATGATGATTGATGGAACATGTCAATCTTGATCTTATGATTTTATTCAGGCCAAGAATGAAATATAAATGTTTGCCCTAACGCGACCGAACCCGGGAAAAATGATCGCGACCCAAGAATTTTCTTTTTTTTAAAATTCAAGCGTATGTTAGTAGTATAAGGCGTTACCCTGGCACCAGGGTCATATAGAATATAGAGGGGGTCGGTGCCAGAAGTAAACAAAATTGTGACAAATTGGGACAAATTGGAATCCATATTGGGTGCTCAAAATAGTATGAATTGAATTTTCGGAAACTTCTGGCACTGTGTGTGTTTTGTTATTTGTACTGTATAGACTAAAATTTAGACAATGAGAGAATTTTCTTTCGAAAAGACATGGTGGCCCTGAAAAGGGCCGTTGGTGGTCCTGAAAAGGACCGTTGATAGTTGTCTATGTTGACTGATCTGGTTGGGTACATAGTTCACATTTGCAGTCTGGTGGGGGATAGCAGAGCCTGCATGTTAGATCCCCACAGGACCATTCCTGTTCTGGTGGTTGTTCCGTGTACTCAACTTGAGCGGTAGAGCGCCAATGCTCTTCTTCTTGTTCCCGTTGTCTATTCGCCGTTCGTTCCCGAGCATCTCGCTGCCTTTCTCTGACTTGATCTCGAAATTGAGATAATTCTTCTCTATGATGAAATCGATTGGTTTCAATGGTATTCAAAGTCTCACCAATGAATTGAAGATCACGTTCCCTTTTTCTAACAATGCTAGCCGCTAAGCGACTGATTGAACGCCATACCCTGCTCTGTTTTTCAGTCAGTTGTTTTGCTGTTTTGAGTTCATTGAATAAAGCCTCCATCTTGAGCGTTTGAGTTCTCAGAATGAAATGAGGCATTGTAAGTATTGTATGGCCCACTCTCGTGGTTGGATGACGTCATATCGCTTGGATGACGTCACCCTAGGGTTGGATGGCGTCACGCGCCGATGCATGTGCTTGATTTTTATGAACTTAGAAAAAAGACAACAGACACCTAGTTTCAGTTTTTCTAAACTTTTATTTTTGTAACAAGAAAACAGTAACAACATGAAACAGTAACATTGTTTAATGATCACCATAAAGAGTTGTATTTCTATGTGTGATACTATGATACAAACGGTTGTGACCTTCTGGTCTAGAGTTACGTTGAGCACAACACTTTTGTCCACACTTGTTCACATATTGAGCATGCATGTAATAAGTACCATAATATTGTTGAAACCAATGCGTCACATAAGTGTCATTTTTTCCATACATGTCCGGTTTGAATCGGGTTAACAGTATCTGGTTCAAGTCACATTCACGTGAGATAAAATCCAAAGCGAATAGACAATACACACCACACACCGGTAACATATCGCCTTGTATTCTCATGGCATTCCACAGATAAGTTTTGTTGGCATGTTTTTTCACAAAGGTTAGAATCTCTTCGAAAGGAGGTAATCCGTAGGAATCAAAATACACTGCTTTATTGTCTTTTAAATAAAGAGCCACCCAGTGTTCTCCACGTTGATTCCCGTTATGGGTATTCACAATATAGGCTTTCACGTCATGCGGTTTCTCTGAAGGTAATTGATCTTTAGCACAAACACGAGCACGTAGTGGTTTTAATAACGGTGAATGATCTAATAGGTATTGTAGTTCATTCGTCTCCATAATGCCAATTTCTGTTGACACGTTCAGCCCAAACACTGATCCATTGATCTATGAACTGATTCTGAGTGAGTTCTTCTTTAAATTGAATCCATAATCGACATGCGTCTCCTTTTTCACTATCGGTCAAGGTCACTAATTCAGGATACCACTTTTCCATGACCTTGAACACGTCCAAACGTTGAATCGCTTTTTGAATGTAAAGTTCTGTCCACTCTTCCGTATTCGTGTATAAGCAGAGTACATGTTGTACTTGACTAGGATGATTCACTCGACAACCATAACAGTCTTTATGCACTTGATTATAAATTAAAGATTGAAGTGCTTCTGTGACGTGATGATTCAAGCACTCTTGTAAAAAGTCCGTCTTTGAACTTGTACAACAAGGATACGCCAATAACTTCATTTCGTAATCTTGTCCTTTTTCCAGGTGTTCAATATCCATGTCTTCCATCTTAATAATCTAGAAGCACTTCTCTGAATTGATTGATTTCAATTTGATTGTCGTATTCCGCAAATACAATCACGTTGATGGCTTGTGCAAGTGCTGTTCCAAAGTGAAATTCCAATCTCAGATTGCCCGTTTTTATAGGATGGAGTTGACCTTCCTCGCAACCTTGATCTGCTGTCAAGTCCAACCCCCAGAGTGTGTATCCGTTCCGATAATCATTCATGCTCAATCCAAATGAACGATTGAGACCAAGAGCTCCTGTCGCTTGATAGAGTGACATGTAGGATCTTAGAACTTCTCCCGTTTCAAAATTGGGTTGAAACGCTTTGTTATGAATACTTTTTCCGTCAATGCTGACTTCTAGATGATTCAGTGTAAAATGACGGAAATCAAAGGGGTTGGTAGCCATGTCTCCATTCATGTCTCCATTTCTTACCATACCGATGATAAGACGTTTTGGCAATTGACCTTGAAATAAATGATCTTCAATCTTGGATCGTTGACCGTTAGGAATCGTAAATGTTTTTACTTCAGTTCGTCGGATGGGGATTTTCATGTTATGTTGAGCAATCTGTTGATTGAGTTGATTGGCTACCACTGGCAGTAAATCTACTGTTCTTACATTAAATCCTGCTTCTAGAAACTTGATTTTAGCCGGTGCGGCACCCATGAGACAGAATTGAGGTGACGCTTTGTTTAGTCTTAAGCGTATTTCCATACCATTGGGTAAATATTTATCTTGCATCATCAGATCCAAATGAAGTCGTCCACATAGTTCCACCACACGACTTTGAAGGACACGAGCACGTCTCTCAATATAGCCCAGGTTACCCCCGTCATGTGCGTGGGTGTTCATATGACCAGGGGTGTCTTCACCCCATAACTCTAGCGCCTGAAGTTGAGTGTCTTTACAGCTTGAGGTGAAGGAGAGTAAATTTTCTATGTATGCCCGATAGGCATACGTGTCCGCATTGCTGGTGATCAGTTTATTATTCAGGTACACATCAATGCTTGAGAACATACTGTGAAAGAAATTGTTGACGGTAGCAATTTCACTGTCGGCCGCTAGGTCTGTACCATCTGCCTGTATAATTTTTAGTTTTAGGTACAGGTAAGATTGATTCAGATCTGTCCATTTTTCTGTCTGTGCAGGAATCACAAATTCAATCGGAGCATTATTGTCCAGAGCAGAAATGGGATTGACCTTCTTGCATGGCTGTCATGGTAGGTGGCACAACAGACACATCCAACTCTGTCTTACTACATTCACAGGAACCGTGTTGCATCATGATTAATCGAAAATATCAAGAGGTCTGGCCTGCTTAACTCGGCGATGATGAAGTTTCGAATGAGGTCTTTTCTTGACTGGTTTGCTCTTTATACGTCTTTTAGGGCTGGCCACGGCATGTAGCAAGGATTCACCCACATCTTTTAATACAGAGGCTCCACGTTTTCGTATTACTTGTTTAGCGTTTGATCCTGTCAAGATATCTTTGATAGCGGCTTTTCCTTGCTGGAGTCCTTCTTTTTTCAAGGTGCGAACTCCAGATTTCACAAATGGATTTAGTAAAGGTATAATTCTTTTCATGGCTTTCTTAAACATGGATCCAAGTCCGTGTCCATATTGTCGAGGTTGACCTTGGTAAGTAGGTATCATTGTCTTTGGCGTAGGTGTAGTTTCACCATAGACTTCCCATGAATAAACTGAATAGACTGGCCAGTGTCACCCCTTATATGGATAGTGATGGTGTCAAAGTCGGCTTTAGCCAGTGGTACATAGTGTAAATTCAAGAACTCGAAATGAATATGGGGGTTAGTTCCTGCTTTCGTTCTCGGATCAAATGGAGCTACACGTAAGATGGGGGCTTCTATGTTTCCCAAATAGGTATAAGCCGCGAGGTCAGAATAAACAAACAAATGATTATGACCCATGTTAATATCTACGCCATGAGGAAACGGTTCCGGAGTGTCTTTTAAAAAGATGGTAGGAGAACTATCAGGAGCTCCACCCAGTTTAATAAACATGTGAGGATGAAACTGAATGCCTAGTTGATCCGAACTGTCCAGTTTTGCGCGTTTACTTTGTCCTGAAAAACCCATGGTAAATCGAAGGCCTTTCTGTCTAAATATTTTACCCAGATTATCTTTTACGGTAAAGTCAATCGTCTCGATCAAATGTTGGGGTGTGACATAAGTTCCTATAGGAATACAAAGTCGTACACCTTTTTCTTCTTTATTGGGGAGAGTACAATAGGTCTCAAAGTTTTCTAAGGCCTTACCCAGGACAGGATCATGTGTGACAATGTAGAAATGTCGCTCTTCTTCAGTGACATTAATGACCTGACTAGGAACAATCATTTCCACTAAGGCAATTTCCCAGTCTTGTTTATTGAGATGGATGGGTTTTGTCAGTTTGGTACGAAAACAACATTGCGTATTGTCTGGGAATAAATCCATAGAGCTATCACTCATGAGTGTTATGTAAAACGAACTCATGTTGATTTAGGTTTATTGAATTTCAAGGAGGGATTCGGTAGAATATAACCTAGAGAACTACTTAAAAGCAGAAGCCACAATTCTCGATCGGGTCGTTGAAAACACAAATTAAATAGCGATACGGTAATAATAATAAATACCACTACAATTTGTGCAAAAAAAGTGACCTTATTTTTGGGTTCACACAATTTGGCTTGCTCTGAGGCAGTCACTACCACACTGGCCGTATCAGCTTGAGACATGATGTATTTATTAACAAACTTCAAACGAGATGGGATTCGGGAATCCAACTGTCAAATTTCGAAGGATAGCCTTTCCAATGCACTTTAATTTCTCGTCTTCCGTCTACCTTACTCTGGCGATGGGCGAGCACTGATTCAATTTCATAGATAGCATCATCTTTTATAACCTGTACTTCAGAGAAATAAAACGAACCCAGTATGGGTTCTCCGTCTAAATCAGTCAATTTCACAGTAGCAGGAGAGGTCTTTTTGACTTGGATCACTTTAAACAGTTCAGTGGTCCAGTTGGGTAGATAACCTTTATCAAATGTACGTTTTGTTTTATTGATACGAACAATATCTCCCACATGAAGGGTCGTCGACGCTTTCTTTCTTGATTTTCCATACAAGGTCAAGGCCACTTGAGATTCGTTATTCTCATTCACGGATACGGGTGCCATTTGTATACTACGATGAACACGATGATTATAGGCATGCACGAGATCAGGCAATACCTGAATATACCTTCGTGTTTTATGATGCGTAAAGTATTTCCACATGCGTGATTTTAAGGTCCGTTGAAAACGTTCCACTATACTAGCCTTAGTTTCTGGGTTTTCAGTCGTAAAATAATGAATCCCTACTTTGTCTAAAAACTGTTGAAACCTTTGATTCTTGAATTCTGTTCCTTTATCGGTTTGCAACGCTTTAGGTTGTCTCGTTTTAAGAATAGAGCGAAACGCTTCCACCAATGTGAGCCCCGTTTTATCCTTGAGGGGAACGACCCAAGCATATTTTGAAAACACGTCAATGACACACAACAAATATCGATAAGGGGTGTTGTACTGAGCCAAGGATTGCATGTCTGCCAAATCAGCTTGCCATTGATGATCAATACCACCCACAATCGTTTTCCGTCTCGAGAATGCCCTACGGATAGGTTTGTGCAGGGTATAGGTCTTTTGTCCCTTCAACCAGGATCGCACTTGACTTGGCGTAATGGATTTCAGTTGAGTTCGAGCTGCTGTAGTTAGACGTTCTACCCCACCAAAACCAGCCGGATGGTGGGGATCATAATAAATCTGATGTAACAGACTGTCTACCTTTTTGTTCATGTTGTCTAGTAGGCTTCCCACTTAGGTTCTGCTTTCATCTGTTTGACAGGTTTACTTATAGGTTCATCTTTCATCCGTTTGGCAGGTTTACTTATAGGTGAACGAGGCTCAACAAAACTATCAAAGAACTCATCATCTTCCTCCGAATCGTCTGCTTTTTGCATCCATGACCATCTCCGTTTATTTCCTATCACTTCTTGTGGTACATTGACATCTCTTAGTCCACTAGAAAACTGTTCCCATCCTCTAGGCTCCGACCCTTTTCTATGACGGATGACATCATTGACCAAATCAATAATGTTGGATCCTTGTATTGGTTTTCCATGATATTCCAACATCCCATGATCATTCCATGACATGTGGGGATGATTTTGTAGAAAGTGTAATAAAAGCTGAGTTTTTCGACGCATGGTAGTAGGAACACTTTCAAGAATCCGATCCGTCAATGTAGCAGGAGCCCCTTGTACACCTTGAGCAGCTGGAACAACCGGTGCACCCGGTGCAACTGGTGCAGCCAGAGTAGCCGGTTCACGTGCTTTTTGATGAGACAGTTGAAACTTTTGCAAGACTTGCCCATAGTGTTGTGCTTTTTCTGATTCAGACAACGATTCATTTTGTAATACGTCTCCCATTTGTTTCTGTAAATCGGATGTTTGACTGACTTGCGGGGGAGGAGGTAAACGTGGTCGTTGTTCTGTTTTCCATCGATTCATCTCTTCTAGCATTTTGAACGGGACGATAGCCATTTTCTTCATAGCTTTTTCACCAGTGTGGCAACACCTCCACTGAGTGCTCCTGCAGCAACAGCTTTAGCAATGATTGGAGCAAGAGCCAGTAATGGAAATAATCCTCCTTTTTGATTCAACACACGTTTCTTTTTTTGAATGGATACTCTTTTATCTGCTAAAGTGCGGAGATGTTGACGCTTGGACTTCAACCTTTGCTTTTGAGAGGGGGATAAGGCAACATTGCCTTTTAAAACATTCTGACAGCATTCTGACACACATTGAATCATTTCTTTAGATGCTCCATGTATCATCTTTCTTCTTAACCCATCTGGGGCTTGAGTTAAACCCAAAACCAGATGTCCGTATTTATGCAGGAGTGGTCTCTTTGGTGCCATTATGTCAAATAATACCTGTTTTTACTTCTTCACAGCTTTTATACTAAAGCATCAAAGGCTTGTCTTGAAGCTGGATTCATAGGGCCCTGTCTCATCAGGTGAATACGATGTCTCAAAAGGGGTTTCAAGACAGCCTGTCTTGATAAGGTAGACAAGGATAGGGGTGAAAAACGGCACAATGGAGTGTCTGGTGAACTTCTTGAACTGGGAGATGATCTACTAGATGATCTGCTGGATGAATTTCTTGAAGAACTCAAACTACTTGACCCACTGGTTGAATAACTACTTGGCGAACTGAAGCTGCTTGGTCCACTGCTTGGTCCACTGCTTGAATAACTGCTTGGTGAACTTCTAGAATAACTTAAACTGCTTGGCCCCCTGCTTGAATAACTGCTTGGTCCACTTCTAGATAAACTTCTTGAACTTCTAGATGAACTGCTTGGCCCACTGCTTGAATAACTTCTTGAAGAACTCAAACTGCTTGGTCCACTTCTAGATAAACTTCTTGAACTTCTAGATGAACTGTTTGATCCACTTCTTGATAAACTTCTTAAACTTTTAGATGAACTGTTTGATCCACTTCTAGAAGAATTTCTTAAGCTTCTAGATGAGCTAAAGTTCAAACTACTCACAGGACTGATAGGAGACCATTGTAACTTACTGATTGGAGTTACAGCCATAGAGGGTGTTGAAGTGGTTTGCTTTCGACGACGGAGAGTAATAAAACGTTCATTGATCTTGGCAGGCGATTTTCTAGCTTTTTTAGCTGGAGCTTTTCTTGCTCTTTTAGCTGGAGATTTTTTAGGTTTTCTGGCTGGTGCTTTTCTTTTAGCTGGAGCTTTTACAAATTTACGAATCGTCTTTTGACCATTCCATCGGAGTAAACTTCGTATCATGACTCCACCAAGAAATCCACCTCCTCCTGGTTTCAATATGAGTTGACGTTTAGTATCCATGTCCACTTGATCATCTCCCAGCTGCTCTAATTCATGCTGATGTTTTTGCATAAAGTTTTGTGTTTGTTTAGGTAGCACAATTTTCTTTTTTAAAATCACCTTTGCTGCTAAGGTGAACCACTTGAGCATTTCTTTTAATCCAGACCGTAGCATTTGCTCCCGTACAGTAGGGTCTCGTTCCTGACCCAAATGTTCTAACGATTGAGCTATGGCTGTGGCTGACATGATGACTGAATGATTTTATATGAGTAAACGATGTTTATATATACACAACTGGCCCACGTTTTTCTCCAGTGATCCAGTGATGAAAAATATCTGTTCTTAACCGATAACTGTCTGGTGTTTGAGGGTGAAAGTCAATCACTAAATACCCATGAGGTGTAGAGATAGCATCTTGATAAGCGGGTAACAAGTGTGGCAATTGAATTTGATTCGCCAACACTTTGATTTGTCCTTTATCTCTTGTGTTTTGAAATAAGATCATGTAATGTGCATTTAAACTCAGGGTACGACTGGCTTTCGATTGTTGAAACATGTTTTGTGTAATGTAGATCACACTAGCATTACGATGGTGACCTTTTCGTGTAAACCATAATTTGATTTTCTCTTCATCTTTATCACCAAGCATGTCATCAAATATAATTAAATGAGGAATGGATGTATCCTCTACTATCTCTTCATCCTCGTCAGGTATCCCCTGTATGAACCGAATACTAGGTTCTTGTTCTTGTAATTGTGCATAGGCTACTTGCCATTCTTTGTAACACCATACAATACGCTCTGGTACTACTTGAAACAAATCTGATTTGTATTCCAACACCTTTTTTACAAATTGTGTTTTACCAGAGCCACTAGGGCCTGCGATAAACATATTGCAAGGATGCTTAAAAAGTAAACTGGACTCCATGACGTGAAAATCACAACTAACACTATTGGAAGAAAAACATTTTATTTATTTGTGTAACAAGTTTATGTATGAGTACAAGAATAATCACAACAAGAACAACACATGTCATGTAAGGGTAACAACAGTTTGTCAGAAAATTCAAACACACATTCTGAATGTCCAGATTGACTCAGAAATGTTAACACAGAGTCATTGTTCACCACCTGTTTGAACCAATCCGTTTCACTCAAGTCCATGGGTACTGATTGTTTATAAAATGAATTCATCACATGAAGTCCATGTTTCATTTCTTCAAACATGTCTGGTGTACTCAACTGTTGTCGAATCCATTCCAGAGAATGATGACCTTCAGGTATCTTCATACGATAAGCAAATACCAATGCTTTTCTCAACAGGGTATGGTTCATAATATCAAACTGTTCCATTCTTGAATCGTGTGAATCACTCTATCGTTACATACATAAGTATTCCAATCGTCTCGATGGATAGCTTTCAAGTCTAAGTGTGCACTGATCATAGCATCACGAATCATCTGTCTAAATAGTTCAAACGTGTGAGGATTCAGAATCCACGCGCGAATGTCCTTGACCTTGACAAGGTCATCTTGTACAATACTGTATAACGTATCCGTATACAGCTCAAAGTCCAAAATGTAATATAAACTTATAAATCGTCTAGATGGTTTAACCATAATTGAATATTTCCTGAACAAATCACTATTCTAGGTCGATTCGCATGAACGGCTTCAATCTCGTCTTTGACTTCTCTTAAGCGGTGCCTTAATTTATAGAACACGGCACGATACTGTAGAATATGAATAACATGAGTGAACGGTACCTGTCTCTTAAATACCATGATACCACGTATTTTAAACTGTGAATACGGACGCCATCCGGGGTGAGATCTCCCATTGTCCTCTTCAGCCATACTGAACCATATCACATTGGGGGTAGAACGAAAATTGTTAGCTAAGGCAGATACGTCGCTCAAATTAGCATCGTGGATTAAAAAATCCCATGTCGTAGATAACATACGATCTAAGCTTTGTTGTACCACATTCAGTTTTCGTAGAATAGGTAATTTTTGGTTGAATGACAAGTCCTGGCGATCACCTACATCCTTCAACAGTCTCTCTATCCGTCGATGATTTGTATGTTGTAAGCTATGTATAGCATTATGAGTAGCCCATGTGTGCACTAACTCCATCTTCCATGTTTTAGCGTTAGCCCATATGACATAACGATAAATTTTAAGTCTCAGCTCTATCGGTAGTAAGGGTATCCAATCCATGTCTTTATGAATAATGAATTTTAGATGACTTGTTCTAGGCCTCTAGCTCAAAGGTCAAGGTCAGTCATGTAGATAACCATAAGGCACAGTCATATGATTCTCGACCACAATACGTTTGGTATATACCGAACGAAATGTTTTGACTTGTTTCTCACTGGTCACGGTTCTGTCCTTATGACGTTTAATCCGAGAAGCATATTCAACTACGGTCGAATAATGATGTCTGTCTTTCACACAATCCACCATCGTATTGAAATTCACTTGTTGAGTGGCATTGTAGTCTAACGTAATGCCTTTCACTTTGCATTTTTGATGGAGTTCACCGTTTTCAATGTATTCATAGCCATAGTTCTTTGGACCTAAAGCGACATATCTCACAATACGACCCTTTGGTACCTCATCTGTCCATTTTCCCAATCGACTGGAGATAATAGGAACATTATAGCCATCAGGGTCATGAATGTACATACAACTGTCTGTGTCAAAATACAGTACTCTCTTTCCTAGAGGTTCAAGCACTTTGTACAGTTCTAATCGAGCATAAGCCGTCACAAATGAAGCCACCACAGGATTGGCTGATGAATGAGGGTCTGCTTTGTCCGATTCATCAGTATAATTCATTAACATGAATTCATCATGATCAAAACACTCTGCATATTTCACAGACTTTTTAGGATCGTTCAGTATTCCGTAGAACTGGTCCAATCGATGAACATACTCTGTTTTAGGCAAGAGGTTAGTTTGAGCATTTTTACCCCAGAGACAATTCAGCATGGTTTTGGCAAAAGCTCGTTTTCCTGGATTTTTCTCCACCTGTTGCAAACGAATTCCTTCTGCTTCAAAATAATCCTGTTTAAATTTATCTTGAGCCTCTTCCGTATCCACCCCTGGAGGATATCCACTAGCCTCTTGTTTCATTTTCAAGTATTTATCAATGTATTGCCGATAGACGTCCGTACTCCATTCATCCCAGTGCCATACATGATACACTTTTGATACTTGATAGCCTAAAGCAATAGCTTTAGCCAATTCAACATGAGTCCATGTGCCATACAAGAACCGTTCATACGGGGAATGTGTACAATAATCCATCTCCTTCTCAGCACAGGTACGGCATAGCGTAAACACCATTTTACTATTACAGTGTATGGGTAAGACAGGCATCCATAAATCTTGCGGGGGTAGAACACGACATTTAATCAGTCCTTTGTATTTCTCAATATGCTGTTGATCAATTTGTTCTTGACTCATGATCACTGGATGACCTATCGGATAAGCCCTGTACTTGTTCACATACGGATAGAGAGAACAAATATCCACATATTTGATTTCTTGGTCGTTGTCTACTTCATGATACAGTCGGACGGCATTCGTACGACCTCCGAACAAAGCTTCCCTGGGTTGAATCGGGTCTTGAGCATGATAGAATCGTTCCACTCTTGTCTTATAGGCAGGATCCTTTTGACAACGTTGATCAAATTCACATTCCCACATGACCACAACAGGGTACCCCTGTTCTTTCAAAGACTCCAGTCGCTTATACGTATCGTGATAGGCCTGTTGCATGCTTCTCAAAGTATACGGATTGATGGTACTTCGGTTAGGAAAACAGGTGGGGCATCCATGGTACCAACATCCCATGAATTCATACACGGTGTTGGTCTCTTGACAATAGCCATCCACGTAATAAGGTCCAATTTTGACTTCGCCTTTGTTATTCAAGGCATGCCGAATATGTATCTCTTCGGTGACAGCCATCATTTGTAGCCAACGTATGCCTTTCATGGAATACCGGGTTTTATTGGGATACCCGGCATCCGAAATCACGGCTAAACTATGAGGTGGCATGGAATTTTTGCGCCAGGCTTTGTTACACACTTGAGCTAACGTTGTAGCTTCAGTAAATGGATCTATTTGATCACTGTCCAATAATTGTTGACGAAATTCTCCACACCCGCGTCTTAAAATGTCCACATCCGATTGACAGTATTTCTCCATTTCCTTTTGAAAATCAAATACGTCACCTTTTCTTTCATTGTACCAGGTTAAAAACTCTTCACGTCGCTCTGGTTTCATACTATCCGGTTTGTAAAAGTGTAGCGGCAAATAAGGTCCCACATATTCTTGATACGCCAAGGTGTTTGCATAGAATGGAAACCATCCTTTGGCTAACTCGGTCAGTCCAAATGTATTGGGAAAATAGGAGAGAGGCATACTCAGGAAACTGAGGGAGTCAATCATGCGTATTCCATGCACTCTCAATTGAATGATTTTACTACCATTCATAATCAACTGGGGTTTCGCCGTCCCCTGAGTGACCACATATCTAAGAATAAACTGAGCGTCATAGCCTTGAGCATTGTGGGCTATCACTGTCGATCCTCGATGGGTAGGGAGGAATAGCCAAGTACAGAATTGTTGTAACGTATTTTCACCACGGAATGTCATTTGTCTGGCTTCATTCACCTCTTCACAATACTCACATGGAGCTTTCACTGACTTACACATACAGTCACCACAAGCACGTTGAGCCACACAAAAATTAGGGATATGTTCTCCAGAATCAAAACGACATTCAAAATCAAAAAAGATGAATGGTACTTCTGGTTGTTTTCTATTGGGTGGTTCATACGTTGGAATGTAACAGTCATGATCTGGTCCTACTATGGCTTTACAACACCTACATTTCTTTGTCCCTGGGCAAACGTGATTCCGTTTCGTTTCAATCACCTTTTGTCCACATTTCTTACAATTCCATACGGATTCACAAATGGTTTTACGTTGTTTTCCCGTTTTTGTTTTATGATTGTCAAAACATGCCTGACTCTGGAATAGGCGACGGCAATCCGGACATCTTATAGATTGTCCTGCTGGGCACAGGGTGTGAGCATAACACTGACAAATATGGCTACACTGGTGTCCTTCACGGTGATCATAACCGACATCACACCATTCACAATAATAAACCCGTCCGAGAAATCCGGTAATGGATACGATACAGTCATAATGATTATCATGGTGAAAGATATGAATCACACGACTTTTTTCAGTCAGAGCAGGTGGTTTGAATAACAATTCACTTCCATAATGTTGTGGATGGATTTTAATCACATAGCTGGGATAGATATAGTCCTGTAGTTTTTGGTATTCTTCTATACCGCACGACTGATCCGATGAAATACCCACTTGCTTTAATAATGCTTCGGCTTCGTATTTTTGAAGATTTTTCTTAGACTGACGTATAAGATGCCATCGTTTTTTCCATTCCGGGGTTTGATTTTCATCCACTTTGCACCGTCCCACTACAATCGATCTAGCTAAACACATAGAGTCCTTACTATTGTCAATACACACAACACTTGTCTTTGACTTTCGCATACTGAATAAGTTTGGTGCTTTAAACGTTTTCTTTCCGGATCCCTGTGGCATAGCAATATGCGTAATTTCCATCTGTGCCGCCCCATCATGAATTTTAAATTGACGGTTACTTTGTGCCACACGTTCAATTTCATCCAATAATGTATCTCCACTAATACGAGATGCCCTATTAAACGGAACATGTATTCCAAAGTCCAAATCAGGATGTAGAATAGATACTCGAACTCGATCATTCGACTTTACTTCACATCTCTTGTAGAGTTGGTCCATCATATCATTAAACAACCTGTTTGTAAATTCAAACGATTGATTATACGGTTGAAATGTCACATCATATACTCTAGATTGAGTCTTGAATTTTCTTGACTTTCTTTCCATGCGTGACTGTATGTCATAATAGTCGCGCACAGGCTCAAACTTACTTCGTTTAGTTGGAGGTTCATCCTCACCACTAGTACTGTCGGTATCTGACATGATTATGATCTTAGAACTTCTCCGTCGTTTTTTATAGTTCGGGTTCAAGGTCATAACGCGTGACACTCTATAAAAGACGTACGCTCCGTCCGTTTTTTATCATTTCAACATGAGCGATCCTAAAATGAACCAAGTTGAAGAGAACCGAGATCAAACTTTGATGTATTCATTAAAGAAGAAAATTAAAGAGCTTAACAACTTAGCGGATCAGCTCTGTGGACAGAAAAATGTAACATGGGATCATATCAAGTGTTATCGTTGTGGAAAGAAAGGACATTATTCTACAAGCTGTACGGAAACCGTCGATAAAAATGAATGTTTTTATTGTCATGAACAAGGACATTTCATCGCAGACTGTCCTAAGAAACAAGGTGAACAGGTCGATCTACAGGACGCAGAACAGAGTAAGAAAAAACGTAAATACAAAAAGAATCCAACAAAAACTGTGAGTGACTTTGTGTAATCCAGACAATGTGTTGGACAATGTGTTGGACAATTGTGTATAAATTGGAGACTAAGTGAGTTGTATTGTGTTGTACTTTGTTGTACTTTGTTGTACTTTATAAATGTTTTCAAAAATAAAATGATAGACAATGTAATATGCTTTTGTCTTTGCTCGAGATATAAAACGAATCTAACACATATGGTGGCCCTAATAAGGGCCGTTGGGTAATTCATTGCATTTCTGCAAGAAATAGGTATCGCCAATAGTTGGCTCTCAAATCCTCATCATAAAAGATGGCAAGGTCAGGGTATAAATTACCCATCTTGATATCCATCTTCACTTCTACACATGCATCTTGGAATTCAGACAAGTCTGGGTACAAATTACCCATCTTGACCACCCAAACATCTTCTTGTTCAGGTTCATCAGAAGAACTTTTCAAGCAGTTGCCCATGTTGAATCATGAAACATAAATGAGCTATGGAACATGAGAAAAACACTGACCTAGAACAGACCAATGAAATGCCAGTAAAATAGACCAATGAAATACCGTTAAAATGGACCAATGAAATACCGTTAAAAATGGACCAATCAGAGTCCTTGTATCATATGAGAGTCAGTGACCTTACCTTGATCTAATTTCATTCTGTATCAAGATGTCGCAACGCACGCTTAACATTATTAAGAGAAAGTATACAACCTTAGGGTTGTATATTGAACAACTGGAGATGCAGTTAGAAGAGCTGCGGTTAGAGGTCAAGACCCTAAGAGAGGGAAAGGAGTTTGTAGAGGAGGTCGTGGTCAGCTCTGGGGAAGAGGACTGGGGGGATACCCCTCAAGAATCAACCCCAGAGAACTGGGAAGATGAGTTAATAGAGGTTCCTTCGAACCTCTACCAGCCTACACCAGATCCCAAGGATGTCCAGAAATGGGACAAGTGGTGTCCCGCTTGTATGGGGAGATGCGGTCAACGCCATTAATTCCCATACAAGCACCAACGGTCCTTTTCAGGACCACCAACGGCCCTTTTCAGGGCCCCCCATACAATTCAGAAAGAATCATTCTCATATTGTCAATATTATCATACTTTACTACTATATTTACATTCCTATTTGATAACACCAAATACAAATATACGGTGTGAGGTAAGTTAAACATTTCCTACAAATATAAGTGATAGTATGATGTGTACAATCATTTTCAACAAATGTAAGTGCTGTGATTGTATGAAGAACAAAGTATTTCCCCCACAAATATAAGTGTTAGTATGTGATGTACAGTCTGCAAAGTGCTGTGATAGTATTAAGTGTACAGTGTTCAAATTGCTGTGATAGTATAATGTGTACAGTATTCAAATTGCTGTGATAGTATGATGTACAGTCTGCAAAGTGCTGTGATAGTATAATGTGTACAGTATTCAAATTGCTGTGATAGTATAATGTGTACAAAGCATATCTACAATATAACCTTGACCTTGACGTGTCAAACACTTGTTCAAAAAAAACTTGAAGTGTCACACTTGTAAAAACTTGAAGTGTCACACGTATTCAAAAAAACTTCTCACAATTGACCTTGACCTAATAGAACACTGGCGCGTGCAGGCAAAAAGTATAAATACCCCCGGCGCAGACACTATTTTTTCATTATCTAGCATGGATTCCTTCAACATGCCATACGATATATTGAGAGAAGCACTAGAATCATCTGAGTTAATAGACCCGAATGCGGGTATGCATTACAACCAGCCGAAGTACAACCAGCCAAAGTACGGTCAACTACAGTATAGGCAGCCACAGTACAGCCAATACAGTCAACCACTGTACAGCCAATACAGTCAACAGTCCATGGTAGATGTACAGCCTATGGTAGATGTACAGCCTATGGTAGATGTACAGCCGATACAACCCATGGTAGATGTACAACCCACTATGACGAATACACAGCCTATGGTAGATGTACAACCCACTATGACGAATACACAACCCCCTATGGTGAATACACAGCCTATACAGCCTATGGCGAATACACAGCTTATGACGGATAAACAGTCTAATACAATTACAAAGCCTACAACGGGATTGTCTGTTCTACAAGGTATCAGGGAAGAAATGGTACAAATGAATCAAGTGATGCAAGAGATGGTCAGACTCATGAAGAATCAAGAAGTACGGTTTAAACCACAAGAAATGATTGTACCTGTACAGTTTATGTATGATTCAAAGAAACGAAAACATGAGCATGAGAAAAAGAAACCGGAGCATGACAAAAAGAAACCGGAGATGACAGAAACGAAGAAACGAAAACATGATCTTGAGAAACAACCTCGGGGCAAGTATGGTAAAGAAATAAAGAAATGAAGATCCGACTAACAGCCACAACCAACGGTCCTTTTCAGGACCACCAACGGCCCTTTTCAGGGCCACCATGTCTTTTCGAAAGAAAATTCTCTCATTGTCTAAATTTTAGTCTATACAGTACAAATAACAAAACACACACAGTGCCAGAAGTTTCCGAAAATTCAATTCATACTATTTTGAGCACCCAATATGGATTCCAATTTGTCCCAATTTGTCACAATTTTGTTTACTTCTGGCACCGACCCCCTCTATATTCTATATGACCCTGGTGCCAGGGTAACGCCTTATACTACTTATGTTTGTTGACTATAGTCTCGGTTCAAAAAACAAAAAATGACCATTTAAAAAATCTCTACCTACCCACCCACCCAAATATTTTAACTTTGGTTGCGTTTGGGCCAACATAGACATTTTTAATTTAAGCCTCATGTATATATAAATGTTTTTCATATTTACCCAATGGTCATCAAACGAAACAGAGGCCACGGCTGAACCAAGTGAGCGAGCCGGGTTCATGCTTGCTCCAGTGAACGGTATCTACAATAATAATATAATATACAGTCAAACCTGTGAACAAAGGCCATCCTTGGGAAAGACAAAAAGTGATCTTTATTGATAGGTGGTTCTTATATGAGGTCAGTTTGTTATAATTGATCAATGACGGTTTCTCAGCGGCAAAGAATGGCCTTTATTCACAGGGTGGCTTTTATTCTGAGGTAGCCGCAAACACAGGTTTGACTGTACTCTTAATTAGCATATTAAAACCGAATGAATCATTAATATTACAGTGTTTTAAATAATATAACAACACAAGACCTATCAAACACGTATGAATCCCTATACATCATTGGGGAGAGCTTTGTCAGAATTATTCGTGTACCTGTTACAATTGCAAAGATCTGGTGCCAAAATCAAAACAAATCCCCACACTTCGGCACTAAAAACTGAACTTTTACACGCTACTTCAATGAAGCCAAACAGGGACACTATTATTATATCAATAGTCCCTGGTCCGAGTCACGATGTCACGCTAAAATAGAACTGTTTTGAATAGGACTATGTTACTAAATATAAGCATATGGTTTGGATTGCTCGATTTCCTTTGTGACAGACCTTGATACAGAAATCATTCTGACAAATATTGTAACATCGATCGAGTTCTCACATCAACTTCATATACGTCAGAATTAGCAGTCATGAACGTTTGTAATTAAGTCACAGGGTGAAAATTTACGAGAAGACATAACAAAAGTAAATCTTGGATATTTCTGAGACATTTAATACTTAAGTCTTTATTTACTTAATAAATCTACTTTAAATAATCAATCTTTATAATTAGTTTCATTATTGTACATGTAAGAAAATATAGGTTATATATAGACTGATGATTATACATTTTGTTGTACATCTTATAAATTGGAAATACATTTTTGTTATCAAAACTACCTCATGAAAAAAATGTTTTTGCGAATTAATGATGAATCGTTTTTGCAAGTATATTATAGAAATTACTCATGTTTGATAATTAATGCAAATTAAAGACGGTGGGTGTGTTAGTGATAGGGTTGGAGTACCCGACGACAAAGAGAAAAGATAGACGTTTGAATGATTGAATACATCATGCATTTTATTGATAAGTAGCCTTGTGGAAAATTAATGCAAAATGTTCTATTGCAGTTTTGCCCAACTTAGCAATAAGAAAATTAAATTAATCAGAAAACGTGCAAACAGCTTCCATTCAAATTGATAATACAACATCACGTAAACACGATTTGTAAACTTCACTCTGATATCTGAATCTGATAGAACGTAATAAATCATCATCATAAATTAAATCATTTTACACCACAATCTTAACAGCTAAAATCTAACTTAAGCACGTCTGGAATAGACCTGGTTTTTGCACAAACGCAGACGCAGAAGTATCAACTTTGATTTGTAACAGAGAGCTTTTGTAAGCAGTAAAATCTAGTCAAACTATTTTGGTATTTTATCTTATAATAGTTTTTTTTTTTTTTTACCTGTGGCATAACTGCCTGCTTTAACTTTTCAGTTTCTCAGAAAAGTTACATATCCTAAGCCTGTGAAGATATGGCATGAACAAAAAAAAAACAATTCTGAAATTATGTTGTATCATTTTGATATGTTTATTTAATCATATGTTTACGCTATGAAGGCTTGAATCATTTTCTTCGAAGATATGATACGATGTTACTTTTAAATTCTTTGTTGAACATGTAATGATTGTAGAAAATCCACTACTTACTAGATTCATAACCTCTCGGTGCTTATACAAACACAATCAATTAAATATGATCGATCATAAAACGATGTAAACAAAATTAAAATTGTCTTTATATAAAAATATAAATTAGAGTTCTAAAATAATCTAGAAAATTTCAGTACTAGAGGGCCACATGGAAAATGTGTGCTTTCGTTCGTTTTATTAGCGGTACGAGTATATGTAAATACTTGGCAAATAAATTCACCAGTGTTAATTATCATTTACACATACAACGTTTTTTAGATAATGTACTCACTTACCCCGGCTAAATGACAAACGGTGACAGTTAAGCCAATCATTAGGGCTGGGCTACCGAACAACACCCTATTTGGATCTGTTGTGCCAAATATAGACATAACCAGAATGAATGTGAACACAAACTCGCATGCAAACGCCTGTCCGACATTGATGTCCGAATTCACGGTGGTCAATCCAAGGTTGTCATGTACGGAGCTTGGTGAAACACTGAGTGATATAAATAAAAGACAGAACAGGTTGTCGGACATAAATACTCGGAACTTCATTTAAAAGATCGGCAAGTATTACAAGTACGGTACTCGTTTATGAAAAAAGTACATACAAGTACATTACAAAATCACATTTGTAGTATAATTCAGATAAATCGAAGCATTCATAAGATTGTGGGCCTACACCGAGCATGTATGTGTGTAAGTTCTATATATATGTATGAAATAACTTAAAACGAATGTCTTCAAAATAAGTAAACTTGTAGAGTACGGAGAGCGCAGATACAGGTGTTTTATCAGTGTGTAAAACAATTATAATTCGCAAAAAATAGACAACATGAATACATATACTAGAACGAGTATATATGTCAATTCTAGGATGAATACATATAATATTTAAAATAAAAAATCTTTTCAGGCATTCAATTAAAAGATGGAGACATTACGAAAGTGACCATAGTGTTTCCGTTGCTGTCCAGAGGATAAATAAAAAACTAGACGTAGAACTTAGAGCCCGTGACAGAGATTTTATGGTTCCAAACAAGTAGTCATTTTTCTTTGAGATTGAAATCGTGTCAAAAACTAGAACGAGTCGTAAAATGAACAAAACTACTGTCGATGATATACCGTTTGATATAAATATTTTCAACATAAGCTGAGCAAACAAAACAAAAAAGACTACGAACTCCTCAAACACTTCAAATTTTAGAGTAGTTGTAAAATAGATAATTAGGTCACCGTCTATGACGTCACATGTCGTGATAGGCCTACCGATGTTTTGCACTTAAATGGTTTCATGAAATTCCGCTTATAGAAATTAACAAGTCTGTACATGTTTACTTACCCTTTCAACAAGTAGGACCCAACAACACCACCAATGCATTGTGCAAGAATGTAGAAGATGGCCCGAGTTGGCGTGATCTCCATGGCCACAGCCATCGCAATGGAAACTGCTGGGTTCATATGACCGCCAGACACGTGACCTATCATTTGAATACATACTGCTATCATCAGACCAAATGCGAATGCAATCTGAAATATATTTTGTCTTCTGAAGTTTTTTGTTGTCATAAAATACAAAAGAATGGTCATAAAAGGTATTGATGCATATAATCAAGGATCTTGATATAATGTGATGAAATTATATGCCTTTTTATTTTAATGATACAATGTAAACTGACTTCGTCTTTTCTGAATCGAACATCAGAAGCAACACAGGGACCTAGGAATCCATTACCGTCCTGATTATTTCAAATCCATGATTAGTGTAATTAAGGGAAAGTGTAAAAAGCGATAGATAC
Organism: Lutraria lutraria; assembly: GCA_964023205.1. Lineage (NCBI taxonomy): Eukaryota > Metazoa > Mollusca > Bivalvia > Venerida > Mactridae > Lutraria > Lutraria lutraria. The sequence continues at coordinate 23,317,752 of OZ026843.1, forward strand.
TTAATACATAATATATCACTATATTATAGAACTGTGGATATTGTCGAACAAATAAATGATTAGGGATCACGTGATGGATGTTGACTTTTTCCAATGTTTGTTTTGTTTGTATTTTTTTCAACACTATCTCAAGTGTTTATGTAACAAATGCATGTAAAATTTCCAGCCTTAATTATCCTACACGCCCATTTCCAAAGTAACTAACAATAGTAACTGTCAATAGTAAATTTCAATAGTAACATTCAATAGTAACAGTTAATAGTAACTATCAATAGTAATTTTCAACAGTAACATTCAATAGTAACAGTTAATACAAAAAAATACGATGATGTTACCTTAGTCTTAGATATGAACAATATTTTAACTACATTAAAAAAAAATACATGTAGTAACTATCAATAGTAACTATCAATAGTAACTGTCAATAGTAACTGTCAATATGAACAGTAAATAGTAACTGTCAAAAGTAAATGTCCACTGACAAACCCACGACTGATCAGTTTAACAACCTGGCTTTCCGACGGTTGAGCTAGCCGTGTAGTCTGACTTTATTACAAATACATGAAGTTTTCATTTGGAAAATGAACTCTTGAAGACAGAGTTATTTTCTTACAACTATTCGGAACCTTCGGAACAAACTTTTTCACACTACCAACATTTGATAAGGATCACTTGCGATAATGCTCGTTATGATTGCTTCATAATTTTAACACTAAGTACTGTTGATCAGATTTGATTTCAGAAATGTTTAAAATGTGCTCATTCGAGCATCCTATGTCTGGGCCGAAAATGAAACAAACGATGTCCACTGAAACATATCTGTGTATAATAAAAATGTTTATACTGATCAAACACTGAGTAAGTGATCCTTATTACATTTTGAGCCTATGTTGTCCAAGCATCGAAATAATAATGAACCATATTATGAAGTTATAACTTTCAAATGGTGACAAAAGGAACTCAAAATTGTTTTTAACATAAATATATAATTGATCTAAATACATGTATGTTGTTCCATACAAAACACCATAGTTATTAATGAGGCTTAATTACGAGTCTACAAACCCATCTACTTCGTAGTCTACAAAACGGTCGCAATACAAACGTTACAGTTTCAAATCATAAGATTCTATTAGGATCGTTATCATAAATATGTTGCATTCCTCTACTGCAGCACTTCATTCCATACTGCCAAAGAACTGTTTATCAACATTTCAAACTATAATTTATAAAATAATCTCCTGTTGTATGTAAATAATATCGAAGTAGAAATTATCACTAGGTGCAGATGCTAAACATTTCATGACCTATTTAATGATTTTGGAATGTTGGTAGACTTTTGTTGGTTTACTAATGTTTTAAAGACTGCATAGTGTCGACAGTTTAACCTTAGATGATCGGAAAGTACATTTTGCATGATATGTTTGGAAAGATCTTTAGCAGACAATAATGCAATGTTTAAAACCATTTTGTTCTAAGTAAAGGGTCAAGGTTAACCGGACCCATAGTGATGAGAGAATGGATACAGGGCTGAAGGAACCGGGGGTGGGCCTACAGATGGCTTACCCCCTAATAATTTTGACTGTAATGGTTATTAAAAGGGGCTATGACCGATTCTCTTATCTACCCCCCCCCCCCTCCCCGTGGTAATAGGACGAAATCTAAAATTAGCCTTCCGCCGAAAACGCTAAAATGATTTGAACTTGTACATTGCATTATTATCCAATGAACTAATTAATTAATCTTCGTAAAAGAATAGTTGACTGTTCGTCTAAAAATTAGATGACCAGCTAACAAATACTTAACATATATCCTGATGTCTAAAATTTAATGTATGTTCATGAATTCATTCGTCACTTAAGCGACAAACAACTTGCCTTTGGTATTTTGTTGCCCCGTGTTTGAAGAAAAAATCATACGGGCGTAGTAGATAGCTACGAGTCCGACACATTGTACTTAGATGGTCTTAATTTGATATTTACGACAATTGTAGAATAAAGTTTATAATCTAATTAGGTATATTACATTTGTACCTTACTTAAAGCCCGATGATGATATGAATGTGATGTAGGATACTCCACTTGGACATAGAGAATGCAATTAATATGGATTTTATTCCTCAGATTGACTTTGAAATATAACTGGACGGTAAAATCTAATGACCGTTTATATCACTGTCCCTAGGTTTTAGTGACAGACATTTAAAATATGCTGATCTATTTATGCCTAAGATAACCTCTTGATTGTTATACATAAATGAAGGGCGAACAATGAGGCTAGGTTTACAAATTGATACATACACTTCAATATTTTTTCTTTGGCTATAAACTAGGAAATGTAAAATGTTTGTTCGTCTACGTATATGTTTATTTGGTTGATGATAATGAGTTATATTTTTATCTTAAGCTTCTACTGAATCAGTAGACAAGCTTAACAGAGTAAAACGTGGGCACTTCGCGTACTTCTCCATGTTAAATTGCTCTGGTGTGAATAAATTAAAACTTTAACATATGGAACAATTTTGGTCAATTTCCGTAAGTAGTCTCCCTTTTGAGATCGAGCTGATTAAGCTGATACCAACTATTGGATTGTTTCCCTTTAGATCATCTGATAGAACACTGATACTGGTCAAAATTTACCGTGTCACCAATATAGCCCCAGGAAATCGATAGGCAATAAAACCGCGGGTGGTATTATACAAGCTTGTAATAAACGTAATTATCTGTGTATGAACATCGATAGTATAATTTGTACAACAGAGAAAATGGCAGCATAGTTGGCAAGATGTTAATGCAGTTATAGAAAAAATATTATTATTTTTTATTGATTTTTTTAAAATCCGAAAATCCATGATTATATTATTTTATTAATTTGGTTGTTAATAGCGTTATATAGCACGAGAACCAATTTTCTTAGTACAAGTATTCGAAAACGAAGGTTTGTATGCATGTAAAATTTAATATAATTTATGTGTTGCTTATTGTGTCTTAGCCATAAAATGAGTAAAACATTGATAAATTAATATGTCGTGTATGACTTTGAAATAGAAAGACAATTCGGATTTTGATCCATTAATCATTAACACCCAGAATTAGCATTAATTTACACTGGCTGTGTGTAATAAGAATATTTAAACATAATCTAAATAGTCTAGAACAAAGATCGAGGACTTATATATGTAGTTGTAATTGTTTCTTGAACAATTTCCTCAAAGTCAAAATCCTTCTCACTTCACGCGTACGTGAAAATATGAGGAACATAATGTACAAACAATGGTATGAAACTCTTAACAAAATCAAAATACTGACTATCAATATTTACATGATGCTCAATATGAAAAATATCTAAATAAAAAATTATCGCTTTTTAATGGCGTATTTCGCACATTTTCGAAACAACAATCAGAAGACCTGCTCAATTCTAATTGCATTAAAACTGTTAATCCTTGTGAATAAAGTGAAACTGAAAACTATTTACATGTATATGTCAGTCCGTACTAAAATAAAGCGCAGAAACAATCATGGTGAATAATAAAGATTTTGGTACATTTATTAAACTTAAATATTAGAACTGTACGTATCATAAACACTCGTTTAATCATTTAAACAATAGAATGCTTTAAGTTTTTACAAAAAAAAATTGAAAATTTCTGTTTAGAATGATTCACTCTTGAGATATTTACTACCGCAGTAGAATTTGTATTAACTTTATAAAAAAATACTCAAAACTTTCCTTACAGTAACGCCATAATTGTCTACTGGAATCATCAATTTACAATATCTTATCTTATTACAATAGAACTTAAATATAACAGCTCATCGCCACTACAACATGCACAAAACTATGAGTACATGAAATAAAATTTAATGCAATTATTTAATAAATAACAATTCAGTACATGTACAATGGAAATAAATATTAGATCGTATCAAGGGCATATATATATATACATACATAAGTCCTTGATCGATATAGCAAATAAATACGGTTTATCACGATTTTTATTGATATATTGTTTCATGCATCTTTTCAAATTCACAAGAACTTAAATTTACGTCTACAAGGGATTTTCTACCATAAAGCTGTTTAAGGATATATCTACATTCCAATGTGTATAAGCCACCCGCTGTGCTAATTTTGTACATGCATCGGTAAATATCGGCCAACCGGAAATTACCGAAGATCGAGCTCAAACTAAAGCAATATTTGTCAAAACATGGTGTTACAAATCATTAAAAATACTGTACAAGATGTATATTTATTTTATTTTGGTTTATATCATTTTACGGGAAAAGAATTTCTCTAAAATGTCATATGTGGTAATTTATTGGCAACTTATGAATTGTTTGTCAATTTTTAGTCTGAAATTTGGCAAAAAATCATTTTCTTCAATATTTACATAGAACATAGAGTAAATTTTGAACCGTTTTACCTATTTCATACAAGTGCAAAAATACTGCCCAAGATAGATAGTTATTTTAAATTAAATTACACCATTTGAAAGGTAATGATTTTATCTACAATGTCATATGTGGTAATATATTGGCATTTACCGAATAAAGATTTTATAGCAAGTTTTAAATTTTTTCCCTATATAATCTATATAGAGTTAAACTGGGCAATTGTTATCTGATTGTGGTTTATCGAGTCATTTCAAGGGAGATAACAACATCGATTAAGACGATTATTTTTCAGTATTGTTCCATATGCTTGTTCATCTGTATATAAATTGAGATATATTAACATGTATCAATTTAACTGATATTTATTTTACCGAATACAATTTAAGATTCTACGTGTACTATTTATTGGGTGGGTTATTTTCTATGATAATGTCAAGTTAATCGAGAAATATAATCGTGATTTTATCACTATTGATTACACGCATTGTCAATTTTTGAATTGATGATAATTATGCCCAAGGAACGGTTATAATTAAAAATTCAACCTCGCACTGACATGCCTTGTAGTAGTTATGCTGATATACAGCTTTCACGAATATATATGATCGTATAAAGTTTCATGGTACTAATTTTGTAAAACACACGACAATATAATACACGCAGCAGAAAGCAGAAAATGGTAAATGGTTTTGAGATAACGGAGACATTCACAATACAAAATCCTCAATTTATTTTTGTACACGCACAAATTCAGTGTTAAAAGAAAGAAAGACTGAAAATGGGTTTACCAAACACGATCTATAAAATGGGGACTCTTTTACCATACACGATTTATAAAATGGTGACTCTTTTACCATACACGATCTATAAAATGGTGACTCTTTTACCATACACGATCTATAAAATGGTGACTCTTTTACCATACACGATCTATAAAATGGTGACTCTTTTACCATACATGATATATAAAATGGTGACCCTTTTACCATACATGATATATAACAAATGACTCTTTTACCATACATGATTTATAACATGGTGACTCTTTTACCATACATGATATTTTATATGGTGACTCTTTTACCATACATGATATATAAAATGGTGACCCTTTTACCATACATGATCTATTATATGGTGACCCTTTTACCATACATGATATATAAAATGGTGACCCTTTTACAATACATGATATATAACAAATGACTCTTTTACCATACATGATTTATAACATGGTGACTCTTTTACCATACATGATATATAAAATGGTGACCCTTTTACCATACATGATATATAAAATGGTGACCCTTTTACCATACATGATATATAAAATGGTGACCCTTTTACCATACATGATATATAACAAATGACTCTTTTACCATACATGATTTATAACATGGTGACCCTTTTACCATACATGATATATAAAATGGTGACCCTTTTACCATACATGATATATAAAATGGTGACCCTTTTACCATACATGATATATAAAATGGTGACCCTTTTACCATACATGATATATAACAAATGACTCTTTTACCATACATGATATATAAAATGGTGACTCTTTAACCATACATGATCTATAATATGGTGACTCTTTAACCATACATGATACATAAAATGGTGACCCTTTTACCATACATGATATATAAAATGGTGACCCTTTTACCATACATGATATATAACAAATGACTCTTTTACCATACATGGTTTATAACATGGTGACTCTTTAACCATACATGATCTATTATATAGTGACTCTTTTACCATACATGAAACATAAAATGGTGACCCTTTTACCATACATGATATATAAAATGGTGACCCTTTTACCATACATGATACATAAAATGGTGACCCTTTTACCATACATGGTTTATAAAATGGTGACTCTTTTACCATACATGATCTATTATATGGTGACCCTTTTACCATACATGATCTATTATATGGTGACCCTTTTACCATACATGATTTATAACAAATGACTCTTTTACCGTACATGATCTAAAACATGGTGACCCTTTTACTATACATGATCCATAATATGGTGACCCTTTTACCATACATGATCTATAACATGGTGACCCTTTTACCATACATGATCTATAATATGGTGACTCTTTAACCATACATGATCTATAACATGCTGGCTCTTTTACCATACACGATATATAACAAATGACTCTTTTACCATACATGATCTATAACACGGTGACCCTTTTACCATACATGATCTATAATATGGTGACCCTTTTACCATACATGATCTATTATATGGTGACCCTTTTACCATACATGATATATAATAAATGACTCTTTTACCATACATGATCTATTACATGGTGACCCTTTTACCATGCATGATCTATAACACGGTAACCCTTTTTCTGTTTTTGTCGAACGTTTAACAATGCCGTAACAATTCAGTCGACATATTAGGGGTGGATCGATGGTTAATGTGTCTAGTGGTAACAAGCTGTTAGTCGTAATGTATTTCATGGACGCCTTTTCAGTGCACCATGCATTCAAAGTACCGAGTCAAGAACTGCATTTAAAAAATGCATATGAAAAATGGATGGAGCGTGTATTAGTGCTTTACACGATAAAAAAAGGAAAAAGTATTCGAAATAAGCATATGCATAAAAAAGATTTGCGGCTTAACTAACTGTAATCGGTAAGGATAATGTTATTCTGAGTATGATTTGAAAGCTAGCTAATATTGAAGCAGCAGATTTTGCTAAGATTAAATAAAACTGACATTAGAATCAGAACGCCGAGTTGGCATATTTGTGACAATTAATTAACAGCCATGAAGATAAATCGCAAAGATAAACATTGTTATTCATCCAAATATAATTCAAATCAATATATTTTTAACAAAAAAGGTATATAAAAGACTTAATGTAATTCCTATTGCATTTGTCACACCTTGACCGTTTACGTATAATCTCTGCTGTATTTGGTGTATGAGTCAACACAGGATTTACAGTGTGACCTTTACATAGCAGCACTCTCTTTGGCAACAACCTCCCTCTAACAACAACATTAGTTTGCCACTGTATGATTTAACTATTGATTTAATCTGTCTAGAGCAACAACATCTCAACAACAAATGGTGTTGCCTTAGAGAGGTTGCACTGTAATTGGACTTGACATGATATTGCATTGTCAAATATAGAGGCCTTCCTGAAATAAATGTTTGTTGAATACTCTTCGTGCGTACTGAAGAAATCAAATGATTTCTTTAAGACCAATGAAAAACGCTTGGAAGTCCGTAGACAGACGCCGTTCATTTGTTTTAAGCGGTAATATTTCCTTAGCAGCACAGTAGCAGCCGCATCATCATAGTAACGTACAAAGTACATTATGTGTAACATGGAAGCACGGAAGCGACCGAGAAGTTCCGAATGATACCTATTTACTAATCTTGAAATATGTGAACAATATTTATTATATTACTCGTGCTGTAGAAATATACTGTAAATTTGATTTTTTTTGTACCATAACATGAGAAAAAAAAATCAACCGGCGTGATTATTTGTGAGTGAGACTTGATCCTTAAAGGGATTTCTTGCGTCTTTTCATTATTATAATTCACTAAATGTCAATGTGGTAATGTATCCCTTTTACGTATGGCTTACATGTACATTTTTATGTGAAACCACTTCGATCTCCTTCTGAGAGATATTTGCTCCGAAAAAATGCAAAGATATCTCTGACGTAGATATATATACCATGTTTTTGTTCCGAGCTGTACCACCAACGACATTACATGACCTATATTTCACGGCATAAGACGTTAAGAATTGCACATACTATCAGATGAGATGTGCATCTCCTAACTTGACTTCATCGTCCAATAATGGATATTATACCCTTCTTGTATCTTGTACATGTATTACATTTTAGTTACATAATTGAATTATTACATAATGAAATAATCTATTGACATTTTCACCATGCGATTATAATACTTCATCATATCTTATCAAACAATTTGATCAATTATGGAGAAGGTACTGCCTGACTCTATTTGTGGTATCCTGATTAACGCTTATAGTACACTGGAAATGGCTTGCTATCACTGTGAGGTGGTGACATGAACAGAAGGTAGCCGAATATATGTTTTTCGTGTGTCGCAGTCTTAATTATCTCATACAACTAGGGTCGATAATAATTAATACTTCATTCAATATGTACTATGTATAATTTGTGATAATAACCTATAAAGGTTACTCAAGTTTCTGAGTTCTCTTTGATCTACAGTAAGTATAATGGCGTATCATTTATATGCGAAAGTAAGGACAAAAAACATATGTTTATTGAACGATCCTCATATTTACGTTTGAGATTAATAAATAATGGTTGCAAAAAGCATGTTATGTATGTTTTGGTTAATTATATTTGTTAACCAATCGGGTATTCTATACATGCTGCATACTTAATTCAAAATGCATACAACTTATAAAGTTGATTTGTCACGTGTTGGGTATAAGAAAATAATTTCAAAATCTCACTACGTATCATTATGCTTTCACGACTACTTAAGAGATTTTGAAAATCTAATTAGACATAATCTTTAGAGATAACATTATGCCCATCCATGTTAAATGACTTTTAACGCCCAAATCAAATACATGTTTATCCAAAACTAATCAAATATTTTTTAAAAGCACATTAAGTGAATACAAAACATAAACCTTTTAAAAAAACATGTTGATAAAATATATGTCTACAGGCGTATGTAAAGTAAATATACGCCAAATACTGTATTTTCATTTATTTTCGTTGGGCTCAATTTTCGTTTTTTTTTTACTAAAATGACTATTTCATGGGGACATAAAATCGTGGATTTTGCTTTTTTGAAAAAAATACCTCTGTTTTTAAATTCAGGGGGATTTGATTTAATGATTCCACAGTATATAAAACATTGGATATATAAGGCGCGTAGAGCATTTAACGGAATTAGTAATTTTACATTTGAACAATTCAAGGCTTATATCTAATCTAAACTACTGCTTTGAGTATTAATTATCAAATCAAATATTCTCGAGATTGAAAAATAATAAACTGTTGACTAATCGAAGATATTTCAACTTAGTCTTGCACAAACCCCAAAGGAAGCCTCTTGAATGAAACAATGTCCCGACTTTCTCGTGCTGTGATCTGCAAAATGACCATTGTATTTAACACCTTTGAAAATATACTAGATTAATATTGCCACATTGATATTAGAAGGCTATCGGGTCTGTACAGTACTAACAGAACGAAAAAAAATACGTGACTGTAGTAATGTTAATTTGAATCTGCCAGTTGTCATGACAACGGCAAACCTGCATACGGATGTTAACTATAAGCAAAAATAATCTACGTCCGTAAACAGTGCTAAATTCTAGAATAAAAAAAACAACATCCAATTACTAGATATACATGTTATCATTCTAATTTTTTAAAACGTGCTTGTTATCAAATATGTAAGTTACGCGCAAATTTGTTTTGAAGATGTTCTTTTCTTTAAATATATCACATGTTATTCTCTCGTCGTTTATTTTTAAAATCTCTTATTTCTGTTGTACCATGAACGTTCCGTGGTCGAGAAGTTATGATCTCTGACTTGTAATCCACTAGTTCATAACCGCTGTGAGTTCGATTCCCATTCGGGGTTTTCCACATTTCGCACATGTGAGAAAACTGTCCAGCTTACGGTGGTACTAACCACGTGTGCAACAATGAACTATACTGCCTCTGTCGTAAGGCTGAAAAATTGCCATATGATATTGGCTGAAAGTACGATGTTTAACCCCGGTGAATAAATGTTTTCTGATTAGAACTCAGTTCTTGTAACTTACAAGTGTTCATGCTTGTATTATAATAATGTACATGCAATAGTATTTTAAAGTTTTCTTACATTTTTGCATATACAGTTTTAGCATATTATGTCATGTAAAAATATCACACAAAAAACTCACCCTGACAAAGTTCCCGGTGACATCAGTGACGGGCACGATCCCCACAGCCGACATTGTGCCGATGAACACAAACAGCAGGGTGGCTATGCCTTCCGCTAGAACAGCTCTCCATAAACCCCATGTTTTCAATTCATTCAAAATGCCTTTCGATTGATTGTTATCCGTACGACGTAATTTTTCCAAATTATTGGCAATATGTATAAAGTAACTATCCATTATTGGTTTAGATTTATCAAAAAAATAATCTTCTGTAATGTACAACTTTTTGTTGACTACGTTTTCGTAGCATGAATGCTAGCCGAGGTCTCAAAAAGAAGTAAGCGACATACTGAAAGCTACTCTAGTTTTGTTTCGCTGAATTTTACAAATACCGTTAAATACCAGAGGCGTAGCGCGCTGATGTCTGAACGCGCACAAGCAGATACGAACCACTTTTTGGTTATTCAGACCACGCGCACTTTTATTCACATTTAACTTTGCAGGGCTTATTTTTTAAACGTTTAAAGAAGAATACATACATGTATTATTAAGCAATGCAGAAGTTATTTGTAGAATGGACAAGGCTGTCATTTATTCACCTTCATTCTCAAAATTTATTACGTGTAAATCTAAAAAATGTCACCCCTGGCAAATGTTGTCAAATGTTATCCACCACTGGAACAGTACAAGGTTGACCGTATTACTTGGATATCTAGCACGATTAACTTCAGTCTATGCCATACTGATACACGCCTGTACGCGATACAGTTAACATCATCAAGTAAATTGCTTTACAATTTATCATTTACAACGTCTCACGTCTAAGTGTTTACAATGATCTTGAACTGGTCGTTTATTATCCTTGTTATAGAAGAAGCAGATATTAGCGGTACTGATCTTGTATTGATGTGACAGACATCCACTCATTTCAGAGAGGAGAGATTCTTTGATTTACTTGATGTCCGATAATCTTGATGTATAGCAAATTGTGAACTCTGCTCGGATACAGGATCAAAACCTAATAAGATATTAAGGAAATTAAGTGATAATTACTAACAATTTGAGACTGAAATGTTCCCATTGACGCAAAAAGGTTGTGTCATAAATGCGCTCTCTCCCCATGTATGGAAGAAAATAACTCGAATACTAGTAGTATTTATCAAACGGTGGTATTGAAAGTTTTATTTAATAAACACGTATTCAGGCTTATGTCCTTACAATACATGTTTTCATTAGATTAATGACATTATATTATCTTTTGACAGTAATATAATACGATATCTTGATAAGATTTTCAAATGATAAAACATTTGTAATAACATGTATTAATAATATGCGAGCTAGCTAAAACCATCGACCAAAAGGTAATACAAATTTAGAAGGATTATGCATAAACTGATATCCTAGTATATGCTGTATTGTATGTTTTTGTTACGCTTGACAAAAACGTATGATGGTCTTATAAACCAAGCTTAATAAACATGCACTGTATTGTAAATGTATGATTCTGTTCTATTTAATACTATGTTAATATAACATGTCTCCAGCAAACGCGAATTGTGTTAGCCAACCACCTGTAGTTCCTATCACTGAATACGCAACTGCTCAATCAAGTCAACAAAATACCCTCACAAATCTGTTACATAATACAGGTAAAAATACATGCATGTTAAATCAACCGTGCACAACTTCTACTACAGTAACTACTGATAATTGCCATCCATCAATGTCTAATGTAAATAGTGTGTGTAATACCAGCTTCAGGATTATATCGCTGAACAGAATGAATCTGAATGTCGGCAAAACGTAGTTCAGTGTATGAGAACCAACACTTTATTCCACAGAACCCCAGTGACTCCATTCACTTGGAACAATCACGTCGAGATCAGACCGCGCCTATAACAATTGAAAATATTAATTCCAATCGAACAACGCACGTTTCTCGTGCTAGAGATCGTTCGTCCCGTAAAAATAACTCATCCAGTCCGTATATCAGGCGGAGTCACTCAACCGGAACAGGATTTCACCTAGTTCTAAAAATACAAAACTGTCGCGGGACAGAGGTCAGAGTGAACGGACAGTACCTACGCAGGAGGTCAATATCTAGGACAACGTGGAGGAGGTCGTTATTCGATGTGCGTACATGAATATAAATGGTTTGCAAAGCAAACGGACTGATAGACTTCATTCTGATTTTGTAAAAAATGTTTTTTGATAATAATGATGTTGTTCTTTTCACAGAAACCTGAACAGATCCATGAGGATATATATGTAGATCAGAATTTTAACAGTATTAATTCCACATATGTATGGAACGAAGACATGAAAGGTAAATATATTGAATTATTATCAAATGGAGAAAATACGGAATATTTTATGAATCTGCAAAATGATATTTCAGTAAGTAGCTCACAGAAAGATATTGATAAATGCATAACAAATTTAGAAAATATCTTTGGTAATGTTGCTTCTCCATTTATAATGAAAAAATCAGCACACAATTCAAATAAATTTTCAGAATATGCTAATTAACCTTGGTACAATAATGAATGTTATGAAAAACAGCAGATATTTTATAAATGTTTAAATAAATTTCTTGATTGTCAGGATGACTTTAACAGAGTAAATATGGCAAAAGCTAGGTCTGAATATAAAACACTTTTACGAAAATGCAGGACTAATTTTGATAAAGAACAAACAAATAAGCTGTTAAACGCTAGGTACAAAAATGCACGTATGTACTGGAAAATGTTGAAAGAATCTGCTGGCGTGAACCAATCAAATATACCGTTATCGAATTTTGCACAACATTTTAAGTAATAGATACAGTACGAGTTTTTCTTCAAAAGTGTCTTTAAGAAGACGGTTCGCTTAGACAAACATACCAATTTGTCCGAGGCGAAGTAATAGATACAGTACGAGCTTTTCTTCAAAAGTGTCTTTAAGAAGACAATTCGCTTAGACAAACATACGAATTTGTCCGAGGCGAAGCCGAGGATAAATGGTTGTTTGTCTAAGCGGACCGTCTTCTTAGCGTCTGTAAGAAGACATTTTTGAAGAAAATACGAGTACGCGTATCTGACTTATACGGCGATAAAGGATTATATCTACGTGAAAGTTGAGTTATAGAAAAGTGTCTTCTTATCGAACTCTAGTAGAGCATTGTTTTATAGGAATATTTCTTCTTTTAAATTTCAACCGTATCTTGAATGTTTTAATATTGATAAATTTGTTCAGTCACTAACTCGCTTGAGAGTGTCCTCACACAGGTTACAAATAGAGACTGATAGATGGGTCAAACCTACCAAAATACCAATTGATGAAAGAAAATGTTTTATATGTAATACTTTGGAAGACGAATAACATTTTGTTTTAGAATGTTTAATGTATAAACATTTGCGAATAACATATATACCAAAGAAATACTGGAACCGACCAAATATGTCAAAATTTCTAGAACTTCTGAATTCAAATAGCAAACATATTATTAGAAACCTTGAAATATTTGTTGAAAAAGCTTTCACACTTAGAAATACTATTATGTAGACTATTTCTATTTTATTTTGCAAAGATTATTTTATCACTCTGTTGAATTGTTTTCATGAGAAATCACTCATTACTAGTGTCATGAGGAAAAAGTTTATTTAAATTATCATATGAAACATGCAGAAGTATACATAGTTGAATTATTGTTTGTACTACATATTGACCTTCTCCGAGCGTGATATAAAACGTTCGCCTTTTGATATATGAAGTGCTCTTGTCTATTATTTATCATTAATTAGTATGATACTTCCTTTGATTGTACAATCATATCTATACATGTTTATAAATGTCACTGTTCGCCAATCTTATATTATGCATATTTGTATCCTTGTGGGCTTTTAGCCTTTTGGAAATAAAATGTTTCTCTCTATTTGTAAAATGTTGTGTATTCACGCATGTAATTGTACAAAGTGTTTATATGACATTAAGCCTAAATGAAGTGTCTGTTCTGTTCTGTTCTGTTCTGTTCTGTACTGTTTAATTAACTTGCTATTGTACTAAGACTTACTTCTCGGGTAAATTCAACAGCAATCTAGAATGTCAATACATTTTTACTTTATTTAACTACATTAGTATGTATACATACACATATTATATTTAAAGTTGAAAACCGTAATATTTGAGGCTAATCTATTCATGTGACTTTTTCATAAGAATCTTGTACGAGTGAAAAAATGTCAGGCTTCTTCATTTATGTGATCTTATTAGCTTAGTTCAACCTCTTTTATAAACCATTAATTTTCAACATTTGTCTGTCTTTCATTTTCTCTTTGCACTTTCCTGGCGTCACATCACCTTTTAACTTTTATTGCTTTTGTAGTTTATACATAAATTTGTAACGAGACACTATATTATGTATAAGCTTATAGTTAAAATCATACTGCAGTCGTGGTCCAGTGCATAGTGTGCTGAACTTATAGCCCGGATGTCAGTGTTCGAATCTCTGTCGCGGCTCGTCATAAGCTTCCATGAAAACTTGACAAAAATGTCGATTTCCTTCACATTGCCTTGTGGGAGGGTAAGTAAGTGAAAACAAGTTCAAGCCTTATGTTGTAAAATATTTGTAAGTTAAATCTGAGAAGTGAGAGTTTAATAGTGTTGACTTGATATGAGTTTTAAAACCAATATTCAGGACTACACATACATCTACACCAGGACTACACTTTGTAAGTTAAATCTGAGAAGTGAGAGTTTTAAACCAATACATCTACACTGCAGAATTAAATAGTCAATTAATAAGATCAGATACTGAATCTTATAGATGTAAACAACGTATTGTATCTTCGTCCATCATTTGCTAGTCGTCAGTTGCAAATGTTCATATATACGTACCTGCTAGTCATCTATAATTTATTTATCAGATCATTTAGAAATCCGTGATTTAATGGTATGAAACAAACCATTTAGATCGTGCATGATTATATTCTACTTCAATACAAACATTGAATACATTTATAAAGAGAACGTTTCTCCTTTCATTAAAGGGGCATACCCTACAACTGACAAACATTCTGTGAAAGTGTAAAAATGTGTTAGATGTATATGTGAAACAATATATAATGGATAATTGCAAGAAGAACGTGGGTCATAAAATGACTAGGTTAGGTACTAGCCGCAAAAATCATAGCTATGAATAATAAATCACTTCCACCCAAAAATTGTACAGCAAATTCCAAAGAGTTTCAGATCTTTTGTGGAAACTAATATTTTTTGTGATTTTATTTTTAATTGGATGAATTTTTGGCTGAAACTTTCTTCGTCGGCTTTTTTCTTTACAAGCTTCTAATTTATCATCATTTTGCCTTGATTCTAGATGCACCAAGTTGTAGCGTATGCCCCTTTAACCAGGGGATATAGTCTGGTTCCCTGCCCAATAATCCTCTTATTACGTAGTGTCAAGGGCAGGTTATCCAGACTATCAGTGGATACAGTCCAGCTGGTACTCGGTCTAATATTCCTACTACATTGTATTACGAAGTGCCGGAGATAGGTGAGTAATATTGTAAAACAAGTTCGCCTTGAAAACTAATATTTACATAACGCTCAAACATCGAATAGAACAATCTTGAAGAGTTCGTAAAATGTACCATTTTCATTTTGGAAAACCTCAAGAATTTTCTTTACTGTAATCATCCATTACATGTATAATTTAACCATAAATTATATACCTCTTAGGTTATATATGGTTAAAAACCAGTGTCTTTAACTCTAATTAACTGAAGATCCATATACCTACATGAGTTATCTCTCGTAAGTTATAGATATGTGTACAAACAAGAGTTATCTGTCATAAATTATAGATCTGTGAACCTATCATACAAGTTATCATACAAGTATCATACGTGACCTTTATATACTGGAGTAAGATTCTATCCTAGAAGTGTGTGTATGTTCTGGTCAACGTGGAAGTTAGTCACAATGAGACTTTTCATTTGTAGATTCTGTGATCTCAGTAAAATACATTACTTGTACTTATGGTCGTGAATAATTTGCACATTAGTAGACCATGCTTATTTTCTGTCTTATAGCTGTAGCTAATGAAAACAATCTTAGTTCACATTGATGGCGAGAGGTACTTTTTGTAAGTTGATGGGCTTGTTGTTCCAGTTCAGAGCAATATATTGATATTAAATTGGATGGTGGTTAAAGAGAAATTATTTCTGCGTCGAATAAGACCAGGCTTTTAAGAATCGGTTCAGAATTGTTACAACAGGACCTTGATGAACATGACCGTTGTGATTTCTTTTTTTTTGAAGTTATAAGACATGTTATAAACATAATATTTAACAGTGTTTCAGAGTGTAAAAAGAATTCCCGGTTAGCAGAGGGTCTGTGGGAGACCTTCACACGCCGGTAGCCTGGGGATTTGACACGGTGACCTAGTTTTTGACCCCAGGTGACTAATATTCGAACTTGACGCAAATATTATTGAAGCCAACATTCTGACAAGGTTTGGTGAAGATCCAATCAAAGCTGTGACATCTACACTGTAAATAAGGTTTTCCTAAGATTTTAGCTGGTGACCTAGTTATTGATCCAGTTGACCTATACTCATACTTGACCTACACATCATTAAAACAAACAATTTGACAATGTTTGGTGAAGATCCAATGATAACTGTGATATCTAGAGTGTTAACATTTTTTTATAAGATTTGACCTAGTGACCTAGTTTGTGACCCCAGATAACCCAGGTATAAATTGTCCAAGATATAATAAAGACAATTATTCTAACAATGTTTCATGAAGATCCAATAAAAACAGTGACTGCTAGAGTGTTCACAATGTTTCCCAGCAATTCGCCCTGGTGACTTTGTTAACGTTTTGACCACAGGTGACCAATTATCGAACTTGTCCTCCTTATCATTTAAATAAACATTCTGATAAAGTTTCATGAAGATCCAATCAAAACAGTAATTTCTATAGTGTTCACAAGGTTTTCCCTTCATTGGCCCTGGTGACCTACTTTTTTACCTCAAGTGACCCATTATCGAACTCGTCCGAGATTATGTCGATATTAACATTTCGGCCCAGTTTTGTGAAAATTGAACTAAAAATGTGGCCCCTAGGGTGTTCACAAGGTAGACTCCGAACAAAGACTGGTCACAAAAGCTCACCCTGAGCACAAAGTGCTCATGTGAGCTAAAAAGGGACCATAACTCCTGTGAAAATGTTATGATTCTACCGGACATCGATTTGAAATTGACCTGTATTTTATCATTATACACCTTTATGCAAAATATGAAACAGATCATTGAAATGTTTCTTGAGCTATTTATCGGAAACCAATATTTGATCGGACGGACAGGATTTACACTTTATGCCCTTCCACCATTCTTCGCATGACGGGGGCATAAAATAACATGACAACAAAAAACATAGTTTGACAGATATAAGTGTTTTATTTTCAAACCAGTACAAGGCATACAAACAAAATGCTACAATTACAAAGAAAATGGCCAAAAGAAATTAATGGTTTATCTATCCCTCAATTTGTACATGTGTGTAAAAGTCAACTGTATCAGTACCTCAGTAAAACTTGAATATGCTAAAAATATATGCATCAATATATAACAAATAACTAGATTTAAATTGATATATGCATACATTAAACTATCGTACAATGGAACCTGTCAAATCTGATTACGCGTCAACTTCTCTAATATGTCAGCCACTCTGATATGTCAACCTCTCTAATATGAAAACCTCTCTAATCTAACTTGACAACCCCTGTAATCTAACCTTTTCTCTCAACATGAAAGTCTCTCATCTTACATGACAACCCTCTAATTAGACATGGCAGCCACTCTAATTAGACATGGCAATTCTCTTATCAGACATGGCTACCTCTCTTATCTGAAATAACAGCCCCTCTAATTAACCATGACAGCCCCTCTAATAAGACATGAAAATCCTCTAACCTGACATGACACCCCCTCTAATCTAATATGAAAACCTCTCAACTCTGATAATGACGAACTCACTAATCAGACAATCTCTCCAAACAGACGTCGTGGCCAGGTCAGCTAAAAAGGAAATCACTTCAGTAAAGCAACAATAAACATTTCAGTTAAATAGTAATCATTCAAGCAACCAAAGCAATCATATACATAAAAATCAATCATAACTGACAAACAGATACCATATCAGTTAAACATCAATACTATCAATAAAACAGCAATCATATATGTACAATAAGTAAACCAGCAACAATATCAGTAAACAAGATGGTCATAATGGCCCTATAATCACTCACCCAAGAAAAGACTGAGACTAATCTTATTCTTTGATCAGAAGTGCACAACACTACCAAACCACAGAAATCATTTCAGAAAATCTCATCAACACATTGCTTTTTTGGAAAATATTTTCAATTTTTTCCTACGTAACATAAATCATTGTAAAATCAAGTGCCCCCTTGGGCAGGAACAGTTTTGATCCTGGGGCCAATAATCTGAACAAGCAGAATTTTACTTGGTAAAGGATAGAACAATCTTGGTAGAGGTCTACTAGACAATGCTACACATCAATTATCTAAGCTGTTGACAAGATACATTTTATTTTAAAGTTTTCCTATTGGTTGCCATGGCTACCGGAGTATTGAATAGGAGATATTTTTTAAAGACAAATAGACACCACTTCATGACGCACGATGCATGGCGCACAACTGACACAGCAGGACAATCACGAACGCTCACTAATATAACAAAAAATACATAACAACATAAACACTTGATTAACAGTGTATAAAAATCAAAACTCTGAAGGTTCTGATGTTGTTCGGAACTACAAATCAGTCTAAAGTTGATTTCAATGTAGGGGGAGTTTTGGAAAACGAACGATAGTTCGCGCATGAATTTAATGCAGACATAAGTACTACGAACGCTTTTCTTCACCCGCTATGCAGTTGTTACAATTGTTCCCGTTCCATGTGCTTTCAGTACTTTGATTTATGTTTCCCCATCTGATCACCGAAATGTGATATGCAGAATGTAATATATCATACACGAAAACATGCTCGAACAAAAAGGTTAAACGTTATAAGTATTAAATTAATCGATTGAAACTTCCCGATTGTTTAGATATCTGGCTGACTCACAGTTATCATCGCATCATCCATGAATTCTATGATGACTTCTATACGTTTACAATATAAGCTAGGAACCAGACTAAATTGGCATATACAGCACTAGAAATTATGTAGTAACCCGGGGGAGAGGATTGTTTAGATTTTTACGACTGATTTGTATTGCTCGTTTACGATATTGCATAGCCATATAATTTTGATTTAAATGCACGTAATATTTGAATTTGTATTTAGCCATTGAATGAAATATCGGAACTATATTCTTAGGCGGAAGCTAGGTT
The DNA here is from genome assembly GCA_964023205.1 of Lutraria lutraria. Taxonomy (NCBI): domain Eukaryota; kingdom Metazoa; phylum Mollusca; class Bivalvia; order Venerida; family Mactridae; genus Lutraria; species Lutraria lutraria. Next base: position 23,337,525 of record OZ026843.1, read on the forward strand.
AATGGAAGCTGTTCGGTATGCAGAAAAAGTGAAAACTGAGCAATTTTTGAAATACGGTAATAACTTTATTGTTCGTACCGAAAAACAAAAATCAAAACATTTATTAGTACAGTCAAACGTGTGAACAAAGGCCACGCTTCGGAATAACAAAATATGGCCTTTATTGACAGGTGACCTTTATTCGGAGGTGGCCGCTCACACAGGGTTGACTGTATTAAGGCAATACAATTTATATCAACCATACTCCTAACATATTCAAATAAAAAAGCTGAAGTATCCTAACACGAAATTTTTGTTCCAAGTTTTATGAAAAGTTGTTACGGTTCAAAAGTACATGTAGTACAAAATGTTATTGTATCACATAATTTATATCACAAGTTGAGTACTATCATCCAGTTATGAAACACTGTTAGGAAACAATGACTTTCCTATTTACAAAAATATACAGTCTCTTCAAAACATGGCCGGACCTACAGACCTGTCCAGGAATAAATCGGAACGTACGAGCTTATTAACAAAACCAGCCATCCAAACAAAAAATCTCCTACGATAGTAGTAAAAACACAGCATTAATATGATGCTTCTGACGGCCTTTCCCCAGTCACAAATATAGCGCTATAAATACCTCCCCCAATGAGTGCTTTCATCGGTTTGGTACCTAGGATATGACACAGTTAACGTGTGCTCGACTGGTTCCCGACATGACGTACAACATACACATTTCTTTTTTTAATCTTAACATGTTAACGTATTTTGACGGCATAAATGCCCTCTAAGTTAGTAATGAAGAAGAGAACTTTCAACAGAGGACGCATACGAAGGCCTCTTATTGTCAATTTCAAGAACAATACAAAATCTTACGAAAACAACAATGCAGTTACCAGAAATTTCAAGGAGCTATATTACCATCAAATATATTATCACAAAAAATAGGGTGAGTCAGGTAACTGGAAATACAAATGCTTATTTCCTGTCACATTAGTAAAACGTTTTTGTGAGAAGCATTATCAATACTGCCAGAATAATAATGGGAAATGCAACTATGATACCCAACTTATACATTTTGACAATTTGCCATAACTCATGCATATACAATCGAAATCGTTTATAATCATCAACGGGTTGGTAGGGTGTGGGTGCTTTAGCTTTCCCTGGCTGAACAAGGAGTTTCAAACACTTCAAAGCATTATTTTCAATGAAAACATTATCAAAAGAAGTGTTGCTTGTAAAGCTTGCCCATTGTCGACTGTAAATTTCATCAACACCTTTTAAGTTGAACAAAGATAATAATTCCTGCTGATTTTTCATCGCTTCCTCCAAGCTCACGTACGTCTTACCTGGAAGGGCAAATTTATTTCTTTTGTCTGGATAGTGAACAACATCCCACCTGGACAAAATCAAAAATACTTCAGCAGTACCTGTAAACAAATCATGAAATGTATTTAGAAAATGGTCAATTCACTATTCTATATAAAGTAATTAAAAGACTGCCTCTGGGCAGAATTATTTTGTCCAATACATCTGGCAAATAGATTATGGTCAATTTGTCCCAAGGAGCCTAATTTGAACATTCTATATAGAGGACCAAAACACAATGAAGCACAGGAATAGTTTAAACTGAAGGCCATGCTGTTTTGATGATCAATATTTTAAAGGGTTTCTCTATATAATCTACGTATAAAACAAGTGACCATTTGGGCGGGGCCAATTTTGATCCCAGGAGCATCTTTTATAATACAATGTATCTTGAAATAGGGACTACCCAAGGATTATTCTTGAGAAGTATTATTAAAATTGGCTGAGTGTGGTTTCATGTTTCATTTGAAAAAAAAACTGTAGAAGACACGTGATACAAAAGACAGTGGACAAATGGAAAGGGTGGTCATGATGGTTCACTATCTTCAGGACTTCAGATAAGCAAACAAGAGAGCCATGATGGCGCCTTACTTGCTCGTCTTAGTTAAGACTGCGACTTCTTTAAAATCATTGCAAATCTTTCATCGATGTTTAACTACTAAGAAAACCTAACACTAACCTAACAAGAGGGCCAAGATGGCCCTATAACGCTCACATGAGAATAATTTTTTTTGCTGATAAAACATTGTTTGAGCCTGTGTCATTATTGAGGTCTGTTGTTATCAAGGTTTTCCTGTGATTTGACCTCAATGACCGACCCCAGATGACCCGTGTTCCAACTTGTTTGATATATCATTGACAAAAACTTTCTGACAAGGCTTGGAGAAGATCCAATATAAACTCTGATATCTAGAGTGTTAACAAGATTTTCCAAAGATAAAACCTGGTGACTTAGTTTATGACCCAAGATGACCCATCTTCGAACCGTGTTAATATAGATCCAATCAAAACTCAGACATATGGAGTGTTCGCTATGCTTTTATTTGATTTGACCGTGTCACCTTATTATTTACCCCAAATGACCCATGTTCGAACTTGTCATAGATATCTAGACACACATTCTGAAAGACTTGTGTGAATTTCCAAAGAAATTTGTGACATCTAAAGTGTTCACAACCCAAAGTATGGAGAATAGACAACAGATATTGACTGAATGCTAATAGCTGACCTTTATAGGTTACATGCTGAAGTGAGCTAAAGAGTTACCACTTGAAAAATTGATCTTTTGAATGCATTTAATCACTGTGATAAAATATCTACAATTAGGAAGCTATGCAGTATACATATTAAAACATTTTTCAAAACAGATTGTTAAAAATGCTTATAACATACTTTTCCTGAAGCCAAATTCATCACATATCTTCAATGTTGATTGTAGACATTTGATCAAATTATATGGTATCCCCTGCTGAATACATTGTACAAAACAAATCTTTGTAACCTTCCATTCTTCATGAGGTGTGTCATACAATATACGTAGTTTTGCATCGTTCATATCTTGCAATGCCTGGATACTTGCCCCAGGTGGTATATATCCTGAGGAAAACAATGAGGGTATAGCAACATGTTCAAAGAATATACAAACAGATCAATAAAAGGTCAGCCAATCATCTGATATTACTTGACATTCAAGTGGAAACTAAGCTCATTATAAACTAGGTAACTATGATACTGATGTGATAAGGAAAAGCAGGGTAAACTTTGTAGATGAGTCAGTGTAAGATGTAATGTACAATGTTCACAATAAGTAAACTCGATGATTAATCCATGCAAAACAAACAATGAATTGTATCATGACAGCAATTCAAGAATATTTAATAGGAATTAAAGAGGATCCTCATAATCAGAAATAGAAATGGACTGATTATGGGAACTGGCTGTGATAACTAGCGGGTATTCTCCTATTCTGTAAGACATGGAGTTCATAAGTAATTTTATCCTCTACATCTGCAATGATATCTCACACTACTAAGAGTTCTGCTATCAGAGTTGACCTGTTAAACCAGCCTATCAAGTGGTCAGGTCAGGGCTGAATTGCCAGTAATCCAGTGGATGGATTTTGTTGGTGACGCGATAGTCGAATGACATTTTTGCTACATGAGGCCATATAAACAACAGAACAGAAGATCTCAATATAGCTACATACTACTTGTACCATAATGAGAAGCAATTTGACACCATATGAAATTTTCTAACACTCCGTAACTACCAACCCATACTTAACCTATCCTTTATATGCAATATTCAGCAAAACAATCTCTATGAGATCAGTACACACAACATTGACCATCTGTTAGATACAAGAAGAACCAAGACTGATCAGCAAAGTCTCTACTGCCTTATGGTAATATAATGCTAGCATGTGTCTCCAACTAACCCTTGCTGGCGACAAGCAGCAGTAAGACATTAATCCATGTTTGAGCAGTGCGCCTACAGACCAATTTTTATGGTTTTAGCATAGAAAGAATTGCCTAGAGTGTTAATGGGACAATTGCACATAAGAAGAATATGAATAACACTGTCATATACCCACCTAGTTCACCTTAGATGTCTAACAAGACATTCTACAGTACAAACATTGAAACCAAAATGACTGTTTTTGAACGTGTTCACAAGTTACTGAAAATAATGTTATACTGCATATCTTCATCCTTTAAGTATATTTCCACAAAAGGATTTTGACAACTATGTTCCTACTGTCACAATGGTTTTGACTTCAAACTTCTCACAGTTAATATTACAATGTACAAATAATATGAATACATGACTACATACCACCAATCAGTAGTTCTTATATAAATACAGGACTACCTACCACCAATCAGTAGACCTAACAGTGTTTGGTATTTCTCCTCTTCATCCATAAATCCAGCTAAATCCAGAAAATGGGGCAATTTCTTTAAAAGTGGTGTTATTCTTTCTTTTCTCCCAACATCCTTAATATTGTATAACTTCACTCCACAATTGTCATACCTGGTAATAAAAACATAACAAGATGTGTTTCAAAAACACAATGCCCCCCCTCCGGGTGCCCTTTAACTTGAAATGCACAGGTCCTGTAGAGATGGTCATGACGAACCAAGATATTAAGTTTGATGATTGTAGGCAGTAGCCTTTTGATTTAATAGACAATGTTAAAGTTTGGTACAGACAAACAAAGGGCCATATATCTGCTAAAAATGATCGAATCACAAAACCATAACAATATATGCTGGGGAACCTGTTTGGTAAAATTCCCTTGAGAAATTTAGGAGAAGTTGTGCACAGAAGAGTATTTCTCTACTACATATGCACAAAAAAAACAAAGGGCCATAAATCTACCAAAAACAATCCAATCACAAAACTCGGATTTTGTCTGCTGGGTTTCTTGGAGACAATGAGTCTGTGAATTTTCATCAAATTCCTTTGAGAAATGTAGGAGGAGGATTATATAAGAAATTTACGACACAAAATAAAGTAAGGGCCATAAATCTTCCAAAAATTATCGAATAAAAAAACGCACAATATGTGTTGGGGAAATTGGTGACAATAGTTCTGTAAAAGTTTGGTCAAAATCCCTCGAGAAATATAGAAGAAGTTGCAAACAAAAAAGTATTTCTGCATATATTGCACCATTATGCACAAAATAAACAATGGGCCATAATTCCGTCAATAATTATCGAATCATACAACCTTTACAACATGCATTTGGTATCTTGATAACAATAGTTCCATGAACGTTTTATCAAAGTACATTGAGAAAAGAAGAAAACAAGAGTATTTCGTTATTACAATCGCACAAAATAAACAAAGGGCCATAATTCCGTCAAAAATGTATTCCGTCAATGAATATAATTATGTGCGGGGTTCTTGGTAACAAGTGAAAATGCACAGGTCATGTAGAGGTTGTCATGAGGAACCTACATATGAAGTTAGATGAATGTAGGTGCAAGCTTTTTGATTTTATAGGCAAGGTTAAAGTTTGGCACAAACAGACAGACAGACAGAGTGACCAAAAACAATATGCCCCGATCTATCGATACGGGGGCATAAAAAGTTGCAAGATGAAACTGAATACCTGATGCAAATGTGCAGTATGTTGAGCCAGCTAATTGTCAACATGTGACCTGAACCATCACCTATTGATAGTGATTGCAATCAGTCGATGGACATTTCGTTGATTAATCAGAGGCAAAAGTCAGTGATTAATCAATTAAAACTGATTAAATGAGAAATGATCTAGAATGTTAAGACTGCATAACCTTTACAGCCCTTACACCAAATGAATAGCACAAAATCAATAAAAAATGAAACATTTAATGCCTTAACTTTATTGGATGTTTGAGTAAAATAACATAAAAAATTAATTCTACTATTAAAAACACGCTGAACCAGAATTATGCAGGATTTACAAATACAGTTTGAACAGCATTACACCAGTCTCTATAGCTCATCAAATCAATCATTAGGTATTTTAAGTGCAAACCCTTTCAGCAAAGTGTAAGGTCTGCAGTACTGTAGTCAAGAACAACTCTGTACAAAGTCAAAATTTCGTTGATTAAATGGGAGCGTCGTCATCGTCACGTCAATAACCACTTGTCATTGATTCGTTGATTAAATGATTAATCGGAACATCACTACCTATTGATAAAGGTCTGGTGCACAACCTCTAAACTTTTGACTAATGTCTGGCAAACATTTGTGACCTTGACCTTGAATATCTGATAAATTGTCTTACGATGGTTAACATTTATGCAAAAGTTTTTCAATAAGCCCATATAACTGAGGCAATTATCATCCATAAATATTGCGAGACTTGACTCTGATAATAAATGCGTAACTTGATTACTCATGTTAAAGATATACCATCAAGTTCTTTTTCTATACAGTTTGTTTGTTTGTTTATATCGAGATTACGCCCCTTTTCAACACCCAGAGCCATATGAGGCGGACAGTTTACTGGGAAGAACCAGTGCTAGACTCCCATCCTCCGAAAGCAACTGACTTCTTTCTCACATAAAGGCACATGGTCGGTAGCGGGGCTCGAATCCTCGACCCTCTATCAGTAAGAGGTTACAGTGATTTGAAGTCAGCGACCTTAACCACTCGACCACAGAGGCGGGTCTTTTCTATACAGAATAAAAGTATGAAGACAAAAAGTCTAGAACAAGACGGCCAATTGGCCTTTCGATGCGCATGAGAGAAATGAGTTATGGTAAAAATATAACTTACGAATTCGATTTAAATCTAGGCTGCAGGGCCAATTTTGACCCTAGGGACATTATTTTTTGCAACTTTGTTAAAGGGTCTCTAGATGTTGCTCTATGCCAAATATCAAATATCTAAGCTTCGACTATGTGGTTTAAGACAAGAATTTTTAAAAATAATTTCCTTTTGGTTGCCAAGGAAACCACAGTTCTGCATGGAATGACATTCTAATAACAACTTTTGTAATAGAGTTTCTTTAAATTTGACACAACTGTTTCTGAGCATAAGTCATCAGTGGAATTGTGGACGGACGACGGATAAATAATATACTAATACCACTAAGCTTTGCTCAGGTGAGCTAACAATTAACAGCATTGAAATTGTTGTGCCATTAAATACACAAAAATGATAACACAGACATTAAGATATGCCTGCAGAATGGGAAATTGAATTGTAAGAAATTAATGTCACTGAATTTGAACGATAGATAGCTGATGCAAAAACTTACTTGGTAACTTCTGCAGTTATAGTCTTTGCACCTCCACCACCTGGTCTGGCTATACAGTAGTAATTACCAGTCAATGCTTTATGCAAAGTATTAATTAAAGAACTTTTCCCAGCTCCTGGACATCCCAACAACATAATAACATGTGGATTCTTCTGGTCAGGATTATCACAATAATTCAGTATCTCTTCTATGAGTTTCTCATTTTCTTGTTGAACAGTCTCAATCTCTTCTGCCAAAAATAAAACAACAACCATACATTTGATTCTTACACAATAAACATAAAAGCATAGGTTCTGAGTTTCCGTTCACAAGACAGTTCCTATTTTTCCTGCAGTCACAAGACTTTTTTGACTTTCGATATTTTTCTTGATAATAAATTATACTATAAATAAGGTTGCAGTCTTTTTCATTAGGGTTTAATGTGGCTGCAACATCCTGTGTCATTTGGCAACAACTGCAGTTTTAACAATGTAGGAAGACCACTGGGCATGCGCCTGCTGCATAGAACACCCAACCTCTGTAAGCCAGCCAGACAACTTCCTAACATGTGTAAGATGGATTTGAACTCACAGTGGTGAGGAGCAAGAGATTATTAGTCAAAGATCATAAATACTTTACCACGGAGGCCCCTAATATACTTATGCCAAAATAGATCATTTCAAACAAAAATATGTGTCTTTTGATCATCAAGTGTGACCTTGGAGCACAGGCCTTGTTTTTCTGCGCTACACTTTGTTTAATGCAGGTGAACAATCATGCTACTTTGAAATCCATTAATAAACAATGATATCACATCCTGTGGTCTTCCTCCACCATTAAAGCTCTGAAGTTGCCAAATGACCCTAACTGTTGTAAATACATGTAGTTGTAACCAATGGCATAACAAAATCAGGGTATTACGACAATCATTGGGACCCCATATCTCCCAACCCCCCACACAGCTGGTCTCAACATCAAGATGAAATGTGGAGGGAATGTCAAAAATCATTGCAAAAATAAGAGTTATTTAAAAGAAGTGATATTGGTACTGAAGTGGTGTCAATGTGAGGTTCTACTGTATATCACTTGTCAAGGAGTGACGAATACCACCACACAGAATGTTTAAAATCTTTTCAGTAATGTTATTTGCTATTATTTAAAGATGTTATCTTGATTTCTTTCAAGAAAGGGTTTTACCCAATGTCTTACGCATGACACAAAGCCACATATTGGTGAACATTTCTGCCAAGTTTTTCCGAAATCCACCAATAGATGACAAAGTTACTGATCAAACATATACCATTTTTTACATATAACCATTTAGAGTGACCTTGACCTTTGAGGTACGGACACGGGTTTTTCTCATGACACATTGCCACATAGAAGAATACATTTCTGCCAAGTATGTCCGGACATTAATCTTAGAGGTACAGACCTGTGTCTTTCACACATCGCCCAGTAGGGGTGAACATTTCTGCCAAGAATATCAGAAACCCATCCATAGATGATAAAGGTACAGAGTTGCTACGAAAAAAAGTACTGATTTTATACCTCTAAGTGTGACCTAAATCCTGGAGATACAGACATGGGTCTTTGCATGACACATGGTCACATATTGGTGAACAACTCTGCCAAATATTTCGAAAATTCACTCATAGTTGATGCAGTAACAGATATATACACTATTTTTTATCTTTAACCTGGTACGGACTTGGGCCTTTTGAAAGATACAATCTCGCATATTATTGAACATTTCTGTCAAATATTTCCGAAATCCACCCATAGATGACTAAGTTACTGAGCAGGAACGAAAGGAAGTTATGTAAAAGCCTCGACTGTCTTATACGTACAAAATGAATGTTGGTGTGCCCAAATACCAATGTATTTAGCCACTTTGTCATTATACGATGTGCATTTATCAATATATTATGTCAAACTATCCTTAAATGGAGTCAACAAGTCATAATATCATGTCGACGTGACCGTATATTATGTCGATGTGTCATTATATGATGTACTTTTATCAATATATTATGTCAAACCATCCTTAAATGGAGTCAACAAGTCATCATATCATGTCGATGTGACCTTATATTATGTCGATGTGTCATTATATGATGCGCCTTTATCAATATATTATGTCAAACCATCCTTAAGTGGAGTCAACAAGTCATCATATCATGTCGATGTGACCTTATATTATGTCGATGTGTCATTATATGATGTGCTTTTATCAATATATTATGTCAAACCATCCTTAAATGGAGTCAACAAGTCATCATATCATGTCGATGTGACCTTATATTATGTCGATGTGTCATTATATGATGTGCATTTATCAATATAGTATGCCAAACCATCCTTAAATGGAGTCAACAAGTCATCATATCATGTCGATGTGACCTTATATTATGTCGATGTGTCATTATATGATGTGCATTTATCAATATATTATGTCAAACCATCCTTAAATGGAGTCAACAAGTCATAATATCATGTCGACGTGACCTTATATTATGTCGATGTGTCATTATATGATGTGCATTTATCAATAAATTATGTCAAACCATCCTTAAATGGAGTCAACAAGTCATCATATCATGTCGATGTGACCTTATATTATGTCGATGTGTCATTATATGATGTGCTTTTATCAATATATTATGTCAAACCATCCTTAAATGGAGTCAACAAGTCATCATATCATGTCGATGTGACCTTATATTATGTCGTTGTGTCATTATATGATGTGCATTTATCAATATATTATGCCAAACCATCCTTAAATGGAGTCAACAAGTCATCATATCATGTCGATGTGACCTTATATTATGTCGATGTGTCATTATATGATGTGCATTTATCAATATATTATGTCAAACCATCCTTAAATGGAGTCAACAAGTCATCATATCATGTCGATGTGACCTTATATTCTGTCGATGTGTCATTATATGATGTGCATTTATCAATATATTATGTCAAACCATCCTTAAATGGAGTCAACAAGTCATCATATCATGTCGATGTGACCTTATATTACGTCAATGTGTCATTATATGATGTGCATTTATCAATATAGTTATACTTTCTATATCTTCAGCAGATTGTGCTTGTAACTGAAGAAGTTGACATAAACATGGTTCCGTATCATCATAAAATTCCTTGTCCATTGATTGGATATCATTAACAGCATTATCAAGTTTGTCGTCGTTGATATTGTCTTCTAAATCATTCAATTCTGCTTTGTCTTTCTCAGTCATATCAGCACTAAGTATCTGAATGATTACAATAAACTCCCTCCGCTTTGATTCAAATGTGACCGTATCAATATCAGGTGAAGACTTGTGACTGAATTCATTTCGCAGAACTTGAATATGTTCTATGGTTTCTGACTTCCATGAACCAATGTCATCTTTGAAAAAATTCAAAGCTATACATACTAACAAAGAAATGTCCCAAGTTTCTAAGTCATGCCCTTTGTCATTTTGAGAATACAATAAATCTTGCTGCTGTTGGTTGACAAGATGACAAATAGCATCTTTGTTTTTGGTTAGAAAACTTCTGATGTCTGGATTCTTCTTCTTAATGTTGTTCTTGACGATTTTTCTTAAAACACAGCCTCCACCTTTAATTAAAAGCAGCACAAAGCGCAAGAAATATTCATTTTCTTTCCTCATGACTCTGTATTAATTAATCTGAAACACCAAAAATAGCAAAAATCAACACATAACATACAATATATGACTCGTCAGTATCATAACAATACAACCATAAATGAAGCAATATCAGGACTACTGTCATCCTTCATTGTGACTTAAATCCCTTAATCACTCGGGGCCCTTAGTCTGGAACAGTGTACCCAAATAAATGATGAGACCAAGACAAACTGCTAAGTTCAACAAAAATTGTTTTCAAAACACAACGCCCCCGTCAGGGTGGCCTTGGCGTTTGACCACTGACCTGAAAATGCACAGGTTCTGAGGAACCAACATAATTATGAAGTTTGATGATTGAAGGTGGAAGCTTTTTTATTTTAAATGCAATGATTAAATTTGGTACAAACGAACAAACAGACAGACAGACAAACCAAAATGTCCCCAATCTTTTGATACGAGAGCATGAAAAATTTTATACTAAGTGGATGTAAGTTAGTGTGGTAGGACAAATCTTACATCATAATGATATTAACTTTAACTCATTTCGTAAACATATTAAATTATTAATTAATGTCATACCACTCATTTCTATCATTTCAGTCTCTGAAATCTTATTTATCTCGTAAATTTCGTATAATTATATGTATTTGTATTATGCTGTTTGTAACTGTCTTTGTAATTTCGCTTGTGGATCATACTGAAAATTGATTTTAAACCAAGCATGTCATCAACACAAAATATAAGTCGATATCATTATTATTGCTTGTAAACTTCTAACTTAACAGTGTAATGTTTTGCGGAGAAATCTATTCAACAAAAAATAGGTATTCATTGTATTTATAATCTTTACATCAACCCGTCATGAAGTATCCTAGACATATGTAACAAGGTATAAAACTATGCCATGAAATGATTTTAATTCCAATAAATATAGTTGAGAAACAAGTCTTGGCTATCATACTTTGTGAATACTCAGGAATTTTTTTTCATAGGATTTGATTAAGCGACCTTGTTTTTTACCCAAGATGATCCATGTTCGAACTCGTCCAAGATATTATAAAGACAAAGATTCTGACAAGGTTTCATGATCATCCAATCAAAACAGTGACTTCTAGAGTGTTTACAAGGTTTTCCAGCAATTTGCCCTAGTGACCTAGTTTTTTTTATCAGAAATAACCCATTATCAAACTTGACCTACATATTATTGAAATAAACATTCTAACAAAGTTTCATGAAGATCCAATCAAAACAGTGATTTCTAAAGTGTTCACAAGGTTTTCCCTAATTTGGCCCTGGTGATCTAGTTTTTCACCTAAAATTGCCTAATAATGAACTCGTCCGAGATTTTGTCAATATTAGCATTCTGACCCAATTTTGCTAAAATTGAGCTAAAAAGGTGGCCGATAGTGTGTTCACAAGGTAAAGTTTGACGACGCACGACGCCGGACGGAGACTGATCCTAAAAGCTCACCCTGTCACTTTGTGACATGTGAGCTAAAAATCACGTTGAGTGAGCCAAACGGAAAAGGCTAATTGTATTATCATCGGAAACATCACACAATAATCGTCAACTAACATAGAAATATGACACAATTCTATTGAAGATATTCGCTTCAAAGTCATAAATAGACAATTTTACATACTACATTATTTGTACATAAATGCAAATAAGAGTGAACCGATTTATGAAAAAGGCCCATAAGCTTTTGGAATTTAGTGATACAGAACAAAAGATAAAACGACAGTAAAGTATAAGAAATATATTTATTTGCTCTAAAACAATATTTACATAATGCCTTTCTTTAGTCACATCTCGTAAGGTGTTGTTAGATGCGTTTTCTTATTTTTTTTGCAATATCATTGAAAGAATACTGTGCTACATTTCTATATATGTACCTGGTGATTAAAAAGAAAATAATAGAAATGTTTTTATTGTAAGTTAAAGTCAGTTTGACCGATAAGACATCTTTCTGTGTAAAATAAGACATATTTTAATTTTAACATCCAAAAAGCTAATGGGGCTTTAATCGAAACATCGCAGCGGTTAAGTAGCCGATTCCAACAGAAAATCAGTTGATAAAGATGTCCCATCAATACCCTTGATAACACGTTGTGGATACTTTACTTCATTGTGGATATAGATATGGTCTATAAAACCATAATGAGACGTTTTATTCAAGAGGCACATGATCCAAGTTTCAACATATTTAAATTTCAGAAAATAAAGAAACAAGAGGGTCGTGGAAGCCCTATAATCGCTCACCAGAAAAAAGACCTTAGGAGAAGAACATTTTTCTTTTTTTCCTATATGAGCGTTTGTGAAAAGTGACCCCGAGGCCGGGCCAATTTTTACCCCAGGGCCATAATTGGAACAAACTTGACAGAGATCCACTAGACAATGCTAGATCCGAAATATCTAAACGCTAAGCATTGTAGTTTCTGACAAGAAGATTTCCATGTTAAACTTACCTAATTTGGTAGAGGTCGACACGACAAGACAATGCTACACAACAAATATCTAAGCTCTAGGCCTTGGTTTTAAGAATATTTTAAAAATTTTCCTATATAAGTCTATGTAAAATAGAGAAACCATGGTTTGACCCCAGGGCCAATATTTGAACAAACTGGTAAAAGCCCACTAGACGATGCTAGACGCCAAATATCTGAGCTCTAGGCATGGTAATTTCTGACAAGAAGAGTTTTTTTTCCTAAATAAGTCTATTTACTTTTCTTATTTGTTATGTGGTCAATTGATTGAAAAGAAATTAATACCAAGCATATAAACATATGTTGAGTTCTTATTCAAAATTTGAACGCAATCCGTCTAAGAATACTCAAATTATGTTACATATACAATGTAGTAAAGGTTGCGTTAGCTGTGGTCTTGAGTTTATTATAGCCTAGTTTACATGTGTTTGTATATTGTAAATACCACATACTTGCATGTTTTGCACACAGAAAGTGTTACAGTAACACTTTATCTGAAAACCTACTTGATCGTGTTTTGTACACGTATTGAGAGAATAAAAGAGGTGCTCTGTTCATTTAATCCAATCATCACCATACATTAGTGTATAATTATATTCATTTGCAAGTCTATAGACTTGTGTTAAACTGATAATCCCATATTTGCTGATAAATGGGGTTTTTCAACCAAGGTGATAGTTATACCTTCATTATATTCATGAAAAATAAAAAGTAAAGTTTACAAAGCATTTTACACATTCCACAATTCATGAAAAATGCACATATGAGTGCAGGTTAAGATAATTAATGTTTCACAATATTTGGTTCTATCGATAGTAAAATACTTAAAAAAGCTGATCTGCAAAGAATTCGAGTAAACAAGATCGAGTAGGTTTTCAGATAAGAGTTACTTTGACTTCATTTATCTTATAGAAGTTTACTTCATTGACTTTGTCATGCTGAAGTTGCTAAAATTGACATATTGTGTATCTTGTTTCAGTTCTGACTGAGAAGGTGGCACCAGATGTCAGCAACTTTAACAAGGAACTACTTCTTGAAGAAGCAGAAGAAAATCTTTTACTTGCAAAATGTTATAGCTCAAATATGAAGACATGCTCAAAGAAAAAGTAACATTATATTAAAGGGGCATGCCCAACTGCTGTGTCTTTTTTTTCGTACACCAAAAATGCGTTTGTCACTTGTAAAACCAATTATTACCGAAAAGTCAAAGAAGAATGTCCGCTCAAAAATGACCCTATAACGCGCGCGTCGCTAGTTGTATGTCGGTTTGAATAAAAGGCTTACAGCCTTTTATTGACGACAACGATATTTCCGATACGTCTGAGAGTATAATTGAGCATGTATGCTGCCTTTCAAGTGAACATAACATGAGAAATACTTACCATTTCAGTTTTTTGACATTTTTTCCGCGATATTTTCGGTTTTGACAGATACTGAAAGGGTCGAGTTGTGAAAATGACGAATAATTTCTGAAGCCGAAATCGGCAGGTTTGGTAAATCTTGAAACGTGTATTTTGAGTAAACAAGCCGGATGTCTTGTAAATATTTTACACGGCTTTCATTAATTGATTTAAGCATTAAAATGATACCAATTTGATTGCTATTTGAGACGCTTCAGTTCCAGGGCATGCCCCTTTAAATAAGCACTAAATTAATCGATTACAATTTTCCGATGAACCACTTTTTAGAAGCAAAAGCGAAGCGAGTACTTCTATAGTTATACACCCAGTTTTGTTTTGACAAAAACGTGACGCCATACATTCGCGTTGAAAAATAGTACCATCGGTTGTATAATTCTACCGATTGCAGTTATGATACAAGTTGGATATATTGCAGGTTTATGTTCATTTTGAATAATTACATTGTAATGGCATTTCCAACTGTAAAACTATTGAGTTTAATAATTCCGTATTCATCCGCACAAAAGTTTCATTCATAGCACGCTTCGTTACTATATACATGGCAATCGCTAAAAGACACTAGCAGGGCGAGGACACCAGTTAACCGTAACTCCGCCTACCGGATAGATAAAAAGTACGGAATGCACCCGATCTTGCGGAATGAATTTCTTATTTGCGAGATGGGTTCGTATAATCAGGGTCACTCAAATAGAAGGGTCTGGACTCCGTGAATTTAAGCGTTGGGTAGCGATCACGTGATCACGCGCAAGATGGCCGTCATTGTGAAACGGTGAAGAACGCACTGAAATAGATACCCAAATATTCACAAATTACTAATCATTTTATTGGTGTAGAGCTCCACGAAAAGTTAGATCGTAAATATCCCCTTCTAATTTGACCAATTTCTTAGTATAAAATCCATTTATTTTGTTGTAATCCGACTGTATATAAATGGACGAAAACTCGTTTTAAGCCCAGATCTAGATTGTTGTCGCAAAGCGTGTATTTTTCGTAAGTAAATATAACCCTTTTAAGTTATATAGTGATGTATTCGGGTTTAATTTCATGTATTTTAAAGGTTGTTGAAGTAACTCATGCAGTTACTTTTTCATATTGATTCCGATGCTAAGAAATAATGATACATGAATTTGAGCCTTTTTGATAAAATCGCCATTTTGAGTTTGACCAATTTTACTATTTTTAGTAAGTGATTCCGTCATTAATAACCATCTTTCACAGAAATGCTTGCAACACATTTTAGAAAGATCAATACTCCGTTAATTCATGATTTTATTTTAAATTTTTCGATTTCTTGTTTTTGACTAAATGGAAATAGAAAATGTGTGTGTTCTCTATACACACGTGAAAAAAGCTCTCCGATATGTATTGACAGCACAACTTGATGTTTATACAGAGATAAGCGCCTGAACAGCACGAGTCCAGACCATTCAATAGAAAGACCCTGTTTATGGTCCAGGAGAGGTCGTGACTTATTGTTACACAAAGCAATTTAGTTGCATCTGTTGACTTGTCATATGGAATTAAGGTATTTGCAACTATCATATGTTTTCTTTTTCTTGTTATTCGTAGGATTTGACATTTATTATATAGGCTTTTCCCCATAACTCAAGAGAATGAAGATCTTTCTGCAAGGTATCGGCATCATCGGAGGATTTTACTGTAAGGTATACTATCGTGTCGTCTGCGATGTCTCACTTTACCCTTGACGCTATCTGGAAGGTCATCGATATATGGTAGAAATAAGCAGGGACCTTGGACAGAACCTTGATGGACCCCAGACAGGACTGGCTAAGTGTCTGATGTTTGACCTTCAACAACCACTTGCTGTGACCCTGGCTTAAGGAAGGAGTGGACCCAGTTTGTTATCTCCCTATTAAGACCTAGTCTTTGCAGTTTAGTGTATGGTCCACTTTATCAAAGACTTTACTGAAGTCCATGACGATTACATCTGTTTGTTGACCTTGCTCTAGAACATCATAGACCTCTTGGGTGTAACTAAGTAATTGGGACACACAACTATATGTTTTTACCTGAAGCCATGCTGATATTGTCTAAGAATGATGTAATGACATAATATTTGTCAAAAGGGTATGTGCCATTAGCTTCGATGCAATACAAGTTAATGAAATGAGTATGTTAATTATTACTGGGTTTGTCTTTAGCTCCTTTTTTGGAAGACTGGTGCAATGTCTGCATGCCTCCAGGCATTTGGGACAAAAACTGTTTCGAACTTTAACTTAAAGATATGAGTGAGTATTTGAAGTAACCTCATTGTGGAGCTATTTCAATAACCTAGCTAGGTGATTTTCGATCTGGTTCAGAAGCTTTATTTGGGTTGAGACCCTTTAGAAGCTTTTTAACTCCTTCTTCAGTGATAAGGACCTTAGGCATGATTGATTGATTGTGTGGGGTAATTAAGCTTCTGTCTGCAGGCTTAGGGGCTGTGATGTGGAGAAAACCGACTGAAACTGTGAGTTTAAGATGATTGCCTTAGCATCAGGATCTGTAAACGTTTGACCTTCATGTTTAGGGGGGAGGGGACATAACTTTCTGTTTTGTTGTTTTATGTACAAATGTATAATATAAAATTTCTTGTTTTTGTCAGCCTTTATATCATTTTTTTTTTGTGTAAAACTAACCAATTCCAGATACTGCCAATAGGCTTTCCTTAGTTCCTTCTGTATTTTACGCTAAATATTTTTAAATTGTTTAAGTAAAGCCAGTTCTTAAAACATGGAGTAATGGATTTGGTCAAGTCCAGGGGCGTAGTTTTTCCTGTCATGAATGCAATTATTATGTTCTTCTAGTGAGAAATGGTTTATTTAGTGGTGTGTCATTTAACCCCGGCTCATATACTTCCTCGCGATGCTGTGACTCAAATTGTTTTTGATATTCTAAAGTTTTAGGTGTTATATTTGAGTTACTTGATACTTGTTTATAATGTGTTATTAAAAGTGTGCCTTCTCAAAGGGTGTTTTAGCAATTTCATACTATGTTTGCCTCATTTGAGATGGAAAGCTCTAAATGATGTGATCTAAGGATTCCTGATCACTCACCTGAGAACAAAGACACCATAATTAATGACCAGGTAATATACTTTTCATCTTGTGTACCCGTTTCTACATAGATTTTGATCAAAACGAACTCTAATTTTCATGAATACTGGATGAAAGTAAATGTACATTCTGTGTAAACATGATTATGGTTAGTGAAGAATAGAAGGTGCTATAATACTGTAAACAAATAAAAAATGTAGCTATTTTTCTAGGTCAAGACCCATAACTCTACAAGTACTAGTTTAGGTCATACACATTCACTGTAAATATGTTTCGGATAGGTGAAAAATGAAGTCGCTAGAGTGTACACAAGCTAAAATATAGCAAATTTTCTATGCCAAGGCCACATAACTCTTGAAGTCGTAGTCCAATTTCACCAGTAGTTTAACTTGTCCAAGACATTAAGATTATACACATTCAGTGCAAATGTAATTAAGATTGGTGAAGAAATGAAAGTGCTAAAGTGTAAACAAGCAAATTTTCATTTTCAACGGTCCATAACTCTTGAAGTCCATTATCGAACTTGTCCAAAATCTTTAGGTCATACATATTCGCTAAAATGGTGAAGAAATGAAGGTGCTAGGTGTAAATAAGCTCAAATATAGCAAATGTTCAGAGTCAAGGACCCATAACTCTAAATCCTAGTCCAATTCCACCCATAATCGAACTTGGCTGAGACATTGTGGCCATATACATTGTGGCCTAAGTTTGATGCGATTGTAAAGAGCTGTGGATGCTAGTGTAAAAAATATAACTGTGGCCTGACGCCGGACATTCATTGATCAATCAGGTGAGCTAAAATATAATAATAACAAAAGCATAGTTTGAAAGATATAAGCATTTTATTTTCAAACCAGCATGTGGCATACAAGCAAATTGATGCATTTTCATAGAAACTGGTCAATAAAGCTGAATGTTTTGATTATAAAACTACTTAATTAACCCTCAATTTGTATATATATGTATGTAAAAGTACATTGTTTTCTTTTGTTAGTAAAACAGAAAGGGTTAATAATATATTTTTAAATAAGATATAACAAATAACTGGATATAAATGATTTTCCATATGAATACATTGAAAATATGGTACAATGGAACCCCTCTTATCTGAAATATCTGACTTGACAACCTCTAATCTGACAAGACAAGCTCTCTTACCTGATATGACAACCTCTCTAATCAGACCAGAGAACTATTCTTATCTGACATGTCAACTCTTTTAATCTGATATGTCATGAAAACCTCTCTAATGTAACATGCCACTCTCTCTTATATGACCAGACAACTTCTCTAATCTGACCTGATAACCTCTAATATCTCTATTATCTGATATGACAACCTCTCTTATCTGACCTGATAACCTCTAATATCTCTATTATCTGATATGACAACCTCTCTTATCTGACCTGATAACCTCTAATATCTCTATTATCTGATATGACAACCTCTCTTATCTGACCTGATAACCTCTAATATCTCTATTATCTGATATGACAACCTCTCTTATCTGACCTGATAACCTCTAATATCGCTATTATCTGATATGACAACCTCTCTTATCTGACCTGGTAACCTCTAATATCTCTATTATCTGATATGACAACCTCTCATCTGATTTAACAACATTTAATTATTACATGACACCTCTCTTATCTCTTACAGTAAGAGTCTTACTATTACCCCACAGACCAGAAACCCTCTCTAACAAAACATAATCTCCATTTTGACAATTTTCTAATTTGATAACTACTTTCTTATACAAACATACTAAATCCTTTCACTTAAATAATTTTCTCCTTTGGAAACTCTTTAGTTATAAGCCAAACAATCCTTTTAGTATTCATACCAAATCATGAAAAGAACCTCTTTTGTTTAATTAACTTTTTAATTCATGTTAAGACAGGTTTCATTGTACCATATTCCTATTACACTTTGTGTTAATGTTATCACAGTAGTTAATTTACAATAGTAACACACTATACTAAATTCATGTAGCTAGAAAATTTATGTAACTGAATGCTTTTTATTCATAATGCTTGATCACAAATGATGTGTAACATAAAGATTTTATTCAAGCTTAAAAATTAAGATCAACCCATGGGTTTGTTACTTCAAATAATTTTAGCCATAGCTTAAATGTATATTGACACAAATATTCTTATTAATTTGCTGTTTTACGAAATTTCACTCAATATATTACTGAACTTAAGAGGAAGTAAAGGACCAGCTCAGTTAACCAGGAACCAGTAAAAAACAATGAATGAAATCAATTAAGACACAGTTGATTATTCAATGAACTGTTTCCCATCTACAGCACCCAAAGAACAAGATTATCACAAAATATCACAATACAGAGAAAATACTAGTAGGACTTAAAAACTGAATTATATAATATATATTGTAACTTAAAGTACTGGCATCATGTATGACTTAATTGCTATTAAAACAAATGTTTGTATACACCCTGGTGGTATGAAGTATACATTTTCTGCTTGTTACAAAGAGTCTAAGCTTTTATTCAGCATATATAATAAATTAACAGAGATAACTAGAAATTAGTAATTCTACAAAAATGTAAGCAACATATTACAAAAAGAGGGCCAAGAAACAAGTTATGGATTTGACTTGTGCTGCTGTGAGTAAAAAATATTGGAAAATATATCTCAGGGATATTATTTCAGTACTTTTGTTAGATGGCCTCTAATGTTGCTCCATGCCAAATATCTAAGCTCTAATCCTTGAGCTTCATACAAACATATTTCTTAAGCATATTCCTATATAAGTCAGTATAAAACATGTGACCACTAAAGCTGGACCAATAATGACCCCAGTGACATTACATTAGCAAATTTGTAAGAGGGTCTTTACATGTTGCTTTACTCAGGTGAGCTAATAAAAACTGAACACAATTAGATTCTGATTATAAATGTACATTAAAGTAACATAGTATGTACTTACTTCAGTATTAATATGGCTTTAATATGTATGTTGGAAATAAACACGTCCTGCTGACCTACATCCCACCCATTTTTAAGGACAGTCAGTGGAAACCAGGTGGGTTTTTTGCAAATCATAATAAAATAAAATATGGGCACAAACAATACATGTAAGTAACCATAAACAAATTCTTAAGAAAACTAGATTGCTAATTTTGCAATGTAATTCTGAACTTCCGAAGTTATATTCCTGCTTACATATGATCAATACTTAAGACACAATACTTAAGACAAAACAGAAAATATCAGCAACATATATACACTAGTACTATATGTATTTTAAAACAGTTAATTTGTCAAGTGATTGGTAAGAAAAAAGAAATGATGACCATAAACAAAAGAATTATTCTGAAATGTGATATGACAGATGGCAAATAAAATAAGATGTTTTATGTCATGCTCATCAATACCTGGGACCAAGGTTATATAACATGAGAACGATCTCTGAGCTCAAATCTAGTATTTTGTCATTTAACACTTGAAACTTAATCATGTCTACAGTTTAAACAATGAGGATATCAGGGCAGGGCCAATTTTGACCCCGGGGCCATAATTTGAACAAACTTGGTAGAGGTCCACTAGACAATGCCACATACAAAATATCTAAGCTCTAGGCCTTGTGGTTTCGGAGATTAAGATTTTTTAAATTTTCATATATAAGTCTATATAAATCAAGTGACCCCCGGGGCAGGGCCAATTTTGACCCTAGGTCAATAATTTGAACAAATTTGGTTGAGGTCCACTAGACTATGCTACACACCAAAAATCAAAGCTCTAGGTATTGTAGTTTTTGACAAGATTTTTTAAATTTCCTATATAAGTCTATGTAAAATCAACTTACCCCCGGGGTGGAGCCAATTTTGACCCCAGGGGAATAATTTAAACAAACTTTGTGGAGTTCCATTAGACAATGCTACATACCAAATATCTCAGCTCTAGGCCCTGTGGTTTTGGACAAGAAGATTTTTTAAGTTTTTTCTATTTGTTGCCATAGCAACCAGAGTTTTTAATGAACAACTTTGAAAGGGGACCACCCAAGGATCATTTCAGCATAGTTTGGTTGCAATCGGCATAGCGGTGTAGGAGGAGATGTTGTTTTAAGTAAATATGGACGCCACTTCACGACCAACGATGGACGCAGGGCGATCACAAAAGCTCACCCTGAGCACATTCGTGCTCTGGTGAGCTAAAAAAGCAATCGTTTGCGTAAATCAGAAATAATTAAGTAAAAAAAGCAATCAATTTGTGTAAATCAGAAATTAACAAAGTAAAAAAGCAATCATTTGTGTAAAACAGAAATCATTAAAGTAAAATAGCAATCACTTGAATAAAATAGAAATTATTTCAGAACAGCTACAAACATATTAGTAAAAGCAACACTTGTGCAATTTAAACAGCAATCATACCATTGTAATAGCAAGCAGTTCAAAGAAAATACAATAGGATTTGTAAAAAAACATGACTGTAAATAGTCATAAATCATTAAAACACAGAAATACCAAAATGATAAAGTAGTAATGAACAAAATAAGTAGCAAGACATTCATGTAACAACCTTAAAGGCTTTGTATACAATTATATAATAACAGCTTTATACATGAAACCCCATGTGAATTACAATCAGAAAATGCAAAAATCTGATGAATAAAATTAGAACAAATATAAGACAATTTTCAACAGTCAATGTAATATTTTAATGGCTCAATAGCAAATACAAAATTTAAATGATAGAATATTTAATAATTTGGGCTTGAATGGTCCTTCTTTGCATTTAAAATAGTATTCTAATAGTAGATTTCGTGTGTTCGCCTATCAAAATTTCGTTATTTCGCCTTCAATATTTCGTGTGTTCATGTATTTGCCCTCTAAGGTCGAAGACACGATAAATCATGTGTTCGTGTTGTCGTGCTTCGACTTTTGGGGGCGAACACACGAAGATATGAAATGGCAGAAATCAGCCACCATAGTTTGGTGCCTATGATATGATATGATACATTAATGAGAGCAACAATTTGTTCCTGACTCACTATCGACAATCATGGGTGAAACAGAAAGCACACTATGTGACTTGGTCATGACATACACAACATAGGAGCTATAGATTTCTTTATCTGAGAAGATTTGTTTTTATTATTTCTTTAATCATAACATTTAACATGTTGATATAATTATGCTGACAGTGTAACCCACTCTAAGTCTGTGATGAAGAAGATTACTATTGCTTGAACTTTCAGCAGTGGACACGAATGAAGCTCTGTCATTGTCAATCTTAAAGTCTTGAGAAAACATTAAAATATTTAACAGAAATTTCATAAAGTTTTATTATCATTAATCATTATATCACCAAAACAATAAGGTCAGTAGGAAATTGGAAACACAAATGCTTATTTCTGGCCACATCAGTACATCCACACTTAGACCTTTTCTGTTAGAAGCATTAACAAAACTGCCAGAATAATTATTGGAAATGCAACCATGACACCCAACTTATACAGTTTTCCAAGCAAATATTTGACAATTTGCCATAAATCAAACATACACAATCTAAACCATTGAGAATAACCAAGGCGTCGGGCAGGTGGACGCACCCTATCTTTGCCGGGTTGGACAAGCTGTTTCAAGCATTTTAAAGCATTATTTTCAATGTAAACATTATCAAAAGAAGTGTCACCTGTAAAGCTTGCCCATTGTCCACTGTAAATGTGACCAAAACCTTCTAAGTTGAACAAAGAAAATAATTCCTCCTGTATTTTTTCTGCTTCCTCCAAGCTCATGTACGTCTTACCAGGAAGGGCAAATTTATTTCTCTTGTCTGGATAGTGAACAACATCCCACTTGGATATAATCAAAAATACTCCAGCAGTATCTGTAAACAAATTACGAAATTCTATGTAGAAAATGGACAATTATAAATCAATATGTATTCTCAGAGAAACAGGGCATTTCAATTTGTTAGAAGCTTAACAAGAGGGCCAAGATGTCCCTATATCGCTCACATGACAATCATAGTTTACTGATTAAAACATTGTTTTGAGCCTGTGTCATGAGGTCTGTTGTTATCAAGGTTTTCCTGTGATTGATCTGATGACCTGGAGACTTAGTGTCTGACCCCAGATGACCTATGTTCAAACTTATCCCACATATCATTAAGACAAACACTCAGACAAGGTTTGGTGAAGATCAAATCAAACCCATGACATCTACCGTGTTAACTAATTTTTTTCCTGAAATTTGTAGGTCATGCAGTTCGGCCAAAAAGGTTTTTAAGGTGTTCCCCTAAATGCTTTATAATCTGTAGTGAAAATTAATCCAAACAAAAAATTCTTTCATTGAAATCCTGTTAGTAGTTGCCAAGAAATTGTCCGGACAAATTGTGCCTACAGACGCACAGACCCTAAGGCAATAATTTGAACTAACTTGGTAGAGGTCCACTAGACAATGCTACACATCAAATATCTAAGCTCTAGGCATTGTGGTTTCTGACAAGAAGATTTTTAAAATTTCCCTATAAAAATCTTTATAAAATCAAGTGACCCCTGGGGCAGAGCCAGTTTTGACCCTACGACAATAATTTAAACAAACTTGGTAGAGGTCCACAAGAAAATGCTACACTCCAAATATCTAAGCGCTAGGCATTGTAGTTTCTGAAAAGAAGATTTTTAAAACTTCCCTATATGAGTCTATATAAAATCAAGTGACCCATGGGGCTGGGCCAATTTTGAACATAGAACAAACATTTGAACAAACATGGTAGGGGTCCACTATACAATGCTACACACCAAATATCTAAGCTCTAGGCCCTGTGGTTTTGGACAAGAAGATTTTTAAATTTGTTCCTATTGGATGCCACGGCAACCAGAGTTTTTAATGAAATTATTTTTTTAACAACTTTGGTAGAGCTTCATGCAAGGAACATCCATTTAAAGTTTCGTTGAAATTGGCCGACTGGTTAAGAAGAAGATGTTGTTCAAAGCAATTGTTGACACACGCACGCATGCATGCACACACACACACACACGGACGACGGGCATCACGCGATCACAATAGCTCACCATGAGAACTTAGTACTCTAGTCAGCTAAAAATGGTAACAACATACGCTTCCTGATGGCACCGGCGGTGTTACTCTTTAGCCTCAATACTGATTGTAGACATTTGATCAAATTATATGGTATCTTCTGCTGAATACTTTGTACAAAACAAATCTTTGTAACCTTCCATTCTTCATATGGTGTTTCATAAGATATACGTAGTCTTTTCTCATCCATACCTTGCAATTCCTGGATATCTTCCCCAGGTGGTATATATCCTGAAGAAAAACAATGAGGGTAAAACACATATTCAAAGAATATTCAAAAGCAAGACCCTGCGTTCAATAAGCGCATATTTATGCCCCCAGTGGCATGCTTGTCAAGCAATAGCCCATTTTGACAAGGTTAAGGTCAAAGTGGGGTTGGTTGATATGGGTGGATTAAGAATGGTCATAGTCAACAACTAGATAAGTATTCATGTCAAAATGAGTTTGGCTGACATGGATGGATTGAAAATGGTCATGGGCAACTACTGTGTTAGTATTTAATCTATTGAGAAATGTTGGTGCTAGATGAAAGGGTAAAATCTACTTAAACCTTGGATGAACAGGACAATCACTATATGCCTCCAGCATTATAGAGTCTGGGGGGGGGGGGCTGCATAAAAATCAAAATTTCAGTCAACCATCTGCATTATTTGAAATTTGACTGTAAAAGTTAGCTCAAAATAATTTGTTTGTTTGTTTGTTTGAGTTTTACGCCCCTTTTCAACAGTCAGAGTCATAAGAGGCTGACAGTTCACTTAATCATTCCTGGGAAGCCAATTGTCCGTAAGCAACTGCCTACTTTCTCATACCTGCAAATTGTTGCTTAGAAATATCCTGACCAGTTTCTAAATATTCATTATAAAAACAAGAGGGCCACATTGGCCCTTTATCGCTCACCTGAGAACCAAGGCCAATAATCAATGACCAGGTAATATAGTTTCCATCTCGTAAAACTCATTTTTACGTAGATTTTGAGATCAAAACCAACAATGAAGGTATAATACTGTTAAACAAGCTAAAACGTAGCAATTTTTCTAATCCAAGTGTCCATAACTCTTGAAGTTGTGGTCCGATTCCACCCATAACTTATCATGTCCAAAACCATAAGATCATACACATTCATTGTAAATATGATTAGGATCGGTGAATAAATGGAGGCGCTAGAGTGTAAACAAGCTAAATATAGCAAATTTTGTAATTCAAGGGCCCATAACTCTAGAAGTTATTATCAGATTTTGCCCATAATAGAACTTAGCCGAGACATTGTGGCCATATACATTGTGAGCAAGTTTAATCAAGATTCGTAAAGAGTTGCGGTTGCTAGAGTGTAAACAAACTAATTGTGGACGGACGCAGGACATTCACCGATCCTAAAAGCTAAAAATAACAAAGGGCCATAACTCATTAAAATTTACTTGGACAAAACCTATTGTGGACATGCACAACTTGGCAAACTACTTATCACTTCTAAGAAGTTTCACTGAATTCCTGCATGTAGTTGCTGAGAAATGGTACGGACAAAATTTACTTATTGTATAAAACAAAGGGCCATAACTCGGTGAAAATTAATCCAAACAAAACCTGGTTATTGCATGCACAACTTGGCTCACTTTTTATAACTTCTGTGAAGTTTCATTGAATTCCTATGAGTAGTTACTGAGATATTGTATATACACAGTATAAAAAACAACAAAGGGCCATAACTCAGTGAAAATTTAACCAACCAATCCAAGCTTAATGCATGCACAACTAGGCTAACTACTTATCACTTCTGAGAAGTTTCATTGAATTCCTGTCAGTAGTCAATGAGAAATTGTCAGGACAAAATTTGCCTATTGTATATACTGTAGAAAAAAACAAAGGGCTATAACTCAGTGAAAATCAATCCAAATGAAAAATTATTTAAGCATGCACAACTATGCTAACTACTATTACTTCTGTGAAGTTTCATTGAATTCCTGTCAATAGTTAATCAGAAATAGTCAGGACAAAAATTGCCTATTGTATGTACTGTAGAAAAAAACAAAGGGCTTTAACTCAGTGAAAATCAATCCAAACGAAAAATGCTTTAAGCATGCACAACCAAGCTTACTACTGATCACTTCTGTGAAGTTTTATTGAAATCCTGTGAGTAATTGCTGAGAAATTGTCCGGACAAAATTTGCCTATTGTATATACTGTATAAAAACAACAAGGGGCTATAACTCAGTGAAAATTTATTCGAACAACAAATGCTTTAAGCATGCACAACTAGGCTTACTACTGATCACTTCTGTAATCCTGTAAGTAGTTGCTGAGAAATTCTCTGGACAAATTGTGTCTACAGACGCATGGACGGACGGACCGACGGACCGACAAGCGTGAATCCAATATAGCACCCATATATTTCATATCTGGGAGTATAACTAGATGACTATGATACTAATGGGATAAGGAAAAGCAGGGTAAACTTTGTAGATGATTTAGTGTAAGATGTAATGTACAATGTTCACAATCAGTAACTAGATAGTAGATACCCAAGGGCAACCATGGTGAGCCAGCTGTTAAGAAAGATTGTGACCTTGACGACCTTTGAACTATGAGTCTAGGTGATGTTCATGACACATCATCTCATTAAAGTAAACTTTCAAACCAAGTTACTTAAAAATCCTTGAATGCAAACTTAAGTTACACCCCAGACAAGGAAAATACATTTGACCCGAAAGTGTGATCTTGACCTTTGACCTATGGGCACATCGTCTCACTGAAGTAAACATGGTGTTTAACAATTACCCCGTAGGCCAAGTCATATTAAAATATGTCAATACATAAGGAAGATACAACCCAAACAAGGAATAAAATACTCTTTTTTTTACTTTTTACCTCTAAATGTCACCTTGTACTTTAGCCTACTGACCAGAGTCATGTGCAAGACAAGACTACCTACCACCAATCAGTAGTTCTAATATACATACAGGACTAACTACCACCAATCAGTAGTTCTAATATACATGCAGGACTAACTACCATCAATCAGTAGTTCTAATATATATACAGGACTAACTACCATCAATCAGTAGTTCTAATATATATACAGGACTAACTACCATCAATCAGTAGTTCTAATATATATACAGGACTACCTACCACCAATCAGTAGTTCTAATATACATACAGGACTAACTACCATCAATCAGTAGTTCTAATATATATACAGGACTAACTACCATCAATCAGTAGTTCTAATATACATACAGGACTAACTACCATCAATCAGTAGTTCTAATATATATACAGGACTAACTACCATCAATCAGTATTTATAATATATATATACAGGAATAACTACCACCAATCAGTAGCTCTAATATACATACAGGACTAACTACCATCAATCAGTGGTTCTAATATATATACAGGACTAACTACCATCAATCAGTAGTTCTAATATATATACAGGACTAACTACCATCAATCAGTAGTTCTAATATACATACAGGACTAACTACCATCAATCAGTTATTCTAATATATATACAGGACTAACTACCATCAATCAGTAGTTCTAATATACATACAGGACTAACTACCATCAATCAGTAGTTCTAATATACGTACAGGACTAACTACCATCAATCAGTAGTTCTAACATATATACAGGACTAACTACCACCAATCAGTAGCTCAAATATACATACAGGACTAACTACCACCAATCAGTAGTTCTAATATACATACAGGACTAACTACCATCAATCAGTAGTTCTAATATACATACAGGACTACCCATCCACCAATCAGTAGTTCTAATATATATACAGGACTAACTACCACCAATCAGAAGTTCTAATATACATACAGGACTACCCATCCACCAATCAGTAGTTCTAATATATATACAGGACTAACTACCATCAATCAGTAGTTCTAATATATATACAGGACTAACTACCATCAATCAGTAGTTCTAATATACATACAGGACTAACTACCATCAATCAGTAGTTCTAATATACATACAGGACTAACTACCATCAATCAGTAGTTCTAATATACATACAGGACTAACTACCATCAATCAGTAGTTCTAATATATATACAGGACTAACTACCATCAATCAGTAGTTCTAATATACATACAGGACTAACTACCATCAATCAGTAGTTCTAATATATATACAGGACTACCTACCACCAATCAGTAGATCTAATAATGTTTGATATTTCTCCTCTTCATCCGTAAATCCAGCTAAATCCAGAAAAGTGGGTAATTTGTTTAAAAGTCGTGTTATTCTTTCTTTTCTCTCACTATCCTTGATATTGTACAATTCCACTCCACATGTTTTATACCTGGTAATATAGACAAATAAAGTTGCAAAATGAAACTGAATACCAGACACTAATGAGCAATATATTGAGTTAGCTAATTGTCTACACGAGATTTATAAGGGGATTCTGAAATCATTAATCAATGTGACCTTGACCTTGAATATCTGACACATTGTCTATAATGATGAACATTTAAACCATTTAAAGTGCTTTAATAAGCCTATATAAATAACAAGAGGGCCAAGATGGCCCTATATCACTCACCAGAAAAAAAGACCCTTAGAGACAAACACATCTTTTTTTCATGAGCCCATGTAAAACCAAGTGACCCTGGGGCGGGGCCAATTTTTACCCAAGGGGCCATAATATGAACAAACTTGGCAGAGGTCCACTAGATAAGCTACATCTGAAATATCTAATCTCTTAGCCTGGTGGTTTTGGGACAAGAATTTTTAAATTCTCCCATATAAAATATATTTTCCATGTAAAATCAAGTAAACCCCATGGCGGAGCCAATTTTGACTCCGGGACCACAACTTGAAAATCATGGCAGAGGTCCACTAGACAATGCTACACACTAAATATCTAAAGTCTAGGCAATGTAATTTCTAACAAGAAGATTTTTTTAATTTTCCTATATAAGCCTATATCAAAGTAAAGTAAACCCCGGTGCGGGGCCAATTTTGACCCTAGGAGCATAATTTGAACAAACTTGGTAGAGCTCCACTAGACAATGTCAAATACAAAATATCTAAGCTTGTGGTTTCGGAAAGAAAGATGTTTTCAATTTTGCTATATAAGCCAATATAAATCAAGTGACCTCCGGGGCAGGGCTAATTATGACACTAGGGCAATAATTTTTAACAAACTTGGTACAGGTTCACTAGACAATGCCCCCAGAGCTTATTTTTCAAAACCAATATAATATATGTTTTTTTTGGGGGGGGGGGGGGTTTGGGGGGGGCAAATATCCACTTGAAAAACAAGCTTACAGCCAGTATTGCATGCACTACATTTCCCCTGCCATCACCTATCATTGGAATGTTAGCTGATGTTTATACAGCAGCATCTGTCAAGATTTTTTAATGATGATAATTTTGTCTAAATGAAGGGAATCAGTTGAAGTTATCATCCAGAAACTAAAATTCTATTTTTAGTAACAGTGACCTAGATATACCTATTGACCTCATATGCAATCCCACTCAAGGTTATCCCGTAAGCTATTCATATACCCCTAACTTAAGTTATCAATCCGTAAACTATTTCGAACAGATGGACGGACAGACATCGACAAACACTGTAGTCCCCTACGGTACGGCAGGGGACTAATAAGCGTTGGAGTGCATATGTTCACTAAGAAATAAGTACTGGGGGGCATATGTCCACTTAAAAATAAGCTCTTTCACATGTTTCACAATTCCTACCTACCATATCTATTGGGGTCAAATGTCCATGATAGTAATGATAGTATCTTTCACACAAAACTTTAACCATATGTAATGCTGACACCGACACTGACGCCTAAGCAAAGGGGACTGCAATAGCTCTCCATATTCTCAATTAGTTGAGCTAAAACTTAATGTCATTAAATTCAAACAATGCATAGCTGACATAAAAACATACCAAGCAACTTCTGCAGTAATAGTTTGTGCCACTCCACCACCTGGTCTGGCTATAGGGAAGTAATTACCAGTCAATGCTTTATGCAAAGTATTGATAAAAGCACTTTTCCCAGCTCCTGGACATCCCAACAACATAATAACATGTGGATTCTTCTGGCCAGGATTATCACAATAATTCAGTATCTCTTCTATGAGTTTCTCATTTTCTTGTTTAACAGTCTCAATCTCTTCTGCCAAAAATAAAACAACAACCATAAATCTCACTAAGTGTAAAAAAAGCTCAAAGTTTCTGCTAACCCGACAGATCCTAGTTTTTCCTGCAGTCCCAAGTCTTTTTTTGGGTTTCTGTCAATTCTTTTTGTAAATACAAGATCATGTACATTATACTATACCATAAATGGGGTTGTAATCATACTTAAGCTTTTTTTCTCACAAGGGTTTAATGTTGAATCAACAGCCTAGGTCATTCAGCTACTTCTTCAGCTTTAACAATGTAAGTAGATCCCAGGTATACACCAGTATAGAACCATAACGTGTTTCCTAATTGTATAAAACATAGGGCCATAACTCAGTGAAAATTAATCCAAACAAAACCTGGTTATGGCATGTACAACTTGGCTTACTTTTTATAACTTCTGTGAAGTTTCATTGAATTCCTATGAGTAGTTACTGAGATATTGTATATACACTGTATAAAAAACAACAGAGGGCCATAACTGTGTGAAAATTTAACCTGCAACCAAGACAAGCTTAATGCATGCACAACTAGGCTAGCTACTTATCACTTCTGAGAAGTTTTATTGAATTCCTGGCAGTAGTCAATGAGAAATAGTCAGGACAAAATTTGCCTATTGTATATACTGTAGAAAAAAACAAAGGGCTATAACTCAGTAAAAATCAATCCAAATGAAAAATGATTTAAGCATGCACAACTAGGCTACCTACTTATTACTTCTGTGAAGTTTCGTTGAAATCCTGTGAGTAGTTGCTGAGAAATTGTCCGGACAAAATTTGCCTATTGTATATACTGTATAAAAACAACAAAGGGCCATAACTCAGTGAAAATTAATCCGAACAAATAATGCTTTAATCATGCACAACTGGGCTTACTACTGATCACTTCTGTGAAGTTTCATTGAGATCCTGTGAGTAGTTGCTGAGAAATTGTCCGGACAAAATTTGCCTATTGTATATACTGTATAAAAACAACAAAGGAGTATAACTCAGTGATAATTAATCCGAACGAAAATTGCTTGAAGCATGCACAACTAGGCTTACTACTGATCACTTCTGTGAAGTTTCATTGAGATCCTGTGAGTAATTGCTGAGAAATTCTCCGGACAAAATTTGCCTATTGTATATACTGAATAAAAACAACAAAGGGGTATAACTCAGTGAAAATTAATCCGAACGAAAAATGCTTTAAGCTAGCACAACTAGGCTTACTACTGATCACTTCTGTGAAGTTTTATTGAAATCCTGTAAGTAGTTGCTGAGAAATTCTCCGGACAAATTGTGTCTACAGATGCACGGACCGACCGACCGACCGACCGTCAAGCGTGAATCCAATATAGCCCCCATATATTTCATATCTGGGGGTATAATAAAGGCTTGAAATATTCCATCATTGTATATTTAAGTAACTCTGGTTTCATCAACTTGTAATTATAATTTCAAGATTTGGAAAATTTAGGGCCTGTGCAAGTGGTGACTCCAAGACAATGACTACTTGTAGCCTCGCTTTCGGTAAAATATGGGGTTTCCAAAAACTTGGTCGAGTGATACTGTTTTGCGGCCTCAAACAAAGAAACTTCAATTGTGAAAGTGGCATTTCTTTCGTTTGTGAAGCTGGCATTTTGGAAATGTGAAGTAGCCTTCTTCAAATTTGGAAGTAGCCTAATATCGGCCTCTGTTATAGAGTGAAAAAAGTCCTGTTCAAACTCACAGTGGTGAGGAGCTGGAGAGTATTAGTAAAAGACAATAACCACTCAACAACAAAAGCTCCCATCGTACTTTTAAAAGCTGTTATAGATCATGCCTATAGTATATCACAGTCAATTACCCTCACCATTTACAATTAAGCTTAAGTATTGATCTTGAAAAACAACAGGTGTGTTCAGAAAAGGTTATCCATAGTGTATCGCACTTGTTAAAGTCAGCAGCACATACCTAATGAAAATTCTTTTCCACTTAAATTCTGTGTTGGCACATTGACAACCTGAGAAACATTTTCTGTACATGTTTTGCACATTAATTCCTTGGAAGTTTGGTCACCAGAAACCTCCATCTGTATATCACAACAGCTACATTGTAAAGGTTCAACATTTCCTGCATTCTCTATTTCTACAAGAAATACATAATCATATTATCATTCTTAAATAGTTCAAAATATTGTTACAGGGTACTAAATACATAAAACAGACATATTCTCTCAACATACTCTTGACATGCAAAACTGTATCAAGTAATTATTGGCATCAGAGTGATTATTTTTCATGAAGGACTTAGAAGTCAAAAAGTGGAAACATGAAAATGACGGAATTTGGCACTTTAAAAACAGTTCATCAAGATAAAATTTGCATAAAACTTCAAGCAACCAGTCCAGTAGTTACTGAAGTATCAGCTTACGAGCAAAACTTTATATAAAACACAAATGCTAAAAAGTTGACAACATATGAATTTTAAACAAAATTAGCTTATAATGTTACCCAAATATTTTTTTTGCTCTTGTATGAACTGTTTCACTTGATCCACGTCTAGTTTTGTTTCTAGGGTAACAGTTTGACCAAGTTTCTCAGACAAAGCTTCAGACAACTCCTGTAGTGAATCTTTTGCAGCATCACCTTCAAAGGTATCAATCACATGCAGTATGCCATCTACACTGTCACATGTCAGGGAAAGTTTCAAACTTCTTGTAAATGGCTTTGATACTGAAATACAACAATAGTATATCGATAGCTACAACTTTATACTAGGAGTCAGTTTTACAGTGGTTATTATGTGGACTACAATATGACAAAACAGTCACCTAAGACTCAAATAAAGAAGAAAAACAATTATAGTCTTACATACATATTAATAACTGATTTCATATGTTCAGATATTCTTCACGGCCTGATTTTTGTTCAAGGCAATTAATTTTAACTCAACAAATAAGACATTGCTTGTTGTTGTACAACAACTTTTACAAAACATGTACACACTTTTCACGGGGTTCCATTGGTTGAGGGTACTTTTGTTCCGATTGTCACTGAAAATCGATAACTGACCGGACCATGCCAAAATCAGCGACAATCAATAGCTTTTTTTACAATTTATTATTATGTGTTATCCTGGGGTTGCTAACTTTATGTTCAGTAAAAACAAGTAGCAAATGTCTACTTATCGACATATTGGTACATGTATTTACAATTGAATAAATTTTGTCATAAATAAGTTTGTATTTAGTGTTCACATGTTTGTTCGGAAGTTAAAAGGTCAATCTAACCTCTATGTTAGAGAAAGAGGCTTATTCATGCTTAAAATCGGGTCATTATTGTATGGAAGGGTTGGAACCTTAAACGAAAGAAAGGTCATAAAAGAAACTGTGAAAACCAATAATGTACTATCGATAGACAATCAATTGTGGTGGTCTGAATATTGATAGTGATATTTGAGTCCGATACCCAACACTAGTTTAGGGGCTCAAGTCACAAGCCAAACACCACTTGGAGTTCAAATCCCACCCCTGATACCAGAAACATTTCATATATCAGGGCTCTCATTTGACACTTAAAATGGCTTCTGACTTTTGTGAATTTGTCACAAAGGGTCAGATTTACTATTAGTCTATTACATTAGTAGCAAACTTGGCTGAATCTTGAAATTATTGTCAGCCAAGTGTCATTTTTTACCCACAACTTTTGACGTCTAGTGAGAACCCTGCAAACAAAGAAACTGTCCAGAAAGGATGGTGGTTTAATAGTGGTGTACTGATCTTCCTTCTTAGCAATACACTGGAAAAGTCCCCATATGACTCAACCTGTTGTTGCAACTTTAAATGCATCAAAAAGACTGAAAAATTAAAACATACTAAGAGTATCAGGATCCTCTGAATATTTTTCATGGCAACTTTTGCATTGTAATCCATTTGGATTGTTCAACCATTCTTCAGTAGATCTCTCCATCTGTACATCATCTGAACCACAACGACTACAAATCCTTGGTTGAAATTCTTCTCCTACACAAAAAAGACAACAGAACATTGTCTCTATCATAGGGGGCTAGCATCTTGCAGGGATAGTGTAGAATGGTTATTAAGGCCTAAAATGGCAACACTAACCAAAACCCATTTATCATATACATACATACATGTATATAAGGGTTACAACTTCCGAAATGACGGTTTCTGCACTTAGTTGGTTTAACACCACATAATTTATTAAACAAGAGGGCCAAGATGGCCCTTTATCGCTCACCTGAGAACAAAGGCACAATAATTAATGACCAGGTAATATAGTTTCCATCTTGTAAAACTCATTTTTACATAGATTTTGAGATCAAAACCAACAATGAAAGAATAATACTGTCAAACAAGCTAAAATGTAGCAAATTTTCTAATCCAAGGGCCCATAACTCTCAAAGTTGTGGTCTGATTCCACCCATAACTAAACTTGTCCAGGAGTTAAAGACCATAAGGTCATACACATTCATTGTAAATATGATTAGGATCAGTGAATAAATGAAGGCGCTAGAGTGTAAACAAGCTAAAATATAGCAAATTTTGCTAAGTCAAGGGCCCATAACTCTTGAAGTTCTGGTCTGATTCCGCCCATAATCGAGCAAGTTTAATCACAGTTCGTTAAGAGCTGTGGATGCTAGAGTGTAAACAAACTAAATTGTGGACGGACGGCAGACGCCAGACATTCAACGATCCTGATGAATCAGGTGAGCTAAAAATCACTCAAATTTCTAACAATTGGTGTCTACAGATAGCTAACATATTATACTATACATAACCAATAAGTATTTTGTTGAATTCAAAACAAACAAGCAGATTTTTTATCTTTTTCCACCAAATTTCTTGAATTTTGTTTAGTCCAACATGACATTGCAGCACAAAATCGGCCTGAATAACTGAACTAAATATACATTAAAAACCAGAGACAGAAATTAAAATGTATGCTAATAATAAATATCACCAAAATGCACTGATCCAGTACAAAAGACTAATCCAGGAATGTTCTTCTCAGGTGCAATTAACAAAATTTTCGCAATGACTGAAACTTTCAAATATTATGATTCCATGACCTTTGCCCTGTAATTGTTTAAAAGCAGACATTTCATTGGCTGGAGCACTCAGAATCATAATGGTGCAGAAAGATGAGTATATATGGATGAGTCGATGCTTTTTACTAATTGTATGTGTTAATAACATACAAAGCACATGAAAAATATTAACACAAAATGCTAACAAATTAATAGTAAATGAATATGAACACAATTACCCAAATATGCAACCTGAGGGTTATGGTAAAGGACTTGGCAGTAAAAAAAATTACATTTGAAATAATGTTTTTTTAAAGGGCTTTCTAAAAGAAACTTACTGTACTGATCTACCACTTTTTGAAGCTGTTCAGTTGGAACTGAGGCAGACATTTCCACACTTTCTCCCAGATGCTTACTGATACATTTGGCAATCTCATCAAGATGATCTTGTGTTGATGAACTCATCAGGAAATCAATGAGATGCACTACAGAATCCAAGGTCGTACATGTGAACAAAAGCACAACACATCTACGTTCCCCTTTGGTCATTGCGGCACCATTACCTTCTGCATCATTACGTAATCTATCAAATCTTTCTCTAACATCAGCTATATCTTCAGAGCTAGCATTGTTAGATAAACTATCATTAGCAACACAGAGAAGAATCCTTTCACCTTCAAGCACAGCTCTTTGATTGTCAGCACTAATTTGTACTTCTGCAGAAACAGCTGAAAAAAGTTAAAAAAACCAACAACATAAAAAGCCGTATAGATACATGAAATCAGAGGCTCAATTTGAAACATTTTGTACATTTACAATCGCATTCAGTAAAACACCAAATACTTGCTGTTTGATATGAAAATCTGCTATGAAATAGCAAGATATACATTGTAGTTTGTTGAACAGAAATCCTATTTTTAGTATTAGTTACCTTGACCTTGATCCCTAGAGCCTCCAAATATCGTACCAAGTTAGGTCACCATAAATTTTGGTCAATTGGATTTATCAAATGTTTAAAAATGACTCCAAACCAACAAGTAAGTGGATGACATGGTTTCTTCAAACACCATTTTGAGCACATAAATTGTTAATGCTCCACTAACACATGTATCTATTAAGAAGATACTACTTACTGCTGACAATCTGGGCGGTAGCTCCCATATTCTGTAAAATGGTTTTAATTTCATTCAATTGTCGTCGAAGTTCCAAGATTTCTGGAAAAAATTTAACAGATTTTACTCAAGCAATTCGACAGAAATAATAATTCCAACAGCAACACAGTAAGATAGTTCGTACCGTACCTAACTACAAATATACAAGGT
Organism: Lutraria lutraria; assembly: GCA_964023205.1. Classification (NCBI taxonomy): domain Eukaryota; kingdom Metazoa; phylum Mollusca; class Bivalvia; order Venerida; family Mactridae; genus Lutraria; species Lutraria lutraria. Next base: position 23,374,808 of record OZ026843.1, read on the forward strand.
TACTGGAGACACAGATTATGTATTATGAAATTACCAATATACAAATTATATACATACACAAAAACCACTCCTTATGGACACCTCACAATTAGGAACAGCCTGGTAATATAGACATTTTTGAAAGAACAGACATGTTGCCTTCATTCCTCAACTGACAATTGATTATGAAATATGCTTACTGTTCTATTCCAGTACTAAGGACATTAGGACACTAATGACAATACCAAAGTGCATGTTTGCACTTATAATTGACCAGATTGTTATCAAAACATGTTTAAATGTATCTTTACTGGACCCAGTATGTGTGAATGAACCAAATAAAACTTAATGTCAAATTAGACATGATTGTATTCATATATATAAAACATGACTGGCCACAAAAAAAACAAGTGAATCTGATTATCCGATGAAGCATACCAGTAATCATAAAATTATGTTCAATCAGATTTGTACACAAGTCTGCATGCTAGATAATAATGTTAGAAAAATTTACCTCATATCAGACAGTACTTATTTATTTTGGTATTCTAAAATCATTTCAAATACTGTATACGTTGATATTTCTGCATGTCGAAATTGAATTTGAAATTCTGGACATTTTGTGTTCGGAAATATTAACGAAATTCCATCTGGCAATTTGCGTATTAATAGCACGTCGTAAAAATCACAATCTGAAGTATGTCGTTCATAAAAACATACCATGTCCCATTTACATTACGTTTTCCAATTTATGCATGTGTATAAATACCCACTCCCGTGGACAATGAACAATTATATTAAGCATGTTTAATGAAATTGTAAAGGGTGTGAAATATTTTCATAGCTTAGCGTGTTCGTTTTCAACATAATTAAGTAAGTATAATTATGCAGAATTGAGCATTTAAATGCATTAGAACATTTTTACCTTCTTTTAGGATCAATCAAACTGTACTGGCCATATTTGACGATTTTATTGATGTTCATACAAGTAGTAGCCTACACCGTAGTAGTTATTTAGTAAATTGTAACTTGTTATTTTAATACAAGAACAATGTGAAATAAAATTTGTTTTCTATTTATTTCTTATTATCAATGCTTGAATAAAAGATTCTGTTTTCATTTAACTCTAGTTGTGCAGTGAAATAAATGTTGTAATGATCAAAATCGACCCGGGAATTATTGTCTACTGGTGTTATGGTAAAATTCTTCCCGCAATCGGCGGATATTTACGAAAGATGAAATATTAGTGAATTTTGTCCATTCGCGAAATTCACTAACATTTCCACGTCACTAACTCAATCACTTAAACAGTATACATTAAATACTAAAGCTTGTCAAAGACGTGACGAATACTCCCACACACCGTACTGACACAGACATATCCATGTTACCGTTGAATACTTGTCCTTTAACTTTTAAGTGTGACATTGATCTTGCAGATACCACCCTGGGTTATACGTGAAACACACGAGCTTAGACAAAGCAAACTCCAAATTTAGCTCTTGACCTAATAGCGTGACCTTGACCTTTTGGCCTGGTTCTACATGGTGCGTACAACACACTGTGCAATAAAGTTTAACAATTTCACATGCAAAGTTGTTTTGAAATCCATAAATAAACAAGAACAATAAAGCCTTGACAAGAAATGGGGATGTCAGGTCAAAACACATTTATTTATTTAGATCTTAGCGCCTATTTTTGGCAGCTGATTCACCTCGTAAGTTTTCCTGGAAGGTAATCAAAACAACAACAGTACTAACAAGTTTACTCTTCCACTAGGAACAGGCAACTTCTCCATAAGTGGACATTTATTGTCAAATTGTCATTGAAGGTATGACATGGCGCAAGTGGGAATAAAACCCTGTTAGAGGGATATAAATCCAGCGCAATACCACTTAACTTAGGCCTCCTGTAAACAGAACAATTTTTACAAGTCATACCTCTCCGCATACTTCCTATATCTTCGGCAGATTGTGCTTGTAACTGAAGAAGTTGATATAAACATTGTTTTATATCATCACTGTTTTCACAAAATTCCTTGTCCATTGATTGGATATCATTAACAGCAGTATCAAGTTTGTCTTCATTGATATTGTCCACTAAATCGTCCAGTTCTGTTTTCTCATTCTCAGTCATATCAGCGCTAAGTGTCTGAATGATTGATGTAAACTCGCTCCATTTTGATTTAAATGTGCGCTTATCAATACCAGGTGAAGGCATGTGACTGAATTCATTTCGCAGAACTTTAATACGTTCTATGTTTGCTGACTTCCATGTACCAATGTCATCTTGGAAAAATTTCAAGGCAATACGGACTAACAATGAAATGTCCCAAGTTTCTATGTCATGCCCTTTATTATTTTGAGAATACAATAAATCTTGCTGCTGTTGGTTGACAAGATGACAAATAGCGTCTTTGTTTTTGGTTAGAAAACTTCTGATGTCTGGATTCTTTTCCTTGATGTTGTTCTTAACGATTTTTCTTAAAACACAGCCTCCACCTTTTATTAAAAGCAGCACAAAACGCAAGAAATATTCATTTTCTTCCCTCATGATTCTGTTTTAGTCTGAAACACCAAAAATAGCAATAATTTAAACATAACATACATGTACATGACTTATCAGTTACATTATTATCATAAAACAATCATAAATGAAGTACCTGGTAATAACATGACTAATTTCATCCTCCACTGTGACCGACATTATAATGTACACAATATTTAGTTGTGATGCAGAGAAATACATTAAACAAACTAGATGCCCAAGGGCAACATGTCGAGCCCACTGTTTAGCCAGCTTGTGACCTTGGCCTTTGAACTACAAGATTTTTTAAATTTTCCTATATAAGTCTATATAAATCAAGTGACCCCCCAAGGCGGGACCAATTTTGACACTAGGGCAATAATCTGAACAAACTTGGTAGAGGTCCACTAGACAATGCCACATGCAAAATATTGAAGCTCTTGACCTTGTAGTTTTAGACAAGAAGATTTTTTTAATTTTCCTTTATAAGTCTAAATAAACCAAGTGAGACCTGGGGGGCCAATTTTGACCCTAGGGCAATAATTTGAACAAACTTAGTAGAGTTCCACTAGGCAATGCTACACACTAAATATCAAAGCTCTATATCCTCTGGTTTCAGAGAAGATTTTTTAAAATTTTCCTGTATAAGTCTATATAAATCAAGTGACCCCTTGGGCGGGGCCAATTTGACCCTAGGGCAATAATTTGAACAAATATGGTAGAGGTCCACTAGACAATGCTACTTACCAATTATCTCAGTTCTATAGGCCTAGTGGTTTCAGAGATTTTTTTAATTTTCTTATATAGAGTAAACTCTGGTGTGGGCCAATTTTGACCCCGTGGCCATAATTTGAACAAACTTGGTAAAGAACCACTAGACAATGCCACATACAAAATACTGAAGCATTGTAATTTTGGACAAGAAGATTTTTAAAATTTTCCTATATAAGTCTATATAAATCAAGTGAGCCCTGGGTGGGCCAATTTTGACACTAGGGTAATAATTTGAACAAACTTAGGTCCACTAGACAATGCTACATACCAAATATCTAAGATCTAGGCCTAGTAGTTTTAGAGAAGAAGATTTTTAAAGATTTTCCAAAAAAATCCTTCTGGTTGCAATTCTGCATGGAATGGAATTCTTTGAACAACTTTGGTAGAGCTTCAAGCAAGGAACACACCTGTGAAGTTTTGTTAAAAATTGACCCAGTGGTTTAGGAGGAGATGTTGTTCAAAGAAATTGTTTACGACGGACGACAGACATAGCTCGATCCTAAAGCATACCTTGGCACTCTGTGCCAGCTAGGTGAGCTAATAGTGTCAATGCATAATGGAGATACGGCCCGGACAAGGAAAATCCGGACAGACTAACTAACTAACTACATGCAGATACACAACTGCCATTGTGGCGACTATGTTGGGCTCATCGCAAGCGGGCTCTACAAAAATTATGTAGATTTATAGCTGTGTTAGCGACCACCTCATAAAGGCCTCATTTGTCTTTCCCAAGGGAAGCCTTTGTTCACAGGTTTGACTGTATTCATTGTATTTATATTTCATAATCTTTACATCATCCAGTAATGAAATATCCTAGACATATATTAAGTCACTTAATCAACTTGAAACTTCTTTTCGACACAGCAGCTTAACTTTTCCTTCTTGCTGACCAATGGTTTCATGAGGGTCCAAGTCTACTTAAAATCACATCCCATGTACCGGTACATAATTTAGAAGAGTTTTCTAAACAAAGTAGTTTTTCTATTTTTCACCACAGAACAAACAGCCAAGGAAGACATTTTTGACAAGAATTTTACACTATTTTAAACACAAGTTAAATTTCAAAAAATAAAATTTGAAACATCAAACATGGAAAACTAATGCATTGATAAATACAACTCTCCAATACACTGTAATACAGTCAAAGTTGTGAACAAAGGCACTGGGAAAGACAAAATATAGCTTTTCTTGTCAGTTGGTCTTTATTCAGGGGCACTGATTAAGAATGCTTCTAGATAGAAGTGTAATTTCATGTTAGGTAAAGTTCAGATTCAGAAATAAATTAAAATATTTTTCCTACCTACCGACCCTCTTCTAAAATTCAGGGTCGGTAAAGGGCAAACAAACATATTTTTAATTTTGGCCTCCATATTTAAGCAGGAAAGTATAAAATAGAACACTAACCTGGGCAATTTTTACAGAAAATTAATTTTGTTCCAGATTTTAAAACCTCTTAAAAACACTTTATCTATGTTCCATGTTCCGTATAACCATGAATTTGAAGATTATAATAGCATTATTTCACATGACAAAATGCAGTGATCATACCAAAAATGACTAATTGTCTAATTACATTGTAAACTGTAGTCATGAAAGAGATCAAATTTTAAAAAGTATCATTTAATCTTCTCAGACTATGCACACAATAGCTATATCAATGAACATTGCATAGTTAAGTCTATAGACAGTCTCAGAACACCTGTTATATCAGATATATTACTTTTTAACATGTAAACACAAATAATTTCTTTTAGGAAGTATATAAAATCCATTGTCTAATATTTCAATCTGACACATTTTTACCCTATTCAACAAGTTCCTAAACATATAGCCAGAATTTAATACCTACAAAAAGTTTGTATCATTGCACAAAGTAAAATATCTCATTTTCTACCCAACATATCTTACACAGGTAAATGTTGTAAATTACTGCATAAACTAGTAATGTGTAACATTTAAATTCATACCACACTTTTGATTTTGCATTTAGAAAATTATTAATACATTCAGTTTATTGTAGTTTGATCGCACACAAGTTAATAGTATGTACAGTAAATGTCAAACATTCATAGACTTAATAGCACAAACACTCATAAAGATTCACAAGTCAGTTAGTTGCTATTTAATAGAACTTAAATAATTTTAAACAGATACATGATCAAATGAGTGAGTGAAGTACTTGTTTTTGTAGTAATTGTCAGCTGACTTAGCTCCAAGAAATGTATTGGCCTTTATCTTTCTTTTATCATGTGCATTCATTACTAATGAGATAAATGTAACTTGTATATTTAGAGCATTCAGCAGTGAAACGTTCAAATTTTTAAAAAGATTATCAAACTCCATGATGTTGACAGATTGTTCATCAGGACATTTTTATCATCTACTGCGTAATTCAACATAATAGACACTATCGGTGAAGTCCTGAACAATGATAATAAAACTCAAAATTATTACTGAAAGGACTAAGTTTGTTTTGTTTTATCTAGCTTTGATTGATTTCTTGGTGCAACATTCTACTAAACAAACATGGTACCTATCCATGGTACCCATACCTGGATGTAATGTCTCAGTCTATGTAATACTATAGTAACCTGGAACCAGTATATAACACATACAAGGGATCAAATCATTTTAATGCAATAATCAAAGTGTACATGACCACATGTATGTAGTTTTAGTGATTATTGAGTTACACAACTAAGCCATTTTATTTCCCTGTAAGACAAAAGAGAAACATGTCATTATGCAGCAAAAGTATAATGAATGATAAAATACGCTTAAATCCATTATATAATCAAATTGCGCTAAAACCTGTGAACAAAGGCCATCCATGGGAAACACAAAATAAGGCCTTCAATGACAGGTTGCATTCATTCAGAAGTCAGATTGTACAAAGTAATTAATGAAGGTTTTCCCAAACAATGGCTTTTCTTCACATTGTGACCTTTATTCAGTGACGGCTGCAAATACAGGTTTGACTGTTTTGATAAATAAATTAGTCTGTTCTATTCTGTTCATTATGTAACACAATGATTAAGTCAGATATTTCAAAATCCACACAAAATTAATTTGAATTTCAAATATAATTTCCTTATATAGTATTGTCATTTTCCTTGTATGATAAGTAATAATATTGTTGAATTCATAAAACAGTAATTAGTTCATTATCTAACTTGATATAACATTCATCACTCAAGTCATGTACAGTCTACAACTAGAGATGTGTCACAGACACAAATGCCCCCAGAACACTACAATTGTAACAGTCCTGTTAGATTATTTGTTCAATGGAATTAAATCACACAAAAATGCAGAACTTGTGCTCAGTTCAAGCATTATAAGGTAAAGTTGAAAAAATGGCAATAATAATTATTGTTAAAAAATTACCAAATTGCAACAGCCAGAGGATGTGCACTACAGCACTTAATAATGTTCAATACATGAAAATTTGACAAAAATGGCATAAAAAATGTAGAAGTTGCATCCAGTAGTATGAGGAGGTAAAATTCAACAAAGAGCAATATACCTTCACAAAAAATGACCTAATGACAAAAGCCAGAGAACATGCACTACAGCACTTGACACTGATCCTTCTGTGAAAGTTTACTGAAAATGGCATAAGAATTGTAGGTCTGGGGGAGTTGCAAAGACAAACAAGAGGGCCAAGATGGCCCTATATCGCTCACATGACAATCACTGTTCACTCATTAAAACATTGTTTTGAACTGGTGACCTAGTTTTTGAACCCAGATGACCCATGTTAGAACTTGTCCTACATATAAATAAGACAAACATTCTGACAAAATTTGGTGAAGATCCAATCAAAACCATGAAAACTACAGCATAGACAAGGTTTTCTAAGATTTGACCTTGTGACCTAGTTTTTGACCCCAGACGACCTATGTTCGAATTTGTCTTACATATCTTTAAGACAAACATTCTGACTAGGTTTGGTGAAGATACAATCAAAATTTGACATCTACAGTGTTAATAAGGTTTTCCTAAGATTTGACCTTGTGACCTGGTTTTTGACCCTAGGTGACCCATATTTGAACTTGTCCTTAATATCATTAAGACAAACAATCTGACAAGGTTTGGCCAAGATCCAATTAAAATCATGACATTTATAGCTTTTACAAGATTTTTACCTAAGATTTGACCTGGTGACCCAGTTTTTGACCCCGGCTGACCCATGTTCAACCTTGACCCACATATCATTGAGGCAAACATTTTGACAAGGTTTGGTGAAGATCCAATTAAAACTGTGACATCTACAGTGTTAACAAAGTTTTCCTAAGATTTGACCTGGTGACCTAGTTATTGACCCCAGATGACCCATATTTTTACTTGGCCGTTATATAATTAAAACAAACGATTTGACAAAGTTTGGTGAAGATCCAATAATAACTGTGAAATCTACAGTGTTAACATGGTTTTTCATAAGATTTGACCTAGCGACCTAGTTTTTGACCCAAGATGACCCATGTTCGAACTCGTCCAAGATATTATGAAGACAAACATTCTATCAAGGTTTCATGATCATCCAATCAAAACAGTGACTTCTAGAGTGTTCACAAGGTTTTCCAGCAATTTGCCCTAGTGACCCATTATCAAACTTGACCTACATATTATTAAAATAAACATTCTGACAAAGTTTCATGAAGATCCAGTCAAAACAGTGATTTCTAAAGTGTTCACAAGGTTTTCCCTTATTTGGGCCTGGTGACCTAGTTTTTTACCCAAAATGGCCCAATATCGAACTCGTCCGAGATTTTGTTGATATTAACGTTCTGACCCAGTTTTGCTAAAATTGAGCTAAAAATGTGGCCCCTAGTGTGGTCACAACATAAAGTTTGACGACGCATGACGCACACCATACGACGCCGGACGGAGAGTGATCCTAATAGCTCACTTTGTGACATGTGAGCTAATAAAAATGGAAACCTTAATAAAATTCATTACAATATTAATTATTTTACAGTTTCCATGATTGAAGGTGACAATACTTTTTCAAAATCGATAAAAATCCTCTGAATAATTTTCCCTTAAATATACATTGAGGTCTACAGTAACAGTCCATTTTCTAAGATTGAAGAAAAAAGAACATCCATTTCAATGAAACCTCACAATAAAAGGTGCACAGTTTCAATCTTTAAAGGGACATGCCCTGGAACTGCTGTGTCTTGGTTTTCATACACCAATGGATATGTTTATCGAATAGAATCTATTACTATAGATACTACACACTAGTACACAGATATACACTTGGACAAGGTTATAACTGTGCAGTTGTAAAAATGAAACCATTTCTTTATTGATAATGACATTAGTTCAAATTACACCAAAATTTAGAAATATATGCTTGTACATGATGTCCATTAAATCAAATATCAATTTTTTTGAAAGCGCATATTTCAGTGCGCTACTGTGGTCAATATGAAAACAACAAATGTGCATGTGGAAAACGTGCAGGCGTAAATTGAAAAAAGTCTAAATGATACAGGACTGTGTAGTTCAGACATAATGATGCTAACCTGAAAAACACAAAATGGGTAGATTAGCAATCACCGACGAGGTATAGCGGTCAGACTTAAATATTCAGGCGGGTGTGTCAAAACTAGAGGTTACGATCGAGGTCTATACATTTTTCATTATTTCTTGCAAACGATTAATATGAATTTGTTGATTTTTACACATTATCTGTATAATTAATTGTTTTATCATGTAAAATAGTGAAAATATCATTCTGGCAAATAGTTTTTCGGTCACATTCTCATTTATCCGTCTATCTTTCAAGGAGATTTGTCTGTATTATTCTGAAATGAACTTTATTGCGTTTAAGAATAGATTAATTAATATCTATTCAAATCAATAGTGTTTCAATAACTCGAGTATTTCCTTGCCATTATAACCTCTGACAATATCTCTCTTTTCTTGTTACCCTTTTAAGTTTTTTTACCTTATTTGTACCGCAGTGTAATACAATCGTCATTAAGTTTGTTGATAATTAATTGATATTATTTAGCATTTAGGTTGCTGGAAAAAATGGGCGCTCATAGGAACAACATTCAACAAAATTTCTTCAACAATTATGTTGTGTCAATGAGGGCAAGATGGCTAGCTTTAATATGGGCTAATGGGGGTCATACCCGTTACTAACTGTGTAGTGCACTAACAAGTATTCTATGTGATAGAATTAGAATTAAGAAAAACTGTGATTTCTTGTTTTTATTTGTTATGTTATTCAAGATAATGAAATCCGAGATCAATAAATTAATATGCATATTGTTCGTACTACATCTTTCTTCTATCATTTCGAAGATATTGGAATTTATAGAACTGCACAGTTGTAAGTTTGGCCTAGCTAGTGCACAGCTAGGTAACTGTATCATGAATAGATAATAAAAATTAAAAAAAAGAAAATATATATATATAATATTTATTAATATATTAACATATTAATAAATATTTTTTTTAATTTTTTTTTTTTTAATTTTTATAATCTATTCATGATACAGTTACCTGTGAGCTAGTGTATAAAAAAATGTCAAGCTGTACCTGTGACCAGGGATGCTATATTACACAGGTGCCTGACGAATCTGGTCTGACACGCCCCCAATATACACATAGTATTTATTATGTGTATATTGCGGGGGGCGTGTCAGACCAGATTCGTCAGGCACCTGTGCTATATTACATATATATAGCATCCCTGCTGTGACTGACATAACGTAAGCGAAATGAATTTCACATTTGGTATATCGTCAGGATGGAATTAGGACATTATCAATTTATCATATATAACATACCTTTTGTCAGAACTCAGATACAATAAATACTTACAGCTCAGTTGATCATATAAATTAATTTATGAAACCGAAAGTTGGGTTTCTTCGCCGTTGCTGGTTCCCGAAGCTAAAATACTTTGTTATATACCCTTAGTTATTACGCATATTTGAAACAGATACCAGCTGTATAATTTCCGGTAATGCAACTTAACTGGTTCCCGTTCCAAGTAGCAATGCAACTTTAATAAGTAAATTTTATTTTACAAAAGTACTTACAGACAACGAGGACTATGGTACAGTTAATCTTCCGATCCTGACCACGATCTAAAACTGTTTTCGTTCCATGCTGCAGCACACCATCTACAGACTGAGTACCAGTGTACTACACTCTCTATATACTGTACAGCACATAAACTGGTTCCCGTTGACTTGTGTCAAGGACTTATATACATAGAGCGAGTTCGATTAATAACTATAGTTACAATAGTTCAACTAAACATAGATCGAACCAACACTAGTCGTGCTCTAGTATGGTTAGTCTAGCTACTCTCGTTCAACTCAAAGGGGTTTGTCACGAAAAAAAAATCAAACAAATTTTTTTTCCGTGTAACCCATATATATATAGAAGGGAAACAACTTCGACAATTCGAATTTTCCAACGCGTGTTATAAACTTCCATGTTATTGCAATGCAGTACAAAATATTTAACTCATATATGGTGCAACGTATGGGCAACTCAACACGCTTACAGAAAATGTATACTTTTACTACCTTTAAAGATATTCTAAACTCGCTATTGAAGATTTTTCACTCGAAAAATGGTCAAATTTTACAAAACGACACACTGTCGTAAAATCGCGGCGTGTATATCGGTATACATGTACAGAGTGGAAATGTTATATTACTGACACAACTTCTTAGAATGGGCCTTAATAAAACACTATAATATACTAACTGCCAATGATTTCGCATCTCGGAAAGCTCTTTTAGCGAAGAATTTGCGTATTTTTTTGTTCAATTAGCTGGCTTCTCGAAGTTTATTTCCATGACGGGTCACATGACAATCGCCTAACTCGTGATGAAAGCTTAAATCTGATTGCATGAGCGATACTCTGTGGTATTTGTTTACAATTTACTTGTACCCTGTGCACTCTATCCTTTTCACTGCGCTATCGGGAACCATACCTAAAAAATACCACACAATATCGCTCATCCTATCAGAATTAAGCTTTCATCGCGAGTAAGGGATTTGTCACGTGACCTATCAAGGAAGCAAAATAAAGAAAACGACAAAGTGAACAAAAACGTAAATTCTTCATTAAAAGTGCATCCCGAGATGTGAAATCATTAGCAGTTTGTAAATTATACCATATATGATATAAACACAATGTTTGGTTACGAATAATGACTCATTCCATGAAGTTTTACCTGTAATTTATCAGTTTCGCTATGGATTTGTACACGCTGCGATTTTACGACAGTGTGTCGTTTTGTAAAATTTGACCATTTTTCGAGTGAAAAATCTTCAATAGCCAGTTTAAAATATCTTTAAAGGTAGTAAAAGTATACATTTTCCGTTAGCGTGTTGAGTTGCCCACACGTTGCACTATATATGAGTAAAATAGTTTGTACTGCATTGCAATAACACGGAAGTTTATAACACGCGTTGGAAAATTCGAATTGTCGAAGTTGTTTCCCTTCTATATATATATGGGTTACACGGAAAACAATTTTTTTTTCGTGACAAACCCCTTTGGTTCAACCAGGGATGCTATATTACAGGGATGTGCAACCGCTTATCATCCACTGATCAAGTATAGATTATCAGTGCCTAGGCTAGTTAATGAAAGCAAAGGTATCAAAACTACCGAAATTACCATGAAAATGACACAAAGAATCGATAATTGACAAAAAGTAACATTAGTGGTTATGATCGACTCAAGTTCCTCGTAGTTTTTATTTGTTTGTTATTAATTTTCACAACTTATTTTTCTAAATTAAATTTGAGAAAGAAATGCTTATATTATGCAAATTTTGTAGGAAAGAAATGCTTACATTATGAAAGTTTTGTTCGATTTATGAGCTCAAGCAGTGATATGCTACACCTGGCTCAAGACGAAATTAATTTTCACTGCTATTTTTTTAATTTAAATTGAATTTTTAAAAGAAACGATTATATCATGAAAATATGTATGAAAAATTGAAATACATGTAGTATATTACATTATGAAAGTTTTGTACAATTTAATTTTATATCGTGAAACTTGTTTTCGAATTATCAGCTGAAGGCGAAATTTTCACGGAATAAACTTGTGAAAGAAAAGTTATATCATGACAACAAATGTACGATAGAATGCTAAAATTTGACTTTAAATTCGTGAAAGAAACTTTTATATTATGAAAAAATGTACGATCGAATGCTAAACATTTTAATTAAATTAATCGATTTATCAACTCAAGACCAAATTTAATTTTGTATCGTGGAACTTTTTTCTATTTATCAGCTGAAGAAGAAATGTTCATGGTTAAACATTTATTTAATGAAATGCTATATATCATGAATGTTTTGTGCGAAAGAAATGTACGTATGTTATACATTTTATGGTGAAAAGTTTGTTATTTGTAATTTTGATTCGTATAACTTTATCTTGTTATTGATCTTTGTTTTTCATAATGTATGTCTCTATTATAGCGTATCAATTTTATTAGCCAAAGACTTAATCTGTAACTTTTATTCTTCCGCCAAAATGGCGTACGATATGCCCTCGTATAGTCATAATCATAATCTCGGTGACGATCTTTACTGATTACAAGGAAGCAATCAATAAATCCGGATGGAAAACAGTATGGGGTAGTCTATGTTTCATAAATCTACATTGTTTTCACAGCTGCGCATATGTCATTTGAATGCATTAGATCACGGTGTGTGACCATTAATTGGAAACAACAGGGTTCCACCAATAAAATCTAATGTCATAATTTAAACCAACATATTCACATCATATTGATCATGACAGTAATTAATCATTGTTGAAAAACTGATATTATTTTAGCAAATACAAAAACAAGTCAAGTACCTGAGATCACAGTGAAATATTCGTGGCGATTAGCATAAAACCATAATTTGGTCGACCTTACAACTAACCCATCATTAAAGATGTACATTACCAGATAAAAGAGATTAAAGTAATATGTTTCTTCATTGCTCTCTTCATTATAAACAGATATAGAAAAACTGCAAGGTATTCTGTTAGCATTATAATATACGTAATATACCGTCATTATTTCAAGTCTTTGACTAAATGTAGTAGATATTTAAAGAATTGATCTGTATCTTATAATTCTGTATGGAAAGGCATGTATACACGTATTCTATGTTTTCATATTATGTATGTACATAATGTTCTACGAGTCATGAATTTAATAAACTGACTTTACTCAATCTGTAAAATTAAACTGTTGACACGCTTCGTGTATGAATTGATGTACATATTGTTTGTCACATGCCAGTTGATTCTCAATCAGCCATTGTTATGAATTGACGATTTCGAATAATAGGTGTGAAAATATATGCATACCAAATAATATATTCGGGTTACACCGTTTCTGGTTTGCACTAAAATCTATGTAATTTAGTGCTTATATGATACTTTTTCGTTTTGCTATGCACCGATAAAAATGGATCATTATCGAGAGCGAAATAAGGTACTACAGCAAAATAATTCTTGAAATTATTTTTATGCCGTCAATACAGACGTATGTCAGTCTCAAAATATGAAAGAAAATGTTCATGTTTAGTATACCTTCACATACAAATGGTGTTGCAAAAAGTGAAATATTTCCCTCGTCAGATCAGGCCGCCATTAAATTGAATCGTAAAAATGGGGTCATAATCAATCGCGAAATTGTGTTCTTTTACAAAAGTAAGCATGAAAATATTATCATGCCGCCAATATCGACGTGTATAAGTGTCAAACTATGGAAGAAAATTTTGATGTAGAGTATATCTTCACAAACAAATGATGTCGCAAAAAGTGCAATATTTTCCTCGTCAGATCAGGCCTCCATTTTGTAAATTGTAAAACTGGGTCATAATCGATCGCTAAATTATGTATTATAACAAAATAAAACATGAAAATATAGTTATGCAGCCAATAAAGAAGTATGTCACACTTCAACCACGGCAAAATATCGTGAAATTAAGAATATCTTCATGTACTAAAGCTGTCGCAAAAAAATGACATTTTCTATTGTGCGACCATTTCGGTCAAATTATCACGTCAGTTTTATTTTCGAACGGTCACAAAAACTTGGAAATCTTTAGAACCACTAATATTTATAGAAACAAAATTACAACATCTGTAAAATATTTAACACTTTAAGATCAATATATAAAAAACTCTATGCAAAAACAGCATTTATTTAAGCCGATTGAAGAGAATATTTGACCCATATTTTATCTGCTAGATACCGACATTAACGATAAATGCGTGCGCATGCGCTCTCGCGCGAATATCCCTAGGCACTGTTTTTCAGCCAGTTTCCGTCCGTTGCGTATCCCTGTAATATAGCATCCCTGGTTCAACTAACGATAATACGCTAGTTTATCTCGTTCCAAGATGGCGGCTATAGGAACTTTATAAGTTATTATTGACGTATTTCATTTGAATACATCGTATTTCTTTAATTAATATCATGATGCTGTAAAAGTGCAAAAGATCGTTAGATTTAGGGTTATGTTAGCATGTTTTGACCAACATAATTGGATGTTACCTAGTTAGGAAGTATTTATCATATGAATTCGCGATTCAACGTAAACATTGCCACTATTCACTGGAATATTATTCAAACATCATTCATTTGAATGAACACGAAAACATAGTGTTTTACATCCGGGAATCAAAAAGTCTTGATATTTGGCTTGGGGTCGAAAAGTGTCTGGGTCGAAAAGACTCGCTTCGGTTTTGTTTTACCATAGTACGACTAGACTCAGTTCGATTAAGGACATGCGCAGTTTAACTTCCGGAGAGCTACTAAGGTTGTACTATAGTTGTTTATCGAACTAGCTCATACATAAGTCCTTGCTTGTGTGTACAAAGCCTTTGGTGCACTGCATCATGGAACGGGAACCAGTTTATACAGTACAACACTCCAGAGTTGTCGTTCGTTATCTCTTAAAGACGTTTTCGGTAGTTCGCTACATTTTTCACAAAGACATATAGGAAAAATTAAAACTGAACGATGAATTTTTTTTAAACTTTGCATAATCTTAGCATATGATAACAAACATTTTAAGCGAAAAAAAAATTGGGGGTCACTGGTCTCGTTTTTGAGTTATCTGCCCTTGAATTTGGATTTTTTGCTTATTTTGGGTCTTTTCAAGGGCAGATAATTCACCATAATGGAAAGCAAGGCCTTATCTGTTTTCTTTTTATGTAACCGACTTCTTTTCATGTCATCGTGAAATATTTCATGAATTATTAAGGAATGTTTGTTTATTTTTTTCTTTCTTTACCTAAACCAATGCAAATTTTCCTTAAAAATGGCCTAATTTTGAAGAATTTTCAGACTCTTAACTTCAACTGAGAAAAGACAATATAAATCTTTAATGGAACTGCATGAAATTTTGTTTTTAGACCAAGAATAAAATGAAAAACATTAACCAAAAGTTAAACCATGGTATTTGAGATTTATGTATGAGTTATCTTAAGGTGAATCGTCAAAGCACAAATTTGTGAAAAATATAGCCACCTGACATTTTTGCTATGCATCCTGAAACGTGGCGTTGTTCAAAAATTACTGAAAGTACATAACTGAAATGAGTTTTTATCAATAGCTATAAATGATTCAATGTACATTTATACACCAGTAAAATGATATTTGATGATTAACAAGTATCTATAATTCTCACCTGAAGTTACGCAAATTCCAGTCGCCAAAATAATGTATTATAATATCAAAATTAATTTAAACTACCATTTCCAACAATAACTTCAATATGTCATTGAGGGTTTCCAACAATACACAAGGCACAATACATGCCCTCGCGATATTATGAATACTTGTGCCAATTTATTTTTAAAAATCCAATCATGCATGTGATTGTTATGAGTCAGACATGAAAATGCCCATACATATGAGGACCCCCCCACACACACACACACCAACAGACTGGGAAAACACTATATGCCGTCCGGCATTTCATGGCTGGGCATAAAAAGTAGATTGTTTTCACAAATAATAATGTTGCCAATATTTTCACTAGTATGTGATTATCATTGTTTAGGGTTCATGGCGCGTCAGCACATGCCAACAAAAACATCATTGGGTGGCAGTATTTTGTGTACACGGGCTGGAAATGACACCCATCTTTACTAAAATTGTACAGTGAATATTGGCTGAGTTCTACAAAACCCCTGGCAAATGCTTCACAAACTCACGGGCCATTGACATTTGTATATATATGTTATTTGAAATATTATAAAAGCACATGCAAAGAATCAATATTTTCAACTTTTACTAAACAGATGAGGGTTGTTCATTAAACAAGGTGCAATTAATAGGACAAATTTGTTGGAGATAATTTGATCGACAATGTTTGAATCTTTGGGTCGCTGAATGTAACAAGCCAAATTTTTTATAAGACTTTAATGACTAGGTGTATCGCTTCTACAACATTTTATGACAGAACAATGTTCATATAACATAAAATTCTGATTTGATACAATCAGCGATTATAAAGTAATAATCTGAATATTTCAAGTGAACATGATCAACAAAAAGTTAAAATTCATGAACTAAAAATATCTTGATTACATCTTTGAATTTTTTATCATTTTCAACAGATGAGATTTGATAATTATCTATATTATAATTATATTAAAGCAAGCAATACTGAGCTTGAAGTTTATTAATTCAAAGTAAATAATCAATCATAAAAAGGACTAAACTATTAAGAATTAAGATGGTTTGATAAAGATCATATACATGCATAAATCATATCACTGTTTAATATACTATAAAATCAAACTGGGATAAAACCATGATAAAATGAGACATTAAACTGACCAATTAAAACATACACATGTATTACAAAATACAAAACACAAAAAACACAGGTGTCGGAAACATTATGTTTTAGTCTTATCACACAAAATGTCACAAAACCTGTAGCTGAAATTTAAAATCAATCATCTGAAAAAAAAAAATCTCAAATTCATAGCATCAAAAAGTCATAAACTTTAACAAATATCCAGACAATCAAATAAAAAAATCACCAATTAAGTTCACTTCATGATTTTCATAAGACCCAGTAAAACGAAGGCAAAAACATGAAAATGAAAAAATAAATCAACACAGGCATATGAGGGTTGGAAGACCGGTATGATTCCTGATTCCAGAGATAAAGAACTATAGGGATCAATTTGTCAACTAAAGGTGTAATTCAACAATTAAAAATCAGTTCTAAATTAGCTATAGTGCAACAAAGATATAGGTCTTCATTGGAAACATCACAATATTTCCAGTATTTCAATTCCGAGGAGAATTACAACTTTTTGTGTTGATTTCTTTCAAATTCAAAATCTAAAAGCAGTCAAATTATCAATAATTTGTGTTATTTTTCAACTGAATGACATTACACAATTTACATGCAACATAATTATTGCATTTTTTGCAACTAGATATTAACATAAATGCTTTTCTTGTTCAATTAAAATACAAAACAAAACAAAACTAACAGCTTGTTTAAAAAAGTTAATGACAGATGTACCGGGTACATAGTATACATAAATAATAACTAACAAAAATAACTAACAACAATAAACTTGTTTAATTTGAAACAATCTGACTGTAGGCAGATGAGGGAAAAACTTCACCAGATCATTGAATCACAATTACATACATCGTATCAGCTAATTGTTTATATAAGAATATCTTTTCTACATTATATCACAATCATCAAGGAATCAACTAGAATAATTACTGTAATTGTTTAACTATGATTTAATCATTCCAACTACAAGTATTGGAGAATATTTCCATGTATTTTAGTAAATGGTAAACCTTAAAGATAAAGTAATATTACATGTACCTCTAACTTCCCTTAAACTCTGATTTTGACATCACAGAAACTTTTTTTATGAAAAAATCACAAGTAGAACCAACCATTTATTAAATAGCCTCAAACAGATTTATTGAATTTGTTTGTAATACAGAAAGAATAAAACAACCATTTGTTAAAAAAAAGTTGAAATTTTTTCAAGTAGTTAAAGACTGAATTAGTATTATTATTACAAACAAAATATGAAAAAAATGGAGATAAAACTAAGAGAATATACGCAAGAATATTCCAAAATTCTTTTAAAATTCTCATTAAATGTCGTAAAAAATTAAATTTTCTTCTATGAACAAATTGAGATTAAAAGACTTCACAATGAAGTGATGACTGGTGGAGACCAGATCATGCTCACATCCTTAAACAAAGAGGAATATTCTCTAGAGAAGATCAAACAAATATCAGCTATATCTCTGAAATATACAGGATTTGTAAGACAGTATCACAGATTTTTGTTGTCATGGAAACACTTTTCTACCGTAAAATCACAGATTTCTCAATTATTTCTAACATTAATGTTGACATCTTCCAGTTCCTGAGAGCATCCAGTTAAGCGCCATAACTTAATCTCCTTAAATATCAGACGAACAAGAAACTGAAAAAAAGAAGGTGAACTCTAGAGTACAATATTCAAATTACTACATAAGAGCTGAACATGTATTTAACACAATAATGGTAATAGAGCATAAATACATACAAGTTACAGTAAATACAGTCAAATCTGTGTTAGTGATCACCTCCAAATAAAGGTTATACGGTAAATAAAGGCAAATCAGTTAGAAAATACTACTGATTATCTAGAACAAAATGTCCTCAAAATAAAGGCCACCTGTCAAAAAGGTCACATTCTGTCTTTCCCTAGGGTGACCTTTCTTCAAAGGTTTGACTGTTGACTGTATATAAATAATCATTTTGTCAAGTTTTTATAAAGTAACCATGCTAGGGAAACACTGTAAACTGACGCTTCATATAAAACTGTACAACAAAATGTACTGCCAAGTATGTATTTATCAAGTACATGACATACAAATATTTCATATTAGTGGTTCAAATTTTCATTTACAAATCAAAACTTAATCCAAATTAATAATGAGAAGGAGAGGAAGCAGGTATTGTAGCTTTAACACACTGGGTATATACAGAATACAAAACATACCACCATGGCAATCATATCAGCAGCAATCAACATCCAGAAGACATTCGTCCATCCTGTCTTAGAGATAACACCAGTTAACAAAGGACCAATAGCAGCACCTGTAAAAATATACACTGATTAACTCCATGACAACCATATACATTTTTGTACCTGTATAATAATCCAATAGTAATTTGTCTACATAAAAAGTATAATACAATTCAATGTATGATTTTGTAAACAATTGAATACACATAACACACAACTTTAGGTTTCTCAGCTTAAATTTATCCTAGGCAAGCATCAAGTTAAACAATGTAAACAAAAAAAAAGACAATAAGTCAATATCAAATACAATGCAATATCCAAGTAGTCTACACACACTCCCACAACAGTACAACTACTGATATGTCTGAACTGTATTTTTTTCGTCATGACCTAATACTGTAGAACTGGTTTTATTCGCGTTAGTTTTATTAGATATAAATCACAACTTAAACGTCTAACAGACACAAATACTAAAGCAACAACAGTGTGTCTTTGATCCCACTTTAATCCTGCCTGACGACGTCGCGAATTCATAAACACGCGAATAAAGAAAACAGCTGATTTTTAACAAAAAACGCGAAATTTTGACCTCGCGAAAATAAAGCGTTCTACAGTAACAAAAATTACCCATCAATTGTATAAATAATTCATGAAAACTTCCAAGAAAAATATCCATATATAGACTGGAGGATAATAAATAAAACAAATTTCTACAGCATAAACTACATCAAAAGTCATGTGTAATAATAATTGAGACTATTTTATGCAGAGACCATCAATTGCCCCCTCCCCCCCACACACACTCAACTTTAGAAAGCATAATTCATACAAAATATTCAAAAATAATTGTTACATATAGAAATAACAAGAGGGCCAAGATGGCCCTATATCGCTCACATGACAATCACTGTTCACTCATTAAAACATTGTTTTGAACCGGTGACCTAGTTTTTGACCCCAGACGACCTATGTTCGAATTTGTCTTACATATCATTAAGACAAACAGTCTGACTAGGTTTGGTGAAGATACGATCAAAATTTGACATCTACAGTGTTAATAAGGTTTTCCTAAGATTTGACCTTGTGACCTGGTTTTTGACCCTAGGTGACCCATATTTGAACTTGTCCTTAATATCATTAAGACAAACAATCTGACAAGGTTTGGCCAAGATCCAATCAAAACCATGACATTTAGAGCTTTTACATGATTTTTACCTAAGATTTGACCTTGTGACCAAGTTTTTGAACCCGGCTGACCCATGTTCATCCTTGACCCACATATCATTGAGGCAAACAATGTTTGGTGAAGATCCAATAATAACTGTGAAATCTACAGTGTTAACATGGTTTTTCATAAGATTTGACCTAGCGACCTAGTTTTTGACCCAAGATGACCCATGTTCGAACTCGTCCAAGCTATTATGAAGACAAACATTCTGACAAGGTTTCATGATCATCCAATCAAAACGGTGACTTCTAGAGTGTTCACAAGGTTTTCCAGCAATTTGCCCTAGTGACCTAATTTTACTACAGAAATTACCCATTTTCAAACTTGACCTACATATTATTAAAATAAACATTCTGACAAAGTTTCATGAAGATAAATTCAAAACAGTGATTTCTAAAGTGTTCACCTAGTTTTTGACCCCAAATGGCCAAATATCGAACTCGTCCGAGATTTTGTTGATATTAACGTTCTGACCCAGTTTTGCTAAAATTGAGCCAAAAATGTGGCCCCTAGTGTGGTCACAACAAAAAGTTTGACGACGCACGACGCACGACGCACACCGCACGACGCACACCGCACGACGCCAGACGGAGAGTGATCCTAATAGCTCACTTTGTGTATAGATAATTCATGAAAACTTCCAAGAAAAATATCCATATATAGACTGGAGGACAATAAATAAAACAAATTTCTATTTCATAAACTACATCAAAAGTCAGGCACATCTCTGCTGAATTGAGACTTTTTTATGCAGAGACCATCAATTGCCCCCCCCCCCCAACACACACACACACTCAACTTTAGAAAACATAATTCATACAAAATATTCAAAAATAATTGTTACATATAGAAATAAAAACCGACACACCTAGCTTATAATCAATGGTCAATATAATTATTAGGAAAACTAAAGTCACAATCTTATGTACTCAAACTTCCACTATCATCAGCAAACTGAATCTGGAAAAAAATTTGCCCCTAGACCGTCCCCTCAAGAACTATACCTACATCAATGTGCTTTCATAAATTCCCAGTATTTCTTACACTATGATTTTAGGATATAAAACTCATTAAAACTCATGGATGGTATAAATCACATGCGGTTAATCGATTAATAATTCAGAAGATCAAACTATTAACCAACTAGTAAAATTTTGATGATTTGACAGTCCTAGTATAGTAACTTAATTGTAGACAACTTATGAAGGTACATACATGTGTAAGTTCTTAGAAATTTGACTTCTAGATTATTCTAAGACCTAACATGCAATTGAGGCCAAGATTAACCAAGACTATAATCAACAGTAAAAATAAACTTGTGTCAACAACTTACCAATACTACCGGTACCATCTATGATAGCAGTGACTGTAGCCAGAGCTTTAGAGTTACCACGGAGACTTTTGTGCGTTCCAAGATCAGCGCTCACAGCGGTAGTGATCAATGCGTAAGGACCGTTAACCATGAAGCCACAACATAGTAATAAACCAACACTGTGTGCATAGTTGATACTACCGTATGTATTATAGATAAACATCTGGAAATGATAATATGAATCACAGATTAAAGTGGCATAAAACTGTTTTTAAAATTTTGGAAGGCATTGTGGTAAAAATAAATCTTTTCATGAGAGATGCATCTGAGCTCATACACTTTCATGTGACATAATGAGGAACAATATGTGAAGTCACGGCAAAACAAACAAGAAACAATCTATCAATAAACAAGTGCTAAACATGATCAAGGCTTTATCCATTTTATGGTATATCATGTAATATGATTTATAAATCATTTTTAGCAAACCATTTTGACACAAGATATTTTAATCATTTCTATAATAAATTATCATTTTGAATCAATAAATACATATAGAGAAGAATCCACAAAAAGTGAATTGCAACGGACAGCTCAACAATTACTAGTATTGAATAAATAACCAATTGCTTGATACTGAAGTGAAATTTAATCAATCATGACATGAACTGACACCATAACATCAAAGCAACAATAACAACAAAAACAACAATAAAAAAAACTTACCATAGGAGCAGCTAAAAATAACATAACACAACAAGTTGAAGCTCTTCCTCTTGTATAATCAGAAACAACACCGGCAATAATACCACCTGTAAAACAGTGTAATACATCAGTACAACATACATACAATTATATCACCTGTAATATATCTGTATATAAACATACAACAACATACAGGGATTTACATGACATTGTTCTCCGCATTAAATTCACCTAAAATTCTACCCAGGACCCTAAAAAGAGAGTAAAATGACATATCATCATGTGAACCTTTATTAAGAACAAGAGCCTTGATGACGTGGCCTATTCCCCCATGTAACCATTAAAGAAAACATGCTTCAAGGCAAGGAATATATATTCCTTAAATTATGTGATATCATTCATCTTGAACTGAAACACTTAAATATGGCAGTTTTGCTTTACTGTAAAAGTTGGAGAGGGGGGTAAAAAACTTACCCAAAATACCACCAACATCAAACAATGTAGATAAATCTCCAGCCACCTCAGCATCATAGCTCGCTGAAATAAATCAATATTTTATTGGAATCCTATAACATTAGGAACAATTCAATTAAAAGGCTTAAATAAATTACTGGTTGGCAGAACCAAAATAGTCTCTTTTATTCTTTTTTTATAAGGTAAGGTCAATATGAAAACGAAAATAGTGACAAGTAAATTTTTTGAGACAGAAAAAATAGTATCTGAAGAAGAAAGAGAGCCTATCAGGTCAGCTGATACCAGGGACCATTCTACCATACAATTTCCATGAAAGTATAATCTAAACTACTACTTCAACTTTACAGATTCTATCACACAGCTCATGGGCAGGCAGTCTAAATGCATTTGCTTTAGAATCAGAGACTAATGTATGTACAATTACTAGTTCCTAATAGATAAATGACTTTGACAGGCATACCATAAACAAAAGACTTAGATACATTAACATTTATCAGCACAACATTTAAAACTCCACATTGTATGTAAAAATTCATGTCCAACACTAGAGTACTTCTCTTAAAAAGCTAGCTTACGTTATCATATGTTTATAAGTACTTACTTTTAGCTGATATGTATTTTGGCAACCAAAACAGGAATGTGTAACTGACCAGTTTAGCAAAAAACAAACACAATGAAAACTCTATCACACCCTGTAATAGTGAATTATAAGCTAATGTGAACAACTGAGGAGTAAAACATTGAACACATAATAAAATGTATCACATATCATTGAAAAAAACATGTATAATCACTGTCATATTTCAAATAATATTTAATCAATTCTCAGGCATGACAGTTGCTTATAATTTTACTATCAGTTTAATATGACTTATATTCACTTCATTCGTCATAAATCATACTTCATGTTGTTATACTGGATATATACTGAGTACAATGCCTAGCCATAGCATGTTGTACGTATCCTCAAAGGTCATATGGCTTTCATGGGTGACCTGCTGCAGCAGGATTCCAACCTGGATTGCTGGGTTACAAGTCAAGCGTACTAACCACTGGACTACTGCTGTGACCATTTAAGATATGTTAATAAATATATCACACTAATTCTTATGGAACCACAGTAAACTTACAGGAATTGCTAATGCTCTCCATATAGTTATGGCTTCCTTCTCTTCTTCTACATCTTCATGCTTATTCACCAATGCTTCTTCCTGAAGTGATTTGATACATTCAACTTAAAACTTAAAAACTAGATCATCATTTCACTCAGGAATATTAACTTGGGAGAAGTACAGGAAATTTTCGGGACCACCTAAAATACTTCGTGCTTACGAAAATTCAATGAGACTATATAATATAGAGGCTGATAATTGGATGTTTCATTAATTTGCTGAGCAATTCACAAACACATACAAACAAATGCATTGTTATAAATATTGATAACTAAAAGATGTAAAAAAAACCACAGGTTATCATAAATTTACCCAAAGTGAGCTGTGAAAAAAACTTTTCACTAATCAGATACATTAAATAATTGAATTAAAAGTAGGGATGTAAACGGTTAATCGATTAATCGATTAACCGTTCGTTTGTCCGATTAACCGGTTATTAAATCATTAATCGATTAACCGAAAAAAAGTAGAAAGAAGCAAGTAAAACATTTAATAGTAAATTATAGAAAAATCGAAATTTTCAGTCAGTACGTGCGTTTTATCTTGTCAGTAAATTAGTCGACCAGAGGTGCGAAAAATACGACAGTTGAGCAAATTAACAATTCATTGACACTGACCTGGGACCATTATACACGCTGACACGTATATTGTTGATTGTGAAATTAACTAATTGAGAAGCGATTTTGGATATACGAGTAAACTTGCTTGGTCTGGCACTTCCTCACAATTTCACAAGTTATCATATACAATAAGTTACAATATCGTAAAAATCGTCTGGACGTATTTTAGACGCAGTAGTGATGAACAAGAAAAGCCATAACGATAACGAAACGTTATGCGGTAGACGAATTATAAGAAGCATTAAACACAAAATATAATTCGGCATTACACCAATCAACCAATCAAATGATCGTTGTTGTAAGCTCCGCCCAAATGTTCCAATTATAAACTGACCAAAACAGAGTATGAAACAGGCATGCCGTAATCTACTTTTTTGGTAAACAAAATAACTATTTGTTGCCATAATGTTATGTGTAATTGATCATTAATATATTTAAACGGAAAATTGATAAGAACATCACATTTCTGTTGTAAATATATTGATGAATATACACATCGCATTTCGTGTAATACGTCGGTGTCGCGGAAACGTGTGACAATTCATATTTATAAGCACTTTGTACAATTAACATACGGTTAATCGATTAATCGTTCGTATGAACGAACGATTAACCGATTAGTAAAATCTTGACGAATTGACATCCCTAATTAAAAGCTGTTAGGTGCAAACTCAATTTTCAAGACTTCGAAAAAACTTCAAGAAACCTGAAGACAAAATATAATTTTAACCAACAGAATTTCATATAATAGACAAATACTAGTAAGGAGTTATTCAGAATTCACTGAAAACTTAGTGCTAGCAATAACAGGAGTCAACTGTACATACAATGGTTATGAAAAATGATGAATGAATGTAAAAGGTAAGCAAATAAAGACTAGACAATATTTATAAATTAATTTATATTGTAAAACAGTCGATGATACAAAAGGGATGGGGGTCCAGTATAACTACATGTATAGCATAACTAAATTCACAACACATTAAGGGTCATATTATACTTCATAGATCAAAATAATCATATAGTTTATTCCTTGGCATGTACACACATGAATTTAACAAAACACATATTATACACTTAGAGAATGGTACAAGGAAACTGGGAATTCTTGGTTAAATTTTACTTGACACACACAAAAAAGTCATACAGATGGGAGTGTTTGAATAAACATACATCACAGACAAATATTAACAGACATTCACTAGGTAGTAGGTTCACATCAGAAATAAATAGAAAGAATACACATTTTGAAGATAAGTTACCAGCAGATTTTTACTTCAGATAACATTATTAATATTTACATTGCCTGTAACATTTATTAGGGGAAAATGAAAATTCCAAAATAAAAAATATGGTGGTAATTTAAGATGTGTTGAAGTTATTAATTAGTCAGTAATTACATGTCAGTCTTGATAATTCTTTATTGAAAAAATAAAATATGTTTTTTTTTCTAGCTTTCTAATTATCTGTTCATTGAGCTTCAACATTACTGACAAAAAATTGATATACTTTTAGTACATAATCCACCTGAAAAGAGCAGAACCATACAATCTTATAGCTAGACGCTAGCACAGATCAATACATGGGAGGCAGATGACAAACGAGAAAGTTACCATAGTACAACAAGTGAAGTAAGTTTAAAGAACACACTAAGTTAGATCAGAATAGACTTAACGACCAACAGCGAATAGAAATCACCTGTTAACAATTGACATCAACCCCTGCTAAGCACGATTTTATTGAAAACATAAAACCATTTGAACCTTCAAATAAAGGTTTACTGAACATTAAAGTCACAGTTTAAAGTTGACAATGTTTATTCTGACTGTGGACAAGACCAAGTAGAAATCTGTTGAAAATGACCCACTTGGTATAGCAGTAGGATTGGATGAGTAAACCAATGTGATTAATCAGGTTAAACAATATCTAAAGTGTCAAACCAAAATTTTAAATTTTACTCATTTTTGTTGATTTATGTTTTACACTAGGGTTTAATGTCACACCAACAGACAGAATCATTTGGCAACTTATGACAAAGAAGGGAAATCCCAGGCATAAACATGAGTAGTACCATCAACTTTCCATGAGCTAGCTATACAGCTTCCTCACCTGTGAAATTTGCCTGGTTCCAGACAGGATTCAAATTCACTATGAGAGTCCAGTGATTACTAGTCAGACACCACTACCATGCAATAATGGAGGGCCCCATCTAGAGAGTAATCTAACATAAGGAAAAGAAGCACTGAACTGTACTTCAATATTATCGATAACACTCGTTCAGTAAATCATGACTTAGACTCCAGTTGTAAAAATAAGTGTAAGAGGGGTAAATTAAACTGAAAACATTGGATGAAAAAATCACTTGAATTTTGACAAGAACCAATCAGATAGTGAAAACTGACATTAATCACTCATGCTCATGAATTTGTCTCCCTTTGTACTCATTGGGCAGCTAACATACACATTTTATCAACATCTAAAACAACTAATTATAAGAAGTAAATTCACACAGAAAGATAACAGTTAACATTAGAACAATCAAACCAGGGTTAATGCATCAGATACAGTGTCTCACAGTCTGTATCAATAAGTAAATGATAATCTATTCTATGATGATATTTAGGAAAGCATTTAGGCAGAGTGAGGGGTTTAGAGAAACAATTTACTACCCAGGGAACTACATACAAATTTTCCTGTAAGACAAGACAGTACATGAATTTTACAAGAATCTAGGATATATAGAAAATTTCAAGCATTTTTACATAGTACATATAATATCAGCACTTCATTGCTGGTCCATCACCTGTAATTTGAATAAAAGACAAGAACTAGCATATTATACATTTGCTATCAAGCCATCACCAACACTTATCCAATTATAAGCAACATAAATCTACCTTCTTGGTAAGTCCATTTTCTGGAAGTTGGTTAGGATGCGCATAAGCTCCACCCTGACATTTATCATCATTACTTATATTGCAAGAATAATTTCCATTATTGAAATCATTAGAACATGCCAAACTGAGATCAATTTTGACTTCATTGTCAGAAGCGTCTTTCGTGTAAAGGACCGCTCCGTAATAAGGCATTTCATTAACATTCTTTGAGTTCAATACATGCTCTTTGGATTCTTTAGTA
Organism: Lutraria lutraria; assembly: GCA_964023205.1. Taxonomy (NCBI): domain Eukaryota; kingdom Metazoa; phylum Mollusca; class Bivalvia; order Venerida; family Mactridae; genus Lutraria; species Lutraria lutraria. The sequence continues at coordinate 23,402,826 of OZ026843.1, forward strand.
GAATTGGATTCATTAAAAGCTAAATTTATTTTCCCTCCATTTTGTGCGTCAGGGTGGAGATTTATGTTGTTAGTACCATCCTTGACCTCTGATGACTCGTCAGAGCTTATCTGTAGTTTCGGAGAAAACTAAGTAATTTACTCAAACTTATAAAAATTTACACAGAAGTAAAAAAGCACCAATCAGATAATGTCATAAACATATAAAGATTGAACGAACTTGTTAGTGGCGATGTAATACAAAAGTTAATTAAAAACAAAAAGTAAACAAACCATCAGTCAAAGTACTAACTCTTATACATCTGCTGTAAACAGCATGGGTTTCTTATAATCTATATCCGAACAAACAATAGGGGCCGCTCTAACAGACTAAGTATAATTTCACAGTGACTCTTGCCTAGTACCAGTAAGTATATCTGCAATGGTATCAGAAAGATTATAAAAATAATTTATTTAGAAGTAGATTTGTTCACTAGGTTTGACATCAGACCAGAAGTTTTTTCCAGCATCTACAGTGGATGAAGACTAAGGCATACACGGACCTTCTGTGAACAATTTGGTGCTTAATGGGATTCATTTTCAAACTCAGTGATGACAGGTAAGTGATTACTAGTCAGAAAGCATAACCACACAGCCACAGAAACCCTTAACAACAAATTTTGATTCTTAATACCTCTCATATGACTTTGAAAAATGCTATATGTGTAAGATGTTAAAACTGATGTAGACAGCAATTTTTTTTTTACAACCATTGCTACACAATAGGATCTTGGGCCTGGTATATGAGTATAGAATATAAGTGCAAGTAAAAAATGTTACCAATTAAACGATTCTTTCAATCATGCTATTATAATTAATCTTGCATCAAACCTAAGTCAAACATACATCACTACAAGTGCACAAAACTACTGGTATGCTTTTCAGAAAATGGTTGTTGAGAGCATGCATTCATAACATAATTAGTAAGTTTAGTACCATTCAAATAATAATGTTAAATACATATATAAACTTATTAGCTATATAACATGTTACAGTGTTAGCGCAATATAAACACATTAAGTCATTGCATTTCAAGGCAAATACTTTGTTTTGTTTTGTCTCAATCTTAACTATATAAAAAGAAACATGGAATCTTACTATGTAAACAAAGCCAAAAATTTCAACAATTTATAGTTGAGTGGAGGAAAGAACAAGTATAATCATTTTAATTCATGGAAAGACCTGATGTGACATTGGACAGAATTACTTTTTCACTGATATATGTGACTGTAAACCTCCTTTCTGACATACACAGAAGATGGCCTGTCATATCTTATAACAATAAAAACATGTTTAAACTATTGTACCAGTACATTACTTACTTCTGAATGTTTGGCGGTATGATGAACAGGTTTCTTGCATCCCACTATAGCTGGATCTGAAAGGAACAGAACAGAAGAAAATCAACATTTTACACAAAAAATCTTTTTGCCTTTTGGTGTCATAACACCACAGATTTTTAACAGAGTTGAGACATCCGGATAAAGCAGTGGACATTTTACTAAAACACCACCAATACAAAATGCTAAATTTTTTCCATATAATTACAAACAAAAAAACTAAATAATTCAATTTGTACATGGTTTCCCACTGACTTGTATGGAGAATGTGTATAGAACCATTGGCGTGCCATTATAGTTAGATACATTGAAATAAGAAGTCTGAGACCATGACCTAAATTGTTACATGTAATATGGTTTTCAAACACTTACAATTATGTATTACATTTTTATTTTACATTATGAAGGAATGGGTAACATCAGACGAATCAAGTTTAAACATGATATAGCTATTTTTTTCAAAATTCTATGAAAAATATAGTAAGAAAATGGACCGTCAATTGCCTTTATGTAAGAATGAGAATTTTTAGCTGCAGACATCTTTATGGGCAGTTACCGGTAGATGACAGGACCACATTTCTGCCTCAACAGTTGAACTTCAAGTTGAATAATTTCTTATACCAGTCATTTAAGGGTCTTATACTTAAATAATTCTATCTATGCCTTTAATTGTTATTGATTTTTCTTGAGAAAACTTATCATACCACTATATTCACTCACCAGGAATCAAGAAAAAGAAGACAACGACCCCTAATGTTGCAATAATGATACCCGGCACTACAAAGGACCAGCCCCATGCCTCGTTGACCCACACTCCAGCAATAAGGGACCCTAAGATGTTACCGACAGAAGTATGAGAATTCCATATACCCATGATTAGTCCTCGTCTGAAATGTACAAACATGAAAATAAAAATCTTTACGTAGATAACTGACAAATGTAAGTACAAAACATTCTGGTATTCAATTTTAAATTGTTAAGAAAAAAATCACACATCATCATTGAAGTATATCTTGTTTTGTTGACTGTAAAAATGTTTCCACTGGGGAGTACTCAGAAGGTTTGAGACTTGATTTTTCTATCAGAGATTGAATAACTAATGGTCAATGAATAAGTTATCAATCAATAAATTTAACCACATTATTTACAGTGATCGCATATATGTACTGTTTATAATAACAGAAATGCAAAGTATAAATTAAAAACTAAGCAAATTTGCCATACACTCTATCATAAGCAACAATGTTACAATAAGACAGAAAATACAACAGTTATAAGAATGATATGTAATATATGAGTTGTACAGTCAACTTGACAGTCTCTTGCTTATAATACAAACTGTTATTACCAATCATATACTTTAATTTAGTTACTATACACAAACTTACAAAGATAATACAGATTTTTAATATACAGGTCAACAGTATTTGTAAATTGTATATTGAAATCAATGTGCATTGTGTCAAAGTTTGGACAAAAACGTACTGAAAAAAATTTAAGTCATAACCTGCCACAACTGGAAAAACATTCAATACCACCGAAAGTTACAGTCAAAGAATACAGGTCATAATAATTTAATGTTTGACTTTAATGTGTTAATCGCACGATGACTATAAATTAACACCAGTTTCTGATACATCACAACAACAACTGATTTCATCGGTACAATAATCAATTTAATCTTAAAACCTATAACTTTTAATGCCAATAACCTGGAAATAATAAACTGCACATTAGTATTTAGTGAATAGCAGGGCTCATAAAAATTTAGAAATCGCAATCTGTCCACCCCTCCAAATTTCATCAAGATTTACCCCCCCCCCCCCATAATCATGGGTGTCAATGAAGTCAAATTAAAATCCTGAAAATCATTAGCGGCCGACCATGTCTGCCAAACAAGAGGCCTCCTTCAACCACATTGCTTACACATTTAACTCTGTTTGTATAGAATAAAATCCTTCAGAGCAGAATAAATTGACTATAACTTTGCCATTTCTCAATATATTTTCATCAAATAACTTTTATTTTGCTCAGAAATCATAGATACTTCAGGACTGATAAATCCGGAAATATTGACACCCTGCATATTATATATATGTAGTTGTCACCATTGAAAACATGCATCCCTAGTGGTCGTTCATCATTTTAGAAAGTGATATTATGTTTCAAAGCGTTTCAGAGCTGATTTGTATGCCATCAGATGTATTTTCTTATAAAACAAACAGCTATAAAGAACAATTTCTTATCTTTACGGGTACTGAATAGTCTTTATAGATAAAATGTGCTGATATATCAAAAACCCATTCAATGTAACTTACTTTCCTTTACCATACCAATTGCCAACACAAGCAACAACACTTGGCCAACCCGATGATTGAACAAATCCACCAATTATCTATAGTAACAATAAATGCATACTGATTTACATCTATACAGTCTTATAAGTATGTGGAAACTGTAGTTTTTGATAAAAATTAAAAATGTTAAGAACATAAATATATTGATCAAGAGTGTGTACAAAAGCAAATTGTATCTTGACTATGAAGATCTTCTTAGGACTCCGGAGAGAGTGTATACAGTAGACATTCCCTGTTGAATGGTTAAAATATAATGATAATATTTGTACTGGATTTGAAACTTTTGGGGTAGGTTGCCATTTTGAAGTATGTGTGTATTTTGGGGTAGGTTGCCATTTTGGGGTATGTGTGTATTTTGGGGTAGGTTGCCATTTTGGGGTATGTGTGTATTTTGGGGTCTGATGGGCATTTTGGGTAGGTTGCCATTTTGAATTATTTGGGTGTAGGTAGATATTTTTCTAGGAATTATTTTTTATCTTTATTCATCTAGTATGAAGTTTGACGTGTCGGACATGTTATTTGCTAATGTTCAAATACTGTCTGTACATTCTGAAACCATTTTTGCATTCATTAATTTACCTTAATGCTTCAACAACTATCCTTGAATGTTAGTAACATCTTTTATCAGTAAGAGTCTAACAAAAACCTACATTAAAATATGTAGTTAAAAAAAATGTACCGCTACCTCAATCGAAGATCGAGACATTGAACTTACCTGGACAAGAATGTAATACCACAACATATGAATACCCAAAAAGTAGCCAGCACCAAAAGCAGCAGTGAGGATTCCACTAGTGATCATACCAAGTGACAGAAAGTGTCGTAAATTCATCCGCTCTGCAAGATGGCCACTGAAATAAACAATCATAGTACATACCATACAAACGCAGTTCTAGAGACATAAAAGTAATTCATTGTAAGAAATCATTATTAATATCATTTATATCATAAGGTGATATTTCTGAAACAATAAGACTAATACTACATGTAGATGAGTCATCAAGTGAGACAATTCCAGTAGTACAAATGTACTGAACAAAATAAACAGAATTTCATATGATTAATAATTCTGTGGTTAATCCCAAATGCTTCATCCAAAGTGATTTGTTTTAACTTTCCTCTAAATTTCTTAACTTATTGCTAATATGGGAAAAAAATTGGGATACGTTTTTGTAATATTGAGGCCAAACCAACAAATATTAAGTATTTGTACAAAAATAATACCTGCAGAACATTCCCACAGCGTAAGCAAATAGATACGCCAAGTCCAAGCTACCCAACAATGCACCAAAGTCTCCATGATCTGTTAATGTAAATTAAGTAACATAGCATCAGTGTCAACAAAAACAAAAATACCCAAGATCCCTATGGAGTGTAAAGAATTCACTCCATCAAGTACATGCTTGTTCACTGAGTTAAGCACTTCAATCTTATTTATTTAAGTTCAACTCAGTCAGTGCCTAATGTTGATGTATTAAGCAAACAGGATGTAACCTCAGGATGTACTTTTCTTGTCAGTGCTCATCAATTTATCTTTTCAGACATGTCGCTACAATTACTTTAAAATTATTTTGGACAAAAAGAAAACTATCCCAACTTAGATTAAATTTGCCACACTGCAAAGGTATTCAAAAGAAGTTGATACTAGTACTAGTAGCAGGGCCCTCATCGACCTCAAGATGGGCATTTTGACTCTTGAGAATCTCTACCAAAGGGTCAAATTTACAATTACATTAGTATGAAATTTTTACTCTTCAAATTGTCATCAGCCAAGGGTAATCATTTATCCACACATTTAACATCTGTTCACTAACAAATTAATTCAGTCAATAGAAATATTTTCAAGTCGTTTTGCAAAAAGAATTTCAGTCATATACTGTTGTCAATACAGCTAACAAGGTTTCCTGGACAGAATTCCAATCAGTACTAATTAACCCTTCCACTAGGAACCAGCAACTTCTCCACATGTGGAGGAAAATCTACATTATTGTCAATTTTTTATGGGAGGGTATGACCTACCACAACCTGGCATTGAACCTAGACTGCCGGGTTATAAATCCAATGACTAGCAACTGGACCTTGTCTGCAAGTTGATTCACAACATAGTAACAAACATGATAACAGCAAAATAAAAACAGGACAAATGAAAGAATATTATTATACTATACAAATACAGAAATAAATTATTTTTTATTGTCAATTACATATAAATCATATTAAAACTCAATACAAATGTATCTGTGTCAATATAGGATGATACATGACAGAGCAAATAGGAAAATGATCCTGTCAGGATGGTGAATTAATTGTTTTATATATAAAATTTCATACATGAAACAATACCAAATCATTAATTTCTGTGGGCAATATGATCTATGTGCCACAACATTTGTTACGCATGCAACACGTGTCCCTTAATTGTATAAGTTACAATTGATTGACAAAATATAATTCTAACAATATAGAATTATACAAGTAGAAAAAACCAATAAGGCCATCATGATCTTTAAAAAAAATATCTTGCTTAAAGTCCCATAAGCTTATAAATTTATTGGTCATAATAGTTTCTGTTTGTCCTATAACAGAGGAATTTGGTGTGTTTTCCTCCCGTGCATACTTTATAGCAAAAAAAAATGTTTCTGAAACTAGTACCGAATTTTTTTCAATATCATTGAAAAAATACTATTTATAGAACAGCTGTGTTTTCCTGCAGTCATATTATGCACACGGCATGAAGTGACATCGCATGCTCTAAGTATTTCAAGTTTATAAAAGCAAAATTCACAGCAAAATGATCTTTTTAGAAGAAAAAGGGCTCATTTCGTCCGTAAAAATGATATTATGATAATATCAGCAGTTGCTTGTTTTTGTATATATTTTCTATAGCAAAAAAGCTAATGGGACTTTAACAATGCTACCTACTAACCCAAAAAGGCATAAAATATATATTCAATTTTATTTGGCCTCTTTGGTATTTTATTTTTCATAAAATAGCATTCAGACATATTTTGGGTGCAATATACAATTAAAAAAAATCCTATCTACCTACTGAAAATTTCTGGGTAGCGTTACTGCAAACAATTTTTTAAGGATGGCCTAAGAGAAAAAAATATCCTTACTAAAAGGTTCCCAGTCACAATCTGTTGTGTTATCAAACACCACGGGATCTCCAGGTATCAATGGAATTGAACAGTTCTTTCGATGTAACACAGACTGCAACAAAGATGACAGAATTTTTTAAATTTTGTACCAACACCATTAATACTTATAATGCTAACAATTTTACGAAGACTAGTAATGTATCGAGAAGCAGACACCACTTCACCAGAAACTACATGGTGACCTGTCAACCTCAGGCTGACCACAAAGTTCATCTTTGTGACTGCATGACCTGATCCTGTAGCAGTGAACAAGGAGAAACAAGACACTGCCCTGATAGGAAGACATACTGGTCCATGTTCAGCGTCAACAGACATAATAAAATTGATGGATGGATTTAGCAGAAAAGATTAATTTTTCTTAATATGGTTTATTCTGAGGCGCCAATGTCATATTTGGTGTCATACATACATCAGTATCTAATCAAATGTATTTAAACTGAAGAACTTAGCTTGACTATCCAACTAACTCCAAACCAATCAGATTACAGTATTTTAAATGATTAATCATAATTTCGACTACTAGGTCAAAGAAAAAAATCTACAGGAAATTTATTGCCAGTTTGTTTCACTGTTATCTAACTATGATAAGATTCCAACATAGCCATCCAAGGTTAATAGCACATTCAAAATGTGATCATGTTGTACTAACCAACAAGACAAGGTTAGAAATGTAAAAAACGACCTAAAGATTCACTATGTTTTGAGACAAGTCACACAGAAATGGGTTATCAGATACGCATACATATGATAAGCTCTTCAAATTTGGTGAACTGATATGTTTTGCAATCAGAAACGAAGGAAGCCCTGTAACAGATTTAATACATGTGTACGTGACTATGTCAATGTCCAAAACCATATCCTTCCCAACTTTACAAGAAGGCAATATTTGCATGAATTATATAAACAATGCTTTCCAAATGAAAAGATTTCCAACTAAACAGATCAAAAGATAACTACCAACGATAGCTTTTTGGGATTTAAAGAAACAGGTTTATACCTGATAAATCACTTAAAACAAATTCAATTTGTGACTAAATGTTTCAAAATCAACAGATGTCTGCAACATATCGAGGGCTCAGCGCAACACTGTTGTAACTTGTTCTTATTTCAATATGAGTTACGACACTGTTGCGTTGAACCCTCGATATGCACTTTAACATTTGAACAATGCAATAACAATTCTTCAATCACTTGAAAGTGCAATAATACTATAACCTAAATTACTACTCATACAATTTTACTTCAGACCATTAATTTTGTCAAACATACAAATAAAACTTTTCGATGAAATATATAATATTTAAATTCAAAAGAATAATATGTTCACGTTTAACACAGAAAATCTCTAGTCAAACAAGCCTGAGTTTACTTTAAGACAAATTTTCATTTCTCAATGCTTTTTATCAAATAATCACATTTCTTATCTAAGATGATCCCTAAAAGCTGACCCCTTTAAGATTAAAAGCTTGAACTACAAAAATTTCTCCATGACACACAATAAAGCAACAACTGATCATGAATATAAAGCCTGATTTTCAATTGGTAGAACAACTCAAAACCTTGAATGATTCATGACAAAACAATGACATTTGTAAGACAAATATGGTACTAGTAAATAAAACTTCCGTATTAAGCCACAACAAATTGATTGATAGATAGTTCATGGGATTTTCCTCACTTAAAAATTGGTAAATGGAAAAAAACAATTTTTATTTTCTGGAGACCAACTTTTAGTACACTACTCTAATCATTTTGTGCGCATTCGACCTGTTCTGTTTGAGTCACAGGTCTGTAAAATAGTATGGCTAGATTGAAATTATTTTGTGCGAGGACTAGTTATGTTTTAGTTTCTTTTATTACCCCTCACTTTTTTGTAATGTTAATTACCCGTAGGCAAACAGGGAACATTGTTATTGTTACATTCATGGTACCACGCGACTGAACATTTTTTTACTGTCACAGGGTAATAGTAAATTTTTAACAGCATTTTTTTACTGTTACAGGGTGATAGTAAATTCTGAACAGTATTTTCTTGAAAAAAATTTGGGGTAATAAAATAAATAACACATAGCTTTGTGGGTAACAGTAAAAATGTCAGCCCTCGGAAAGTACTGTTACCCGCGGCCGATTCATATCTTGTATTATTCTTTGCTCACACTAACTTAATTATACAGGTATATAATGACTTTTGCCATATTGTTATTGTTCAAGATTTTTATAACATTGTCTTGATTTAAATCTTCACTTTATGCTCACCTCTACAAAAACATGTACATGTAACAGAAATATTTTTTTGTTGCTCCAACTGTTTGGACAAAACCATGGAATGTAATTACCGTATATCAATTTGTTGTGGCCTTAAGAACAACTTTCAACCCCCCCCCCCAAAATGACTGTAATAATGAATCGGTCTAATCAACAAGTTGAGGTATAGATAAAATATAGAAAACCAGTCCATATAGTGCCATCATCCATTATCTGCTGCTATGTGTGACAATGACTTGAGAATCATCATGTTTAGTCAAAAATTTGAATTGCATCACCTTTATTTGAAAGGAATCAGAACAAGAGGGCCACATTGGCCCTTTATCGCTCACCTGAGAACCAAGGCCAATAATCAATGACCAGGTAATATAGTTTCCATCTCGTAAAACTCATTTTTACGTAGATTTTGAGATCAAAACCAACAATGAAGGTATAATACTGTTAAACAAGCTAAAACGTAGCAAATTTTCTAATCCAAGGGTCCATAACTCTTGAAGTTGTGGTCCGATTCCACCCATAACTTAACATGTCCAAAATCATAAGGTCATACACATTCATTGTAAATATGATTAGGATCGGTGAATAAATGAATGAGCTAGAGTGTAAACAAACTTAAATATAGCAAATTTGCTAAGTCAAGGGCCCATAACTCTTGAAGATGTGGTCCGATTCCGCCCATAATCGAACTTGTCCAAGATCTTTTGGTTATACACATTTACTGAAAATATGGATTGGTGAATAAATGAATGCGCTAGAGTGTAAACAAGCTAAATATAACAAATTTTGTAATTCAAGGGCCCATAACTCTAGAAGTTATTATCAGATTTTGCCCATAATCAAACTTAGCCGAGACATTGTGGCCATATACATTGTGAGCAAGTTTAATCAAGATTCGTAAAGAGTTGCGGTTGCTAGAGTGTAAACAAACTAATTGTGGACGGACGACGGACATTCACCGATCCTAAAAGCTCACCTGATGAATCAGGTGAGCTAAAAACCTAAAACATCAACCCAAAACATTAATTAGTTCAAAAACTTCCTTCTCGAATTGAATAGTTGGTGAAATGTCCCTGAAATGTGTCCCAGACCCTGGTTTCAAACAAAACCTCATTTGCAAAAAATGTTTAATCCTGGATTTAGACTAGTGAACTTGACCGTTGGTCATGACCACATTCCAGTCCCATGTTTGGTATCAATGAATTAACGTCAGGATGATTTCACAAAGAGGTCACAGTTATCATTACTGACCCATTTCTGGCATCATGATTAATTTTGTACAAATTTGAAGTTCAAGATATTCATAAACACCGCTAACGCAATTCCAAACCACATCAACCAAAACATTTGGTATTCCCTTATACTACAACAAATAAGATAAACTAGAGTTAAGTCATTGTCCTCTTGAAATTGGTTTATTAGCCCAATTTTTAACATATGGCAAAATTCATTGAGGCACACTGTCTCTGAGACATCAACACGTGTGAGGTAAAATGTACTTCAAAATCGGTCAAGGTCAATATTTGAGTCTCAAAACAATATCAAGTTCACAGGAAGGACATTCAAGTGACATTTCAACAGGACTCAAGTCACTGAACTTAAGTTTTGATGCCCACACAGGATTGGGGAAACCCAAATGTGAAGTCAGATGAGTTGTCTCAATAAATAAAGCCTCTTTGGTCATTATCATTACTATTATAACAACATTCCTACATCAGTTATTCAAAGGACTACACAATTATTTATGACACAATAATTCAAAGGACTACACCATATCACAGGTGGCACCTGTGCACCATATTTGACATAATAATTCAAAGGACTAATGTCTAAACAATATATGACACAATAATTCAAAGGACTGCATCATATTTGACACAATAATTCAAAAGACTACATCATATTTGACACAATAACTTGTAAGACAAAGCAATACTGCACAGGATGTCACAATCATTTACTACAAATGCTTTGTATGTTCCACAAAAAAAAGAACACATTTATTACTATACCATTGGTTGGCATAGCACTAGACTTGGCATAATAAACATTGTGTGCATTACAAATCATTGCACTTCAGTTGTGTCAGACAAGACGAACCAACCAAGATATAAAACTATTCAGATAGCAAGCAGCTTATGCACACTGACACACTTAGTATTAAATCATGTTCATAGAAATTATAATGTAGAGCTATCTATTTTAATGAAGTCTGTGTTTGCACCAGATTTTTTTTTAAATTGGATAAAAACTGCAGGAAAAGCATTTAGAAATATTACTTCACACAGACTGTTTTTTCCTGTCAAATTTTGTTTAGCATCATAGATATCATGCGTTTTTACATCATGATTGTGTGTAGGAAAAAGTATGAAAATTTACACAAAATGATTTAAAGTTTCAAATATGTTTGTGATTAGAAAAGACAATTGTGAAGAGTCCTTGTAATGTTGTAAAAAACTCATTGAATTTCATAAAAACTTAAAATGATATCATGCAACATGTAAAAGATGGACCAGTACAAGCGATACAATAAACAAGTTATGAGATGCAATTACCTTGACAATACTTATTGGTTTCCGAGACAAATGAAAACTTGTGTAACACAGGAACGTCAGGATTAATATAAAAAACTTGTACCTGAAAGCAAGAAAAAAACACATGTTACAAAATAACTTCAACAAGCACTTTTAAGGGGAGTGGTTTCACTAGTATTTTTATAACTGTTTAATATACAGTAGTAAAAAGTTTTTTGAAATGAACTATCGAGATTGATTTTTGCTGTCATTTCCCAATTTTCACAATGAAGGTTAGTTAGCAATAATTGAGATAAACAGTCACCCATTCTCTCAGAATGTTTTATTTTGCGCTCCAATTAGTTTTGTTTCTAACTGAGCAGCTAAAAACGCAGTAATTGCTACATTCTTCAAAAAAGATAATTATGTTCCTGTTTTTAGCCTGTTTCAAACTGTATTTCATAGATTATTTGGTTGCTTGTTTTTCTGTTGTTTGATCACCCATTCGACAGCTATGGTCATTTCAGAGTCACCACTGAGAGAGAATAGAGAAAAGATACAACAGAACACCCTTCACACATATTTTTTCTTGCAATTTTCTAAACATATTAATTACTGAGGTCGGTAGTTGGGAAGGGGACTCTTAAAAGTGTCCTTGATATATCAACCTTTTGATCAGTAGTCAAGTGTGCTACCTGATCTAGACCATTGATTCAACCTTTTTGCATATTTTAAGAGTCACTTGTTTCATATTAGTCAGAAATAAACTCATTAAATTTATCCAGAAATGGGTTCTATAACTTAGTATAAGAGGGTTAATTAAGGGCTAAAACTGAACACAACAGGACACTCCCATGTACAAAGTAAACAACATTGATAATTATTAATAGGAAGGTACTTTAAGCAATCTCAAGGTGGGGGGGGGGTAAAAATCAGAGTACTGTATGACACTCAGCTTATACATAGCTAATGTACTTTAAATAATAGTAAGTTATACTATAGCTAAACAGACAGAAAACATGATTAGTACTTGATTTGCAATTATCATGATAAACACAAAGGTCAAATTAAAAGCAACACACACTAATCAAAGACCAGAATGTCCTTCAAGTAGGTACTTAGATAACTTGACAATATTGTGATAGTGATTCACAGAAAGATTTCAAGAAGTTAAATATAACTGTATAATATTACAATTTTAAAGAAAATGAACATGACCCAAATATTTCTTCTAACTTTAATGTGTAGAATTTTTTCATAACAAAGACTACAAATATTCATTTTCTATCCATTTTTTGGTATCCACATTTTGTTTCAAAATGAAAAATAAAGTAAAACATTCAAACTTGGGCAACTTCAGGCAAACATAGAAAAATTTAATTCTGGCTTTAGAATTTCTATATCATTCAAAACACTTCAGAAAATTGGCCCAGGTCAGGTGCCTCTGATAACTGATTTTATACCAAACATACAAATTATGCTACATGAACTTCACTATAGACAAAGGTTTAGATAGATTAGTATGGTCTAAATATGATCATAGGTATATTAATTATCTTTATACTCATTTAAAGCCAACAGTCTTCAATCTTCATACACAGGTAACAACTCATATAAATGTATCAATTTGTTGCTTTAGGTCTACGACGAGTTGATGTGATAGCCATGATAAATGTTTTTGGGAATGTGTAAATCATTACAATGCCCGGCGACAAGCATATGCACCTATGTAACTGAATTTAGGTGTCCATCCTTAGATCCTTCTTTGCAGATACAGTGTCAAATTATTTTGAGTACAACCAAAAGTTACCGGATAAACTGATTACATAAAAAAATATCATTTTAAGTACATGAACCTATCTACCTATCATGTCATAATGACATCGGACAAAACATATTTCTACATCAGAATTTCTAGTAATTAATATAATGGGTTCATGGAAAAAATCACAAGTTTACGTTTTCTTATTTATATTGATTATTTCCGTAAGTATGCCAGGAATTTAGAATAAAAAATTAAATATATACAATTTTGTCAAATATTTTCTTTCATATATAAATTTGCATAGATCTACTAAACATTTTTTAATTTGCTAAAAAATTAAAATTATTCTATGGATTACGTAAATTCTACAAGATTATCTTAATTGCAGTATCACATTACAGATTTACACTTACAGTGTGCATTCTAGACATCAAAAGTCACAGGTCAAAAATTACCCTTAACCATGGCAATATCAATTTTAAAGATTCAACAAATTTTGCATGAATGTAATTTACGATACGCCAGAGCGAGTGTAGCCACGCCCCCTTAATTTCAGGGGGAGTAACTCTTGTTTAGTCCGTCAACAAAGAATTAAACAATACACGGCACTTATAAAAAGAAAATAATTAACTTCCCTTACAAAATAGAAATTTATGTTTGTGTGTGAAATGCAAAGTCATGTAAATTAGAAAACAATGTAATCATGCAATTTGTTCTTACTCTCCATCATATAACGATGCACATAATAGAAATATGACTACTTTCATAATTGTAATGTCACATCTTAATGATCTGTTGATGATTAATACGAATTAATGTTCCTGGTAATAAATTTTAACATACTCCATTTCATACATATGTATTTTGATTATACTAGTGTCTGACTTGTATATAAATTTGAACACACTTCTTGTCGAATTTAGTGCCTTAGTTCTTACTTTAATGCAGTCGACAAGACAGGCGTAAAGTCATACGACAAAAATATTAATGTATTAACGTTCATTTACGTACCTGGCAAATACTAAATGTAAGTAGAAATAACACAAATATATTGGAGAATAAAATATAAAACCTTAGGGTCGTGGAATTATTTTTTATTAATCTATATGAATGCAATATTTTTTATGAGTCTGTATGAACGTCTGATAGAAGTACGTACTCATAAACACCAATTCTCATTGTGATAACATAATTATATTATATTGAAAGCTTTTACTTTAATATGATCTCATTATAATTGATATGTTAAATTTAACAAGAGGGCCAAGATGGCCCTATATCGCTCACATGACAATCACTGTTCACTCATTAAAACATTGTTTTGACCCCAGATGACCCATGTTAGAACTTGTCCTACATATAAATAAGACAAACATTCTGACAAAATCTGGTGAAGATCCAATCAAAACCATGAAAACTACAGCATAGACCTCGTGACCTAGTTTTTGACCCCAGACGACCTATGTTCGAATTTGTGTTACATATCATTAAGACAAACATTCTGACTAGGTTTGGTGAAGATACGATCAAAATTTGACATCTACAGTGTTAATAAGGTTTTCCTAAGATTTGACCTTGTGACCTGGTTTTTTACCCTAGGTGACCCATATTTGAGCTTGTCCTTAATATCATTAAGAAAAACAATCTGACAAGGTTTGGCCAAGATCCAATTAAAACCATGACATTTAGAGCTTTTATAAGATTTTTACCTAAGATTTGACCTTGTGACCCAGTTTTTGACCCCGGCTGACCCATGTTCATTCTTGACCCACATATCATTGAGGCAAACATTCTGACAAGGTTTGGTGAAGATCCAATTAAAACTGTGACATCTACAGTGTTAACAAAGTTTTCCTAAGATTTGACCTGGTGACCTAGTTATTGACCCCAGATGACCCATATTTATACTTGACCATTATATCATTAAAACAAACGATTTGACAAAGTTTGGTGAAGATCCAATAATAACTGTGAAATCTACAGTGTTAACATGGTTTTTCATAAGATTTGACCTAGCGACCTAGTTTTTGACCCAAGATGACCCATGTTCGAACTCGTTCAAGATGTTATGAAGACAAACATTCTGACAAGGTTTCATGATCATCCAATCAAAACAGTGACTTCTAGAGTGTTCACAAGGTTTTCCAGCAATTTGCCCTAGTGACCTAGTTTTTCACCTGAAATGACCCATTATCAAACTTGACCTACATATTATTGGAATAAACATTCTGACAAAGTTTCATGAAGATCCAGTCAAAACAGTGATTTCTAAAGTGTTCACAAGGTTTTCCCTTATTTGGCCCTGGTGACCTAGTTTTTTACCCAAAATGGCCCAATATCGAACTTGTCCGAGATTTTGTTGATATTAACGTTCTGACCCAGTTTTGCTAAAATTGAGCTAAAGATGTGGCCCCTAGTGCGGTCACAACATAAAGTTTGACGACGCACGACGCCGGACGGAGAGTGATCCTAATAGCTCACTTTGTCACTTTGTGACATGTGAGCTAAAAATTAATGGGTTTGGGCTGTGGAAATCAAACCCTTAAATGAATATACTACATGAATATCGCATAATAAAAGCGAAATGACAGTAAAGATGCAACAAAAAATAGCCGTGCGAAGAAATATATGATGAAGCCGGAGAGTCCCCACATTGTTAACATTCATGACAACTGAGACCTTGTGCATATTGGTTTGTATACATTTTCTGTTAAATCACATACACAAGTATGCTGGTCTCAGATGTCATTATGTCGGGGAAGAGGATAAGCAATGCGTTCAAGACATTGAACCAGGAATGCGAGACATGTGACTTATGGACCACCAAGACCCCTGTTTTCACAGAAGGAGGTAATAAAACAGACGTACAGGGTCATTAATAGACAAACTTCTGTTTGCATAATTATATTCTAATCTATGCTTATAAAAACAACAGGAATTTAGTCGTACACTAATCAACACCATAAATAAAAAAAAATGTCACCCTTCTTTTTAACTAGGTGACAAGTCTACAGACCATGACCAGACAGGATTAATCTGATCAGGGGCAATAAAACAATTAACGAGGTTATATCTCATGTGGATTTGGGGGTAGTAGCTATTTAATAAAAGTTAATAAATTAAAACATAGACAAAGGACATACTATAGTATCATCATTACGTATATATCCGTTACACAATCTATATATTTATATATTTCAATAGAAATGATACATGTAATAACTGTATTTAAATGAAATGTATAATTTATATATATAATTCATGTATTTACAAAGTTTTTTTCATTAAATCTAAGATGTACGTGAGTTATACTTGTGTGTGCAATTTTATGATTACAATGGGCCATGACGTTTAAATCTGAACGATCGACTTATTCTGACTTCACATGTTTTCGGAAAATAAACAAAAGTGTCAGAAATAATTTAATAACACCCCTAATTATGTCTAGATACGGTATATCAGATTTAAAAGTTCCCTGGCAACACTGTTTTGCCGTTTTTAGGTCGTTTAATCACAATGATTATAAAACCTATCATGCGTATTTACCGTGGTCCGACAGAAGTTTGACGGACAAAACTATGGCCAGCAGTTTGGCTTATCAGTTCTGCGTTCTGATTGGTTGATTTGACCTGTCAATCTAAATCTCGCGTATCGTCAATTGTAAATGACCCTTTGACTTAATTTCTCAAGTGTCAGGTTTATTTTGCTAATTTCTAGCAGGGCCTTTTTTCCTTCTATAACAGAGGCCGAAAATAGTGACTTCACAATTGAAAAAAGGTTCCTTTTTCCCAATTCTAATTTGGTTGTCTAACCATCTCCAAATATGGCCCATATTCGGGCTTTAATTTCCTAAAATGAAAGACTGAGGCCCCTTCCCAGTATTTGGAAAAAAGGCCCTGTCTAGAGTCAAAATGCCATTTTTTAGTTTTTAGGGTCAAATGAGAGCCCCGCATCTTGTATTTAAATTATAAATAAGAACAGAAAATTTGGATACATTAAGGGTTTTCATTAATATTCAGTACAATTAACAGATTTTCTTATGAAAGTTAGATTTGGCCAGGGGTCAAAGGGGTGCCTAGTTTATTTATATTTTCAAACTTTGTAACCGATTTTTTGCAATTTAAACAATGGTTTTCATTGGCAATCGGTTCTTTATAAAAACCCTGAGTCTACAGTCAAAATATGAACTTGATAATAAAGTATACGATTATTGACCGAAAAACTGGTTTCTCAACTTCAAGCATCGACTTTTGCTTTGATAACAAATAAGAAAACTTGTTGGTTATGAAGCGCTATTTGTATTTTCCATGGACTGCTATCTTCTAATTGTTACATTAATCAGATTTCATACAAATGTAGCAGTATTTGTATAAATTTGTATAAATTATTGTGGCACAAAATAAAAAGATCTAGGGAGTAAACGAAATTACAGCTTAATTCTCACTGATGTGAAAAATCCAGTATTAAAGACAAAAGTAATAAGTTAGTAAGTTTGTCGTAACCATGTTAAATTGTTATTTACCAAATGAATTTCTTCTGTATTTGATAAATAACTAGCTCAGTAGCTGATACTTGATCGGGCAAAGGTCTATATCACTTCACAATTGATTCAATGATTGTATGTCATTTGATTTTGAAAACTACTTAAAATCTATTGCAGTTACATTACAACCAACCAATTCGTTAGATCAGAATGTATTTGTTAACAAATTATATCATTCGGTTACTTTGCTATCAAATAGCTAGTTTATCAAGTCCTGGTTATAAGCAATGACTTATACATAGATCAGACCCCCGACTTTGGAAGACAACGGACCAAAGATCAAAATTATCGAACAAATGAATTTCATGAATGAAAATCATTACTTACCGTGATGTTCTGTCTACTGAGCCTAGATACCCGACCAATTGAATTCCTAACGGTGCTTGATTGACCATCCTGATTATGTGGCTAACGGCTGTCTCACGCTAAAATCGGGCCATTGATTCTTTTTGTTGGCTATCAAAACATGTCAGCTGTAACGCCTCGTGATCATGTGACAAAAACAATTCATGCGGAATACCTCAGTGCTCTCTCGATCTCAAGTCATCCGTAAAGAAAGGCGGGAAATTGAAATGACGCGCAAGTAATTATAAGTAGCGAAATTAAATTTTGATGTTGCGCTGCATTTATCAATAAATAATCAATTATTTATAAATCATTGTTTTGAACTCAGACCGTGTGTTACAAACCATAACTAGATAAGTTAGGCGTAAAAAATTGTTTGTTTCAAGTTACATTACTATCAGCAGAGACGTATGTACGTCTCTGTTATCAGGTTGTTGTTAATACAACTATACCTGATTATTGTGCTCAAGTAGGGGATATTTTCTTTTTGTATCCAATAAAAAATCTTAAAGGGGATGTACAGTTTATCGGGCCTAATAACAAGTCTTTGGTCACTGGGGGAATTATTGTAGGCCGGCGCGAGCCCACGACCCTCTATATCACTCAGAGGTTACACTGATTTGAAGCCAGCGACCTTATAACCGCTCGACCACGAAGGCGGGTCACATTAATCAATTGACAAGATAAACGGTTCATTTTTAAATTAAATTTTACGAAATGCATATCGTAATATTTAACTTGTTACTCAACTTTTACATGTGTACAAGATTCGTACATGCACGACGGCAATGCTTTTTACCTTTCAGAACGCTTTCCAGAGCAATGAAATTAATTAAGAACCCGTACCTACCTACCATTTTTATGAACATATGACAAATATATAACAACAACTAATTAAGCCACAATTTATTTAAGAAAATAAACTTCAAGTAAAAGTTTTACATGAATTCTCGTGTATCCAGGATGTGTTCGTCATAGAATATGATAACCGCGGGTGACCATGATTTTAGAGACATTTGAATTGTTTATACTTTGAAGGCATGCGTGACCTTAGTTTGTATGGTTGAAATACATAACGTGAAGAGATCGAGGCCTTTACAACCTGGTCATTATTATTTTATACCAATATATATATCTATATCCCGACGAAAAAAAACAGCATTTTAATAAACCATATGTTTATGTAATGCAGATAAACAAAATATAGCCGAGAGCTATCCGTAATTAATTTGTAATTAGCAGGTATAACGTACGTACTTGTTGTATATATGTAGCAAATATATACATATGCAAATGCAATTTGAATGATAAATAATTGCTAGGACCACGTACAAGCATATAGGCACTCGTTTCCGTGATTTTTATACGTTTATAGACATATAAAAAGCATCACTGTTTTTATACACTCAACAGCGGAAAAAATTGAAAAAAAAATATTTTGACAGTCAGATTTGCGTTGTTTGATCAGCTTAATTGAACAAAATAACGTCTATAAACGTATAAACATTACGGAATCGAGTCCCCATGCGTACAACACGCATTTGGTCGCAACATTAAATTATAATGTATTTTTATCCTAGAATAATGAGACACTGAGAAAACGAGATCTTATGAAAGGTGATTCTACTGTTGACAATGATCCTCATCCTGCCATTAATTTAGGCCTACTATTAAACCCTTCCTAACTAATAAGAGAAATAAATTCAAAAAGACACAATCTTGTGTGAAGATGGCAAACTTATGACTGATCAACAACAGGTCTGTGATACTTTCAATAATTACTTTGTTAATGTAGCACAAAACATTGGAAACGACCCAATACCAGTAGACAAAAGTCATCCTAGCATTATCTCAATTAACTCAAATAATCAAACGAATACCGAACTAAATTAACATCCTATTGAACCATCATTCATAGAAAAACAAATAGACACATTGAACATTAAAAAAGCTACAGGTTTCGACGGCATCTCGCCCAAATTACTAAAACTAGCTAAACCTTCCATTTCAGAACATATTACAAGTATACATGTAGTAAACAAATCATTTGAAACATATATTTCCCAGAAAATCTCAAAATCGCACAGGTTACTCCATTACATAAGACAAAGAGCACATTTGAGAAACTATCGGGAATTTATCGCCCAGTCAGCATACTATAACCAACTATGTCTAAAATATTCGAAAGAGAAATAAATACACAATAAACCCAGTTTTTTTTACCTTCATTTTAATACATATCTTTCAGCGTTTAGATCTGGCTATGGATCCCAAACAGCTCTTTTAAGGTTAATTGAAGATTAGAAACAGGCTCTGGGTGAAAATAAAAATATTGCAGCTGTTAATGGACCTATCTTAAGCTTTCGATTGCCTACCTCATGATCTACTTACTCCAAAACTAAAAAGCTATGATATTTCTAATAAATCTGTGAATTAAAAAAAGTGACGTACAATACATATATCAAGGTGTTCCCCAAGGCTCAGTACTATAGGCCCTGCATTGCCAGCTTTCAGAGCTTATCAGTTGGCTTATCGGGAAAGTTGTTCCCCTTGAAAATCGACTTTTTTGCTCTATCGATGACATGGCGGTGACAGGTGCTCTATATAGAGTTATAGAGGAAGTATTTATTTAACTTGTAATAACTTTATTAATAATAAAGGCACAACATTTTCCCTGTTCTGGCACAATTTTGCATCTTTCTTCTTTATAATGATATAAATTTTAATTATGTTATATATATTATCTTCTTGCTTCCCTGATCGTTACAAAATTGTCCCTGTCGGTCTAGATTTTTATATGAACAAAGAAGGAAATTTATAAAATTAAGCAAAAGTGGGAATTTCAAACACCTAGAAAGACATTTTGTAGTATAAGCACAACATTTTCCCTGTTATGTGCACAATTTTACATCTTTCTTCTTTATAATGATATAAGTTTCAATTATGTTGTATTTTATCTTCTTGCTTCCCTGATCGTTACAAAATTATCCCTGTCGGTCAAAATTTATAAAAAGTCTTATTTAATATAGGTCTTCCTAAATGACATTTTTCATTTATTAACAGAAGCGAATTATACAACTATGCCGATGACAACACCTTATATATCAAGTACAGGTTATGATATTAGCTCACTGAAATCTGCCTTAGAACAAGATAGCATATATCCCTGATAAAATGGTTCTCTGACAATAAAATGCAGGCACACCCTGATAAGTTCCGAGCAGTAGCCATTGGCAACAAATCTAAACAATGTAATCTCTCGGGTAACACAATAAATTGTGAAGATGACGTTAAAGTACTGTCCAGAGATCACCATATATTTTAAACTAAATTACGACTCTCATTTAACAAATACATTGTATATGCACAAAAACTTCTAGACAATTGAATATATTATATTAAAACGCATTGGCAAAAACATCTGCAAATTAGGCTACTCTTTTATCCTATTCAATTTCTGTCCTGTAACATGGCACTTTTGTGGAGTAGCAAATACAAAAAGATTGAAAACATTAAAAAAAGAGCTCTAAGATTCATTTATAATATGACTATACTTCAGTTTATGAAACACTTCTAAAGAAATCTCACATACCAACTCTTAAAATTAGGAGGATAAGATGTATGGCAATTGAAACTTTTAAAATAATCAATAAGCAGTCATCAACCTACTTACATGATTTGGTAGAATTAAAGAAATCTTATTCTTTTATACATGTATATATAGTAATACAGTAAAAGTTCCTCGGGTAAGAAGTACAAGATACGGTCTGAACTCTTTCCGCTCTGCGGCTCCCAGACTGTGGAACTCGCCCCCCCCCCCCCAGCACTTCAGTGAAGTCATGGGACTGAGCCAGTTTCGGAGCTTGATCAGTTCATGGGATGGATATAGTTGCAGATGTTCCTGTTGCGCTAGTTAAAAAGGTTTATCTTTGTTCCTTGTACCATATGTTTTTTTTTCTTTTCATGGTACCCCTCATAGTTATTTTCTTCCACTCAAGTAGTTTTGTTTGCTTACACTGCTTTGTAAGTATGTCAGTCTTGATCATTTTTCATTACTATGTATATGAACACAGTAGATTTATATATTTGTAATACTATATGTCCGTGCACTGTGAGATAGCTGCTGATCAGTTCTTTCAAAATCTGATTTTGGGGGATAATAGATTTTTTGAAATATTTCTTATCAGTCGCACTTTTTTGTACTTTTTCGTCTTCAGTTTTTTACCCTTTTCCATCTTAAGGCATATCTTAGGCCACTGGTCAAGATCAGCAACTATCTACACAGTTTTTATGTGTATATACATATTGTGATGTTCATACGTCCATTATTTTATTCATCTCTTTATAAGCAAGTAGTAACTTTTTTTCCTAATAATAGTCCATGTTGATGTGCTTACTCTTTTTATGCTTTATCTAAGCTATGCATGTGCCTAGCCTGTAAACTGGTTTACTTAGCCTGATCATTATTCAAGGGAGACAACTGCAGCATGTAATTGTGTTCGCCAAGCAGTTGGTTGAATTGGGCATTCTCTTGAAGGATACTATCAAATTTTCAATTTTGATCTGAGCTTTAATCATCTGGTGACAAGGAACCAACTGATTGGAATACATCAGCTCTGTATTTATTAAATGATATCACACGATAATTAAGAGGCGAATCCAAGTCAATGGTTTCATTTTCTATGTTATGACCCAATGAATGTAGTGTTACTGCTTCATTTGACAATGACATCTTATATTGTTGTAGTACAACTGCACATGTATGCATGGGTAGTATACTAGTTTCATAATCTACTGGATTCTGAGAATGTTTGATGTTATTGTTTCTTTTATGTAAATTTGAACTAAACTAAGGGTTGTTCACAAGCGCAAAATTGCCATTATTGTATCATGTCGTTAATGCATCAATAACACACACACTGGATTCTTAAAATATTCCAGCTTGGTTTCGTTACTTTTCTTTTGATGTTAGCAATTCTGAGCGGATAGTTTACTTCAGATCCAGCATGAAACCTCCATAAGTTATGTTGATTGTGTTTTCTGTAAGTATATGTAAAAGCCTGAAATGTGCCTCAACTCATACATAGCAGCATTGCACTTAATGTCCCCCCTAGAGGGGAGGGGGCGGAACAATATCGGGGAATTATGTTTGTGAAATTCCCTCCCAACTGCAGATATTCTTGGGGTGTGGTTTTGATGTCTTGTGTCACTGTTGTAGTTTTTCATTACGGTGCTTAAATAACACGTCGTCATGAAAATAGGCAACAGTCTAAATTCCCATCACCGGTCCTTGAAATGTGAACCAAGACCATTTCCTGCTCCATGTGACAGCAGTGTTAATCAAATTCCCATACATAGCAAGTCTTGCTGTCCAATTTCCCGTCCCCTCTAGGGAAAACATTGATAAGCGCACATAAAGATTAAATCAAGTCGAATTGTTTTAATACGAACATCATATGTTTTTAAATGAAATAGATATACATAAAAGTATATAAAAATGTTGATTCCACATTCCCCTATTTTTGTCATTTTTTGAAAGATTTCATTTTTTTTGTTATGAAAATGATGGTATACGTAATGATGTGATGGTATGTTGGTACAGCATCTGATTTGCAAGCAGGTCACGGGTTCGAGTCAATGTCAGGTCCATAATTTCCTCCTATTACTGGGATTATTAAACGTAATAACATGTACAATTCCATTCTCTACCATTGGGCAAGCATTAATGCAATTGTTCAGTGTATAACATAAAAACATACAAATTAGAACAACTTTTCAATGTGTTTATATTATGTTTTATTCAGCCGTGTTTACAAAAAACAAAGAGACTCGTCCTAATTCAAGTCCACATCTCAGTCACCAAGTACCATGTAACCTGAAACAGAATTGCATATAACTACATGTATCAATGAAGAACTATAAACATTCATATATAGAAGTATTAAATGTATCCCAAAATATGCCCAAAAGCAACAACTGAATAGTTATCATCAGTCATAAGTGAACGAGCTTTGATCAGATGTCTGAAAGTGTCCCAACATTCTTAATTAAATGGAAACCAACCAGTAAGATTTGATGTTCAGATGTGCCTCATTACAAAGACAGAAATTCAGGGGTTTTATTTGGAATTTTGACCCATAACCTTGGGATTGGGAATTTTTGTAGTGTTTTAAATCAAAATTGGGAATTAAATGTATAAATACAATGTTAAAATGTTTAACATATTCTTCTCATTCTCCCATAGAACTGTAATACAATTAGGTATTTACTACCAAAAGTGATGTTAATTAAACTTATATATATATATATATGAAAATTGGATTCGGAGTTCTTGTCTGTGAAATCAGAAAAGATACCATTTTCAATTGGGAATATGACCACGTTTCGGCTATAAAATCGCCCCCATAAATCCAATAACTTGGTCACAAAAGTAGGGAGTAATCAACATGCTTATGTGTAAGTATTGCATCTTTAAAACCGCTACCTCATCTCAACATCGCTATTACCTGCCTGCACCGTATTCTTGACATCTCGTAATTCTTCTACCATACAACAATTGGAAGTTGTACAAACACTAGCCATCCAAGTGACCTGTCACCAAAAACTTCACAGTTAATGACAACTATAGGACATCAACAGCAAACATAAACATAACTATTACTGAATAATAGGATTTTTCAAATCATGAATTAAATTGCAGTCCTGTTCTTAATGTTTCTCAGTATTAAGTAGTCAAGTGATAAATCAATAGAAAAGTAAGTAATTATTGAGCTTTACCTTACCTTAGTTTTGTAGTTGCCCTTAAATATCTAAGACCACTAGAACAGACTATAGCAGCTATGAGGTTAAGCATCATTTATTCTGTTGAAGTCCTTGAAATTGGATTACTCATAGTAACAACAATCAGTCGACATTAATAAGGAAACATATATTTTCAGTTAGTTTTGGTTTGAAAGCAGTTGAGCCTTACACACTAAATTTTACCCAAGATCTAGTATTCTACTTTTTCAGCTTTCAAACCAAATTAATCTATCTAGTAAAGCATTACCCTTGGAAACTTGATGCAGAATTTGCCCTACAGACAGAGATCTAAAGTTAGTTGAATGAACCAATATCATATTTATGTTCTTATGTTACCTTTGTTCGGATGTAATCAAAGCTTTTAAAGCTCAAGTTTCCAAGATCTTAATGATTGTTAATTTACATTAACTGTAATAAATGTTTATAAATTAGCAAGTGCTTGAAAGGAATCCCAAGTGGAATGAATTAGTGATATTTCTTGCTCTATGTTCAAAGAGTAAGTTTGTTGCTTTCCTTAACTTTTATATCAAAGCACTGCCTCTTAACATTTATTGCAATATTACAATGTTTTAAAACAACTAAAGATTGAATCCACACATTTTAAAAATTATTACTTTTATTGACGTCAAAACAACATTAATGACCATGATATAAAAAAGAACAAGAAATTGCTACATAATGACAGCTGTTTTCTTCTGTTGATGAATTACTGAATTCATGATTTCACAACGATAAATGGAAAATGAACACTATACTACAATCAGATCACAGTGGACCGACTTTCTCAATGAGTTCCAATTAGCGCATGGCTAGTTTTTGAAGCTAGTCCATTTAAATGGACATCACATTAATACACTTTGTTCACATTATCAGTAACTGATTACTTCCACATACACTATTTATTTCAGTTATTTGAATACTCCCTGTTTTTTTTTATTAACTTGCTTAGTGACTTCACATTAATCCTTAAGTCTGCTTGAAGGTTTCTCCCTACCAGCCTTAATTAAGCCTCTTTTTTTTGAGCACTTAACCTTAAGGACTGCATTTAGTTGCCAGCTTATTTCTGGATAATTAATTCCTGATGCTTCTAATTCCTCATAGATTTGATTCAGCCTAGATTAAATTAAATTGACATAATAATACATTATTAAGTAAGAGTATAAAATACACTGACAGATACATTAACTTCATTCACAAACATTAAAGTGCTGCATTAAACACCCAAAGCTTAAATTGATAAAAAATATGCAAGATTTGTTTGTCCTAAATACATGGTGAATATTGACTTGACCGAGGAATGTTTGCAGACCAGCAAAAATTTGGCAGTGAATTTACATGTATTATGTATTTAGTAAAATACAAGTCCAAATTCACAACCAAATCTCTACCGATCTACAGCTTCAATGATAAAGTACGTACCAATCCACTGTAACCAGCAAGGTCAAGATAGAGCCTGTCTATCTTCTGCCATAGCCACCACCGCCGCCGCCACCACCACCATATCCACCACCGCCGCTACCGTAACCTCCACCACCATAACCACCTCCTCCACCACCACTGCTTCCGTAACCACTCTGCTCATATCCTCCACCACTACCACCTCCATAACCTCCGCCACCACTACCACCTCCATATCCACCTTGGCTGTATCCACCTAAATAAGATAAGAAAATCATCAAGAGAAATCTACCAATTTATATGTCACGAAAAAAACAACATGAGTGTCTACACTGTAACTTCATTATCATTGATCAAGATTCTTTTAATGTTATCAAGTCCAAATTAAATATTTAGGAAAAGGCAATAAAGCCATCCTAAGATGATCATTTTTATGCATTTTCCCCTTTATTTTCAATCATTGATGATTATAATAATATATTCATTTAGACTAAATAAACACACATTAAATGGAGCTTGAAAGTAGGTAACTTTACTAGAGTCTAAACATTTCAAGTCGAGCTAAAAATAAAGAGATCATAAAACAAGACTTTTTAACAATTTATAGAGAGGAACCATTTTCCTATTTTAACAATAGTAACCTTGACCAGAATCCTAAAGCAAAATCCCAAGTTTGCAATGGTAGCAATACGTCAATCAATACTTGGTAAATTGAAAAAAAAATATGTTTGAATCTCCCGACCATCCATCAGTGCATTAA
Organism: Lutraria lutraria; assembly: GCA_964023205.1. NCBI lineage: Eukaryota > Metazoa > Mollusca > Bivalvia > Venerida > Mactridae > Lutraria > Lutraria lutraria. Next base: position 23,430,109 of record OZ026843.1, read on the forward strand.
CCCCTTTCTATAACTTGAAATATTTTCAATAAATAATCAATATTAATAATTCATGAACTATTCATTAAGTCTGCAAGAATATTTCAAGGAAAAATCACGTTTTAATGAATTCCTTTCGATGGGGTACCTTGGTTATTAATAACACACAAAAGAATATCTCAAGGGATAGTTAAACTGAATCATGCAAACATGCTAACAAGAACACTTGAGTAATTAGGCTGAAAATTGTTTAGAGTGCTCTGACCCAGAATTTAGCACTGGGTAGGTAGGTAGGGATTTTTTCCTGTGTGAAAGTATAAAAGTTTAGTGCTTCGATCTTCGTGAGTATGTCAAAGCACTCCAAACAAAAACTTATTTTTATTTTCAGCCTTACTATATCGCGGACATGTCACACCCATCATCTTGATTCACCATTTAAAACACGACACAAGACAAATTAATGTCCTATGGATTTATTAATTCAAAAGCTAAGTCATCGGTACACACATAATTATGCTCAAGCAAATTGCAAGCTACTACAGTAAATCAAAACAAAATATACTAAAACTAAACATACCATCATATGACTCACCTCCACCACCATATGGCTGAGATCTTTGTGCACCATAACTTGATGATTTCATTGGACCACCACCATATCCACCCTGATAATCTTGTCCAAATCCACCACCACCATAATCATTACCTGTATAGTACAAAAAAAAGGTTTGTAAATACTAAAGGAACATATAATCACAATTGAAATCCAGCAAACATGGAGCTGAGCTTACCATTCCTACAATAATCAAGAGATAATTAAATGTAGCTGGAACTTAATAGCCAGCACTTACCATATCCACCTCCATAACCACCATCTCCGTAACTGCCGCCACCACCACTACCATAACCACTGCTGCCGCCGTATCCACCACTTCCGCTACCATATCCACCTTGTTGTCCATAGCTACCTGAAATCAGCAGCAAGTCATCAATCAATAAACATGCCAGACTTGTGACTGATAACCAACAGGACAACTTTCCAGTATTGACCATCTACAAAGAAAGGATTCCACGCACACACAATATGCAAAAAGGACACCGTTAAGTGCTAGTATCCCTGGCCTATAATCAATAAGATATGACAAAACAAACAATTGAACAGCAGTTGAAAAACAATAAACATTCTTAGAATAGGAATACACTTTATAAGCATCTGATATCACACAACACACAAATACATAGATGATAGTTTAATGCATGACCAATAAATTAGACTGAAAAAGTTAGGTTAATGACATGAAACTCAATCTTCTAAAATCATATTACAGCAATAAATTATAAGCAAGGATTCTGCATATATGACCATGTTTTAACAAGTCTTCAGTTCCTAAATACTATGATAGTTAACCATACAGGGAAAAAACGGAAGTATTTTTCATTATACAATACTTGGGAACAACTTTTGATAGGATTTCAAACACTTATCTGCATCTGCCATCAATGACAAGTATTGTGAGAAGAACAAGTATCTGTAAAATCATAATGTACATTGACTTACCACCACCACCACCTCTTTGCTGGCCACCTGTTTTGTTCTTTTCTTGAGCTTTCTTAGCATTCACCCATTTATCTGCTATTTGGAATCTACCTATCACTAAAATACAGAACATGATTCATAATAGTTAGTCAGAATCAATACTCATGTACCTGAATGAAAAACTTTTAATTCAACCACTAAATGTTAGCAATAGCAAGAACTAGACTAAGAGATGTAGAGTCAGAACTATTCACATGTAAATTTTATATCACACAAATAGCAAGTATCACAGACAGAGAAAGCCAGATGACAATTTTGTTGACATTCATGATACATTCATGTTGAAGACTGCAGCAGAAATCAAATACTATTTGACAATTGGAGTTAATTAAACAATTTAGACTCACATGTGTGAGATATGTCATGCATTCATTTGGAAATGTGCAGGGTAATCTTATTGAATGTTAGAATTCTGCGATCACTTAGCCCATAAGAAAGTTGAAACATTTATTTTTGTGATGAAAAGTGAATTGTCATTTACAACAAACCATCTAAAACATAACAGTGTACATTATTTGCATAAAATTGATGACCACCATCAAGTAATTTCTATAATGCCATTTGAAGTCTTATGCACATTTGAGCAATTAAAAAAAGATATTCGGTGACGAGCAATAAAACACTTACAATTGCACAAATCTACAGCGTCATGATCTTCAAAATCGATAAAACAAAATCCTTTTCCCTGAATAACTTTAACACTCTCAACACTTCCAAACTTGGAGAACTCTTCCCTGATCATTTCTTCCGTCATTTCATCTTTAATACCACCAACAAAAAGTTTCTTTGTTGATATTTTAGCATCTTGACCTTCTGCCTGTTGCTGAAAAGAATGAACCCATGTAACGAGACTTTACATAAACATATAAATTATTTTCCTGCTCTAAAAGAGACCTAATACTCAGTCTTCGACCTAACCCACTCAGCCATCGACTGAGTCGAGTGATTTTCCCCTCGGTCAAGTGAAAAGTCCAAGACGATAGCCTGATCGGTCACGCGCATTTTCCGTATCCAAATTATGTTACTGTCCCAAATAAACACTGCGCAGATCGATTTCGTTAAATATTTTACCAAGTCAACGTTTTATCAATATTCCAGTTTGCAATCTTTATTAACCCAAGCCATGATCAAAAGGGTTGTGGACATGCATCTTCGTTTCTGCATCGTTGGTACTGTATGGTCTGCTGCACATTTTCCGAAAATTGTCTTCATTTTTATAGTATTTATGTAATTCTTACTACAATATCACATTGCATTAAGCATTATGACAAACAAAATAACAATCGTTAAATTTCAACAATGGCCATTGCTTTTTTAGTATGTGGTGTACGAATTTCGGACGACAACAAATTTCGGATAACATGGTGAAACTACATAACATTCTGATGTGTATTTAAAATTAACAGGGGTCGGCCGAGTGGGCGAAATAATCGCCCTCAGCTTTCAGACTTTGCCTCTAAATAACGGTCTGGCGAAATTGACTTCGCCCTTAAATCTTGTCTGTTTTGTCTCTGTATACAATATACAAGCTGACTTACACAGTAACACATGATTATCAATCACGCTCCGATGGTTTTAATATACACGGAAGGCTTATCGTAGTCAATCTTAATTCACACTTTACACTGCAGTAAGCACCGCCTCCGTATGCTGCAGTGGGCAGTCGAATAGACCAATGATAGCCAATCGCAGCGTTTGTTGTAACAGCTTAATCGTTATCAACCAATCAGAGTGCAGTTTACATTCGTAAACCGAAATTAATGAAAGTCTTCTAGATCGGGCAAAAAGATATGGCTAATTGGTGCTAAATAACAATAAATACCCGGCGTGATGTGAAAACAACGGTTTTAACAATAGATAGCGGGTCTAATTGATGTAACTGACATCTATATTCAGTAGACGGGCATGTACTTTTATCTTTGTCGTTCCGATTTTGGTTTATGTTCACGACGCGATAAACAGAGGCGACATGTTCGCGAGTTGAGTAAGAGACAGCGAAGTTTTCCAAACTGCGAATAATTAATTAATAACAGCCATCTGTAATTAAAACTGCTTCTCCATAGTAAAAACACGTGATTCTGAAATGTCGCTCGCCACTTAGTTACTGGGCGATTCACGATGTTTCGACTTTAGTAAAGTGAAAGTAAAAATTGGTCAGTATCCTACATGTTCCCGGCAAATAAATAAAAATTTAGTTTGATGAATGAAAAATTGTTTCCACTCGGAAATTTAATTACCGGTCATTGGTTATTCGTGAAAACATGCGACATTGACAAATGATCTATTCGTCAATCATAATGCAAACAGAAAGTAGCTTTCCATGCAGTGATCTCCCTTACTTAGGTTTATTTTCCGGAGTCTGTGTCCCACAGAACTTTAGGGGTCCTAGGTAGACTTTTTCGCACTTTAACACAGAAAAACGTGTCACATAAATTCCTGAATCTTTAATTACTAAGATATATCTAGAAATTATTATTTTGAAAATTGAAATGAAATATGATAAGCTTCAATTTTCATTATGTCATCATAACAAAGGGGGAATATATGACATGCTCCTGCCCAGAATTAACATGTATAGTAATAATAACTTTATAACAATCAAAATGAATGGCAGCCAGTAAAAAGTAATGCATTCGTAACTTCTGCCATGCGACAACCCACTTCTCCCTAAAGTGGCCCCACTTCTCCCTGAATTGAGATTAGGGAGAAGTCACTTCTCCCTAAAATTTCAACCTAGGCCGACCCCTGAAATTAATGAAGATGTTTTCTAATTGTGGTTGGTGTCTTATCTCTGATCCACCATCATGTGACACACATTTAAGATTAATTCTATATTTTTCAGGAAACTGTGTAAGTTTTAAGAAAATCATAGTTCAGCTAGTTTATGTAAATTGGATTCCAAATTTTGAAGTTCATAAAACATTTTAATAATAATAAACATTTTCGTCAGAAAAAAATTGAATAAAGACATTAAAAAGTGCTTTTACTGGTAAACTTAACAGTTATTAAAGTAAATGAACACAGACTTTGTATTCGCATACCCACTTTCTTGTTTGAAGGAATTAAAGATATTTTTAAAAAATATTTCGCTCGCTCGCTTGCTCTTGTCAGGAAAAAAATCCGATGAACAAGTTATTAAATTGGTGTGGCCTTAAATGTTAATTATTATAGTTTGATGTTGTACAAGTTTACTAATAGTCTCACTGCTCTAGAAATAGATCATTTCAGTTTGGACTAGAGAATTTGGTTTCGGGCTAGTCAAATTTCTAAGCTGGAAGCCCGACTTTACGCGAAGACTGAATACTACACATGTCTAAACTAAAATCTATCAAATACCATCATCAAAACAATAATTTGGTAGAAGAGTAAGCATTGATTAGTAGATCACAGCTGGAAACTATCACTACAAACAAACCAGGGGCTCTGGGTGACCTAGACCTATAAATGTAGAAGTTGTCATGAGGAACCAACATAATTATGAAGTTTGATGATTGTAGGTTGTTTAAAGCCTATTAATAAGCAAGGTAGCAATTTGCAGTCTGCGAAATAACTTTTCTAGAACATAGGCCATTTGGGCCTACAACATAGGCCAAGTTATAGGCCCAAACAGATTTTCATAACCCAAAAATTTTCCAAATGTACTGTTAGGCATGCACTGTTGTGAAACAGACAAGTACAAAACTAACAGATATAGGCTTTTTTAGCAAACACAAATAAAATCAATGCCTACCTTTTGATGTTGATACTACAGATCTATGCTTTATTTTACATGTGAATAATTATGATACATGCATAATAAATAAATATTTATAATCTCTTAAAACATATTACTTAAAACTATTTTTGGCCACCTGATAAGAGTTTTAAGTGTGTCCGGTGCTTGTATTGGAATCATTTCTATGTGTTATACTTGTTATTTTCATATATTTTAACTATTCTGATGTACCAAGATACACACACTCTATACACATAAAAGCACAAAATGTCAATCATCTTCAAGAGTAACACTTCTTATTTTTTAGATTTTATTTCATTCATTAACCAATTAAAACTAGACATACAACAGCATAAAATATTTTTGTTTTACTAAAGTATTTCTAAGACAGTTTTTCCGTATGATACGGAGACTATGATACGTCTCCGTATGACTATCAAATACCGGAATCGGACCGTGCAGGGGATGTTTATTCACGATTATGATAATTAGTATTATTCGGTGGTGTTTTGACTATATTGCTATACATCGATAAGTAAAGTCAAAGAACAACACACGCATACACATTTTCATTTATCCGTCATTTACATGCTAAACTGAACAGATCAACCACAATCAGGCAAAATAAGAGCAAGACAATAATTAGAAAATGCCCGGACCAGGGCGAGAATAATGTATCTATTTTTAGTCATTACTTAAACTTAGACTGTGTCGCTTTTTTTCAGTTTACCGACGTTGCTGGGAGCTGTAATCAATAAAACCAGTCCACTATTTACATGTAATATTATTTCGCGATGTGGAAATTTAGAGACTTCAATAATAAATATGATTAACAAAAGCGTATCAACTGATTAAGTTCTCAGTATTTACTTTAATAACGAACATTTATTGTTTGTTATGACAAAACTGACATTGTGAATTTTACACGCCCGTCGGGCTTACGATTTTCTTATTATCGTAGGCCCAAAGTGAATTTTACATGCCCCGGGCGTCGGGCGTGTGGCTTATTTCGCAGACTGAATTTGGTACAAACAACAAACCCATAACAATATACCCCTAACCTTATCAATACGGGAGCATTGGATTTGTCAAATGATGTGCTGTGTAGCTATGTAGTCCAACTAATTAGACTGCTTTGTGACGGCAAGACATTTACGTCGCATGAAAAACCCCGGTACAAACGGACTTTATCCACATCCAGTTACACTCAGTGTACAAATATCGTCAGACAGTATAATTCTAAATCGATCTTTTTAATGAATACCTAGAATTAACGAAAGTTGATTTAAGTTTCACTTGCCAACGTTTTGTTGACATGCCAGCTTATTTAAACTTGTACTTAAATTATTTGAGAAGAGTGTAGGCAATGTTTACCATGACACCGGCATTTTACCGCCATTACATCGGTTTCATTTCAGTTGGGAAATAGTGGGGAGAAACAAATCATTAATGCATCTTTCATAAAAGGTATGTTGGAATAATTTATGCTCATGCGAGTATAGAAACGTGTTTTCTACCCACGGAATGGTTCACTTTGGTCACAGATGTTGTAGTTACTGTGTGCACAACGGGTTTTAATTGGGGATTTTCACACACAAATATGCAGATCTTTGTTAGACTGTGCAGGACGGAGCCAAGTTGAAACAAGAGGGCCATGATGGCCCTGTAAATGCTCACCAGGAAAAAAGATCATTTGGAGATGAACATTGTTAAAATGTTTCTACACGAGTCTGTAAAATCAAGTGACCCTAAGGTCAGGGCCAATTTTTACCCCAGGGCCATTATATGAACACATTTGGAAGAGGTCTGCTAGACAATGCTATATACCAAATATCTTAGCTCTAGGCCTTGTGGTTTCGGAGAAGATTTTTCAAATTTTCCTATATAAAATAGAATAAACCCAACAAACTTGGTAGAGGTCCGCTAGACAATGCCACATACAAAATATCTAAGCTCTAGGCCTTGTGGTTTCGGAGATTTTTTTAATTTTCCTATATAAGTCTATATAAATCAAGTGACCCCTGAGGCGGGGCCAATTTTGACCCTAGGGCAATAATTTGAACAAACTTGGTAGAGGTCCACTAGACTATGCTACACACCAAATATCAAAGCTCTAGGCCTTGCGGTTTCGGAGATTTTTTAAATTTTCCTATATAAATTTTCCTATATAAGTCTATGTAAAATCAAGTTACCCCCGGGGCGGGGCCAATTTTGACCCCAGGGGTATAATTTGAACAAACTTTGTAGAGTTCCATTAGACAATGCTACATACCAAATATCTCAGCTCTAGGCCCTGTGGTTTCGGACAAGAAGATTTTTAAGTTTTTTCTATTTGTTGCCATAGCAACCAGAGTTTTTAATGAAATTTAATTTTTTGAACAACTTTGAAAGGGGACCACCCAAGGATCATTCCAGCAAAGTTTGGTTGCAATCGGCATAGCGGTATAGGAGGAGATGTTGTTTTAAGTAAATATGGACGCCACTTCACGACATACTACGCACGATGGACAAAAGCTCACCTTGAGCACATTCGTGCTCTGGTGAGCTAAAAATGTCTCGCCGTCACAAAGCAGTCTAATTAGTTGGACTAATGTTTGTAAGGCTGAGAGGATGGCCTTTCCGAATTCGTTCACGAAAATTGGCCAAGAGGAAAGCCAAATTAGTAGGGCTATGTAGCTAGGATACCACTGTCAGATGACCTAAAATGTTTACCAGAAGATATTTACTCAAACATTTGTCTTACCGATTTTGGTGTAGCTCTTTTTGTTTCAACTTGTTTGCTATCAATCTTGTGTGGTCTGTTTGCTTGTACGTCTGTTACACATGATGATTCAGCGAATGTTACAAAACCAAATCCACGAGACCTCCTTATGAAACAATCAATTTTTCAACAATTATTATTTATATCAATATGCTTGAAGTGAACAATATTGAAACAGGTTGAAGCAGACTGCTAGACTACCAATATTCTAAAATAATCATGACATTAGAACTAAACTTAGGTGAAAAATTAGTGACTTCATCCTCACTAGGAGAATCTCAATCTCGAAGGAGTGAATCTAAGTGCATCTCTAAATAATTACTTTTTTTCTGGATCTCTCATAACAACGCAGTCAACAATTGTTCCATAGGAGCCAAAATGTTCTTTAATGGAGTCTTCTGTGGTGTCAGGAGACAAACCTCCAAGAAATAATTTACAAAAATTTTCTGCGTTAGGGTTTGTGTAGTAGTCTGGCTGAGATTCTCTGCCTCCGCCTCCTCGCATGCCACCGCCTCCACCTCTGCCACCACCACCGCCTCTCATGCCTCCCCCTCTACCTCCTCCTCGGCCACCACCGCCGCCGCCACCACGTCCTCCTCCAAAACCACGCTGTTGATAACCCTAGAATACGAACAATAAATCATCAACGAAGTGACTAAATTGGGAAATCTTATAGAAATCGGGTATATATCAACATCTTACACTCATCGCAAAGAGGCTACGTTTAAATAGATGCGATCACATTAGATGATTGTAGATAAAATAACCGAACAAAGGGATGCAACTCGTGCCGCAACTCGAGCAAGATCAGATGAAATTAGAAATATTAATATGTGGTAACACGCGAATACGTTTCATTCATTTTCATAAGGCATATTAGTATGATTTCATAACACACGACTATTCACAACATTGACAATGCATGGTCATAAAAATTAACCGGCAAATATAAAATATTCAAAATGGCCGACCACGAGGACACAAAGGTCCGAACATAATAACACCAAATACTAAGCAGATTCGCATAAAATATCATCAGAAAACAAAGCACTTATACTCAAAGATGCTGGTTGATCATCAGATCAACGTACGACCACGTAAGTTTATATACTTTAGCAGAAATCATAGCAAATGTCTTACCCCGTAATCTCCCATGACTGCTGCTGTTAGTTCTTTGTGGAAGAGGAAGATCACGTGACTGATTTAATCGATGTTCGTTTTTTTCCGGCTGAATTTGATTAATGTACACTCTCATCAAATTATGTTTTGCTGCCGTCAAACGTCATTTTAAAAGGAAAGTCATTTTCAAATATTACTGAAATTTAATAAATATTTGTTGAGCAGAAAATATTTTTTCACAATAATTCACGGAAATACACGATGTATTTCCCGCCCTTGAAAATCTGAAGACCCGGATCAAGAAATACTTTCACACATGCGCAGGACGTCAGAATCTGTTATTTGCCGGGAATATATAATTTTACAATAAAAAGAGTAAACCGAGGTATCTTTTGGTAAGAAAACATTTTTTTTGGAAGATATACATATTACGGTCAACTTCTCGCTTGTTTTAACCTGTTATGTTATGGTTTCCTGTATTAAACCCTTTTAAATTGTGAACGTATTCGTACACAAGAACTTTCGAAACAGTTCGGTCGCGTGTAAATTAACCAAAATTTGTTTGATACTAACTTACATAGGGTTTGGTATTGCGCTACGTACCCATAATTTCAGTGGATTTACAATTGGTCACAATTAACTTAATAGATCATGTGCAATGATTGATCATTGAAGCAGAAATAAATTTGGAATTTATAAAAAATAAAGAGATCGGGTTTCTCCCATAGCTGAATACTTCCAATGAAAATGTAGTAATTGTAGTGAATATGGCCACTTTCAACAGTCTTGCTGTTGATTTAACTCTTTAGCAATGTGGTTGAGTTTATGCCTTCAGTGCTAAAGGTCCTGGGTTCAATTCCCAGTGATGACCAGATTTTTCTTGCTCCTAATTTACTGGTGGCAACAGTGGGATATATTGTGTTATAAATTGGCTGGGATATCCACCAGCCCGATTAGTTCCGTTGGTGATAGTAGAGAATCTAACTTGCAAGCAGAAGGTCGCAGGTCACTTGTGATGAAATGAGCTCGATCAGTAATTTGTAGTAGGAGGTTGAAAATAATGTACCCGATGTGGGGCTCAAACCCACAACCTCATGCTTGCAACTAATGCAAGTCAGATGCTCTACCAACTGAGCTAATCAGCTAAATTCGGTAAATAACATGAGCCCAAGATCTATACACGTCATCAAATAATTGACAGGTAAAACAAATTTCGATGAATTGAATTGGGTAGAAGGGGCGGTTCTGGACCGATTGAGATTTCAATTTTTTATATGCTCTGTTAATTAATAATATAGTTTTTAATCAATCTTCCAGTCTTAATAATAATCTCCTCAGCTGTTAAAAGTGGTAATAATTGATGTCATGGAAAGGAATTTTCTTAAATCTTCAGGGTAATTAGAAATACAAATATACAATGTCAAAAAGGGAAGAAGAACCCGTTGAAGAAGAGGAAGCAGAGGAAGAATTTACTGTAGAAAAAGTAGTTGATGTAAGAGTACGAAATACAAGAAAAGAATATTTACTAAAGTGGAAAGGTTACCCTGAGTAAGTTATTGTATGATATTGCCATAGAAGTGCTTTTAAAAACGTGACTAAATATTCAATATCATCTTCATTGAAGGCATGGTCACATTGTTTTGTTAGCATTGTGTTTCAGTCAAAGTGATGCAGTTAACAAGTCAGATCATCATATGTCTGAATTTAATTCTTCAAACTTACAGTTCTTGCACATCGGAAGTTTGATTAGTTAATTGAGTCCCCACTTTTCTAGGATTTTCAATTAGTTGCAATTAGTACTGCACTGATATATTGCGATACAGCATCGCGCTAATGCATACCACCATTCGACATCAGTATACCGCAATATGTTCTATTAATGAGCTCAATCAATTGAATAAAATGAATGCGGACACAATTTGTAGACTTAATGTATCCCTCTGAAAACAAATCATTGATTATTTGCAGTTTTCCAATAAACCTATATATTGATACAGTGTGCAAAACTGATAGTTTGTCTATTGATACTGATAAGCCATCTTCTGGTTATTACACTATATGAATGAACTACCCTACACTGTTACATCTCTATGTGGTAATGGGCTGAAACTTAGACAAAAAAAGTTGACAGTGGCCTTAATTTTATTGTGTTTTTCATTACTTCTCCGTATTGCAATACAAATTGCAATATAGTCTGACTGTATTGCAAAATATCACAATATGGGTTATGCCATATCATTCCAACCTAACTTAGTATTAATTAAAACTGGACTGGACACAATTTTTATAGGTTTGTTTTTGTTTGCTATCTGGACTAATTTTAAACAGTTAAAAAGCTCCTAATATTTTTACTTGTACTTTTTTATACGCCCGTCAAAGATTGGACATATTATGTGAAACCCCATGGCGGCAGCGGTGTCCAACACATTGTCCGGACTCTAATTCAAATAGTGTACATCAGATCTTCACCAAACTTGGTCAGTAGTTGCATCTAGTTGATATCTAGGTCAAGTTCGAACATGGGTTATGTCGGGTCAAAAACTAGGTCATATGGTCACTTAGTGCATTTTCAACATGATGTACTGACTCTTATTCAAATAGTGTAACATCAGATCTTCACCAAACTTGGTCAGAAGTTGCATCGACATGATATCTAGTTCAACTTCCAATATGGATCATTTAGGGTCAAAAACTGGTTCACAGGGTCACTAAGTGCATTTTAAACATTCAGCATAATGTCCGGACTCTTAATTAAAAAAGTATTCATCTGATCTACACCAAACTTGTTAACAGTTTGAGCTAATTCAAACAGTTTTATTCGGATCCTCACCAAACTTGATCGAAATGTTTATGGGCATGAAATCTCATTCAAATTTGATAACCAGCCCGATCGTCCCTGGCTTTTCTGAGTTATGCCCTTCGATACATTGAAAATTTACCAAAAATGCAGTGTCCACCCTCTAAGTCAACCAATTATCAATCAATCTTCATCAAACTTATTGAAAATGTTTATGGGCATAAGATCTTGATCAAGATTGATAACCAGCCCTTTCGCCCAAGGCACTTAAGTTATGCCCCTTGATACAGTCAGGGCCCACACTGGCTTGAAAAAAGTTGGAGCCACTTTTTGCAACGCGACGCGACATGAATTGCCGAGAACGTACTTAGGTCTGTATACCTTCACAGCAAAATGTAGTTATGATTTAGCAAAGTTTAGCAGAACACAAGATTACATTAATTTTCAAATACAGTCACCACTATTAAAGACCTTTGTTGTTAACATTAACAAGCACAAACATTCCTACATATTCAAAAGTAACTCATCTTATGTTTTGAATTTTATTTCATTCCATTACCAATTCACAAAATAGACACACAACAGGATAAAATTTTTTTTTTTATTTCAATGTTTTTCAGTAAAATACACGTCTCCGTGCGAAGTTGGCGATGCGAATCGCAATCAGGATTAACAATCATACAGTATATATATCTGACACGCAAATTCCACAATTGATTTTTGAATGACTTAATTAGCACCATCAGCAAAATGTTCGAGGACACATATAAACCAGTCTATTAAACTATTCTGGAGGTTAAAAATGAGACTTTTTACACTTTCGCCACTCGTAAATTTTTGGAGCCACTTTGGTTGGACTTTCGCCAATTGGCTCAAGTGGCGATCGACAGTGTGGGCCCTGACAGTGTCTGCTCTCTAAGTTGACCGATTACCAATATATCTTCACCAAACTGTGTAAATATATTTCTGGGCACAAGATGTTGGTCAAGTTCGATAACCAGCATAATTGCCCTAGGCACTTGTCAGTTATGCCCCTTGATACATTGAAAATTTACTAAAACTGAAGTGTGCTGGAAGTGTTTATATTTCTCAGATCACAAGGCTGTCTGGATTTCGATGAAAAATATGAATGGTGCTACATGTCATACTTATAAAATGTTGCTTATTTTTAAAAAAATGTATAATTTGCAACTCATGGTATCCCAAACCTTTAGACGGGCTTATTTTGTGAAATTTTGCACTCTTGTTTTTAATGTCACACTTGCCTGATAGTGATACACTGTTCAAAGAACAATATGGAAGATGGACAATAAGAACTGATTTATCATAATCAATGTAATAAAGTGTTTTTATACTAAGCTTATATATCAAGTTCATTTTTAGTACTGAAAATACATGGGAGCCTGAAGCAAACCTTGATTGTCCTGATCTCATAGCAGAGTTTGAGAAAGAACGTGAAAGAAAAAAGAAAGAAGCTGAAAAGAAGCGAAAACCAAATGGAGAAGTTGACTCTGGTACAAGGAAAAAGAAAAAAGTAGCAGAAGTGAGACAAAGTGCTGTGAGTAGTCAACTCACCTGTGCACATTTTTGATTTAACTGTTGTACTAGAAGTAAATCTTGAGATTATTTTCAGTAGGAATTGTTGTTTGAAGAAAAAATGCATGTCAGTAGCGTCTTTATTTTTAGGATCAATGAATGTCCGTCGTCGGTCCACAATAAGTTTGTTTACACTCTAGCATACACAGCTCCTAACCAATAGTCACAAGTTATATGGCCACAATGTCTTGGCTGAGTTCAATTATGGGCAAAATCGGACAAGGACTTCCAAGAGTTGTGCCCTTGACTTAGAAAATTTGCTATATATGAGTTTGTTTACACTTTAGATAGCGCCTTCATTTATTCACCAATCCTAATCATACTTTCAGTAAATGTGTATGACCAAAAGATCTTGGACAAGTTTCGAATATAGGCAAAATCAGACCGGAACTTCAAGAGTTATGGGCCCTTGACTTTGAAAATTTGCTATACTTGAGTTTGTTTACACTCTAGCGCCTTCATTTCTTCAACAATCCTGAACATATAGTCATAATCGTATTTACACAGAATGTACATTTACCTGCATCCAGTATTCATGAAAATTTGAGGTGGTTTTGATCAAAATCTATGTAAAAACGGGTTATACGAGATGAAAACTAAATTACATGGTCATTAACTATAGTATCTTTGCTCTCAGGTGAGTGACCTTGGGCCATCTTGGCCCTCATGTTGTTAGATGTGTCAACTTGCTTGTTTTTGTTCGTAAGGGATGATCAGTAGTCGCGTGGTAACATGCTGTACTACTAAATCAAAAGTCATAGGCTCAATGCTCAGCTCCGCCTTTGGACTTTCTCAGGGAAGCTTTTCGTTGCCCCATCCTAAGCCAAGTAATGTATCTAGAAAATCTAAAGTAATAAGGACAAGGCGTGCATTGGTGCTCTTACCCTTTTTTTGTGCCATTGCTGGATTCCGAATTCCCAAAAGTATATAGTTTTCCCCACTGAGAGAAAAAAGTAACCCATAACTTAAAAATCCCCAAATTTAGTGTTTCACAACACAATTTTCCCCATTTGAAGGGACCCAATATCTGTGGGGCAGCTCTAAAATAACCATAGCTGCTGAATTGGCTGTTAAAAAGATGTATTTAAATCAATGACAGTCCTAATTTTTTTGCTATCTAAAATTTAACTAGGCTGGAAGCTCTTAATTAGTCTTATATAATTAATTGATTGAACAACTCACTGGTAATTAGTTAAAAGTTTTTTTAGTATGATCAGGATTCATTTTATACTTACTCTGCAGGAAGATGATAACAAACCTCGAGGATTTGACAGAGGGTTACAGCCAGAGAGAATTATTGGTGCCACTGACAGCTCAGGAGAACTTATGTTTTTAATGAAATGGTACGTAAGAAAAATAAAGGATAAAATGACTAAATTCAGGGTTTTGAATTTGTTGATACAAGTTTTAGTCTTTTTATGCCCCGTGTTGATAGATCGGGGTAAATTGTTTTTGGCTTGTCTGTCTGTTTATACCAAACTTTAACCTTGCCTGTAAAATCAAAATGCTTCCACCTACAATCATCAAACTTCATAATTATGTTGGTTTCTCATGACAACCTCTACATGCCTGTGCATTTTCAGGTCAGTAGGTCAAATGTCAAGGTCATTCAGAGGGGGCATTGTTTTTCAAAAATCATCTTGTTGAAGAAATGTGTCTTCTGTTAGGAGAATTTTTATGCCCCCGTATCGATAGATCGGGGGCATATTGTTTTTGGCCTCTTGTTTGTCTGTCTGTTTGTACCAAACATTAACCTTGCCTATAAAATCAAAACGCCTGCACCTGCATCCACCAAACTTCATATGTAGGTTCCTCATGACAACCTCTACAGGACCTGTGCATTTTCAGGTCAGTAAGTCAAAGGTTAAGGTCACAGGGTCATTGTGTGTAAAAAAATTCCAACATTTCTTTTAGGATACTACTCATACATTTTTCATGGGATTTTGTCGAAACTTTCACAGACTTGTTGTTACCAAGAACCCCCTCACATATATTCCGGGTTTTGTGATTCGATCATTTTTGACGGAATTATGGCCCTTTGTTTATTTTGTGCATATGCAATATATAGAGAAATACTCTTTTGTTTGCAACTACTTCTGTATTTCTCTAGGGATTCTTACCAAACTTTGATAGAACTATTGTCACCAAGTTCACCAGCACATATTGTCAGGGTTTGTGATTCCATAATTTTTAGCAGATTTACGGCCCTTTGTTTGCCTGTACCAAACTTTAACCTTGCCTATTAAATCAAAACGCTACCACCTGCAATCATCAAACGTCTTATCTTGGTTCATCATGACAATCTCTACAGGACCTGTGCATTTTCAAAAAGGGCATCCGGAGGGGGCATGGTGTTCATAAAAAACATATCTTGTTTGTTTCCTTTGTTACCTTTGTCTGTCCGTCTGAAATCTTGTGTCACGCATATCTCCAGAATAATAAGGGACAGAGTAATGAAAGAGAAGTGTTTATCAGCACAAAAGGTTGTGCTTTAAAGGGTTTTATCTCTGTCAAAGGCTGAAGATTATCTGCCCTTGAATTAGAATTTTGGTTTTACATGCATAAAAATCTTTGTTACACCATAGTTCAACCATGACTGGAATAATAAAGTGACAGAATTCTAGTTATTGTTCAGTTTATTGATTTTTTCTAACAATAATAGTTAAATAAAAAAAATTCTAATGTTCTCTACTTTCAATATTTTAAATGTCTTGTTCTTGTGATATCGGAATGCGTCATTTAAGCTGTAGTTATTACCGGTATGTTTAAATGCTAAATATTGAGATTGTTAGATTTCATGTAGTATTATCTGTTATCTTGTCATTGTTCTATGTACTCAATTTGAAGACTTAACAGCCAAGTCCATGTGGTGACTTATCATGTAGGCTTACACATGGTTAGAACCACCTATAGTGATAAGCTATCTAGACTATTTGGTCTCATGTGGGATTTGAACTCAGTCAAAGACCATAACCACTCGCCCATGGAGGCTCCCTCATCATTACCCCTACTTATAATAGAATTTTATTTTCAGGAAAGACAGTGATGAAGCAGATTTAGTTCCAGCAAGACAAGCTAATGTAAAATGCCCTCAGATAGTGATAGCGTTTTATGAAGAAAGACTAACTTGGCATAATCATAATGACGATGATGACAAAGATGGTTCATAAGAGACAAAAAAATGTGTCAGGATTTTCTTGTAAAATGAATTTCAACTTGAGCTATTAACTTGCAGTGTATAGGACCACAGCATCCAGAAAGATATGACCATTAAAGATTGCTGCTTCATTCCAGCACATTCTCATGATTTTAAATATGTGTTTGTGGATGCCAGATCCTAGTGATTTTCAGTTCCAGATACAATTTATAGCTTTTTATCTTGTCAATTACATTCATTGTGTACATTTTCTCATATAACCCTATGTCATGCTAATACTTAAAATGATATTTTTTGGAGAATTTTGATGCAGAATTCAATATTATCATGATTAAAATGTAAAAAAGAATGTTATTGGACGTTATATATCTTGAAAACAAGAACTTGTATGTGATGAATATATCTAATTTTCATGGAAATATCCTGAAAATTGACTCAAATTGATAAATTTTATTAATATACTGTAAGCATTTAACTTACTTCACGTGTGCTGATGGATGTCCATCTATTTGTTTGTAAAGAAAGATGTATAAACTGCCCATTGGATTTTTAATAAGTGCTGAGACATGAATGTTTTTTAAAACATAACTTTTTTTTAGGTTTTATCTTGAATTGTTGGGAACTTTTAATCAATTATCAGTTTGGATTCCTAGGAGAGCGGCATTAAACATAATTTGATTGTCCCAAACTGACTCCTACAAAAGTTGTACAATATGCTTTGTGCAAAGTTCCTCCAATGCTTGCACAAACTGCCTTTCAAGTACAAGGTCTGAAAAAAGCAACAAATGACTGAAAGAAATGTTAGATAGAAGTACACAAAAGTTGATGTAAACAATTTCTTAATACTCCGGCATTACTTAATTGTGATTGAAAGTAGGAATTACCTTTTGAACTGATTACTTATCTTGGTAAGAAATGTATAAATAAGCTTGATAAAACTTCCTTAAATGCATGTGTCATTACTTGCCTGTTGTAACTTTTTTCACTATTATTTGTTGTTTTAAGGAAAAAGAGTGTTCTATCATGTTTTCATGGGAATATTGTAAATACTTTTATTTGAAACTTCTTTAAATGTTGGTCTGAAAATACTACTGTTTCTTTGAAGTTAAAATTCCATCTTGATTAAGAACAAATAAAGCTTCAAATTGATTGTTTTGGGTTACATAAGGTAGATAATTGGTCTGCTTTAAGTGTTAATTGTGTAGGTCATTTGTAATGTAGCTTGACATCAGCGTTCTTCAACTAAAATCAGGTTTATATCATTTTCTTTCATTCAGTGTACATTATCATTACTTTTATCATCTTTATAATTCATGTGTGAACTTTATCAAGTTCACTAATCAAGCTTTGCTGTCATTATTCATTATTTCATTGCTTAATTTTGTAGCATTGATTCTGTATCGGCTATTTAGTATTTTGATTTTTATACACTGAGTCTAATTTCTGATTGTCTAACTTTAGAAATTTGTTTCTAGGAAGAATTAAAATGTGCATTAAATCTTATGTATTACTATTCAAATGTACTTGCAATTGATCTACTTAAATAAATCGAGTATACTAACTAATTGTTGGATTGGCTGTAATAAAAGTCGACTAAGTGTGTTCATTGTTTTTCATTCAGTGCTATTTGATACAAGGTTAGGGTTTAGAAATTTGGTTCAGTGTATACTAAGGTATTAAACTAATAACACATGAATTTTGATACAGCTTGTTTTGAATCTGTTTATATGTTAAATAATACGGTAGAAAACCAGAATGAGGCACCAATAATGATGAGTGATAAGAGTATAAGCATATAACCTAACAAACAGTGCTCCTGCTTTCATGGTCTCTGAACAGTACTCATTGAAATGTTCATGCAGAATATTTTTAGCTCACCAGAGCACGAATGTGCTCAGGGTGAGCTTTTGTGATCGCCCTGCGTCCGTCGTTCGTCGTGAAGCGGCGTCAACTTTTACTTAAAACAACATCTCCTCCTACACCGCTATTCCGATTGCAACCAAACTTTGCTGAAATGATCCTTGGGTGGTCCCCTCAAAATTGTTCAAAAATTATATTTCATTAAAAACTCTGGTTGCTATGGCAACAAATAGAAAAAACTTAAAAAATCTTCTTGTCCGAAACCACAGGGCCTAGAGTTGATATATTTGGTATGTAGCATTGTCTAATGGAACCCTACAAAGTTTGTTCAAATTATTCCCCTGGGGTCAAAATTGGCTCAGCCCCGGGGGTAACTTGATTTTACATAGACTTATATAGGAAATTTAAAAAATCTTCTTGTCAAAAACTACAATGCCTAGAGCTTTGATATTTGGTGTGTAGCATATTCTAGTGGACCTCTACCAAGTTTGTTCAAATTATTGCCCTAGGTTCAAAATTGGCCCCGCCCTGGGGGTCACTTGATTTATATAGACTTATATAGGAAAATTTAAAAAATCTTCTCCGAAACCGCAAGGCCTAGAGCTTAGATATTTTGTATGTGGCATTGTCTAGTGGACCTCTACCAAGTTTGTTCAAATTATGGCCCCGGGGTCAAAATTGGCCCTGCCCTGGGGTTTATTCTATTTTATAAAGGAAAATTTGAAAAATCTTCTTCTCCGAAACCACAAGGCCTAGAGCTAAGATATTTGACATATGGCATTGTCTAGTGGTCATCTACCAAGTTTGTTCAAATTATTGCCCTAGGGTCAAAATTGGCCCCGCCCCGGGGGTCACTTGATTTTACATAGACTTATATAGGAAATTTAAAAAATCTTCTTGTCAAAAACTACAGTGCCTAGAGCTTTGATATTTGGTGTGTAGCATAGTCTAGTGGACCTCTACCAAGTTTGTTCAAATTATTGCCCTAGGGTCAAAATTGGCCCCGCCCCGGGGGTCACTTGATTTATATAGACTTATATAGGAAAATTTAAAAAATCTTCTCCGAAACCGCAAGGCCTAGAGCTTAGATATTTTGTATGTGGCATGGTCTAGTGGACCTCTACCAAGTTTGTTCAAATTATGGCCCCGGGGTCAAAATTGGCCCTGCCCTGGGGTTTATTCTATTTTTATATGGGAAAATTTGAAAAATCTTCTTCTCCTAAACCATAAGGCCTAGAACGAAGATATTTGGTATGTAGCATTGTCTAGTGGACCTCTACCAAGTTTGTTCAAATTATTGCTTTAGGGTCAAAATTGGCCCCGTCCCGGGGGTCACTTGATTTATATAGACTTATGTAGGAAAATTTAAAAAATCTCTTCCGAAACCACAAGGCCTAGAGTTAAGATATTTTGTATGTAGTATTGTCTAGCAGACCTCTTCCAAATTTGTTCATATTATGGCCCTAGGGTTAAAATTGGCCCTGACCTTAGGGTCACTTGATTTTACTTGGACTCGTGTAGAAATATTTTAACAATGTTCGTCTCCAAATGACCTTTTTTCCTGGTGAGCATTTATAGGGCCATCATAGCCCTCTTGTTCATGGTATTTGTTGTATATAGTAAATGTTGTGTAAGTAGTATGATAGAAATAGTATGTGTCTCTGATGTAACCTCCATACCCACCTTGCAAAATATTTTTAATAGACTGGAAGGTAAATTGTGTTAACTTTACTAGCACTAGCACATTGCAATGTCTTCTAATCAGAGTATTTCTTTCCTGTCAAGATGAAATATCTAGGTCAGATACCACATAATGTGCTGAATTTTTTGTATTAAGATTGTTCTACTGGAGATACCTAAACAAGTGTTTAAATAAATTATGGTTCCGTTTCATCAATTTTAGTAAGGCCTGTACTGTTTTAGACATGTCATTGATATAGTGTAAAGTTCCGTCAGTCTAGAAAACTGCATTCTGTCTGTGTTACTGGATTACTCATATGAAACGTTAGTACACAAATGAATGCTTTTCAAATGATTCACTTGTTTGGTTTTGCAAAAAAATGATTTTTTATCTTTGTTTATGCTTCTTTATTTTTGTGTTTTTATACTTTCACATATTGTCAAAATGACTTGTGTACTATCAATTACTGTACGAAACACTTCTGGAAAAAGTTAATTTGTGTAGATGTTTTTGATAGAATTTGTAATTTTAACTAGTTTGTGAAATGTCTGTAACTTTGAAATACTGAATAAATGTGATGAAACATACTTATTTTTTGTAAAACAATCATCTCCCTGTGTAACATTGTAGGGTATCAATTTAAACAACTGTGGGTTTTAACTGCACTTTTCTTGCATGCATGTAGTTGCTTATCGAATTTGAAATAAGGTATATGAACAATATAGTGAGCCACTGAGGTCTACAAAATGGAAATGTCTCATTTCTTTCGTGGCTGACTACATTAATATGTGGTCTCCAATTCTTACCAGGGATATAAACAAAAAACAAACTGATAGTAAGATTAAGATTTATCAAATCCACTCTGTCAGTCGGGGAGCCTTTCTGTATCAGCTGATGTGCCAGTGGTCGTCTAGAAGCAGGTAGGTACCGGTTATCCAAGCCAAGCAAACATTCTACATAGATGAACCATTTCATACAGAAGGAACAAAACCATATTAGTAATAAACTAAAAGTCACGCAACGGAAATGCAATGGTTAAATTGGAAACAAATAGTGACACTGATGAATGACAATATGATAAGATAGAACTTGATTTGCGTGTTTCAGAGATATTTGGTTTCTAATAGTATGCCAGGGCTTAAACCCGGACCTTTCAACTGTAGGCAAGGCAATCAGAACTCATCTTTGTGTTAGCACTAATAAACCAAAAGGACTGTGCACACCACCTGTCGTGGAAGCTTCCCACTAGGCCTCGGTAAGACCTACGCTGGTCTGTATATATAGATCTGTTGTTTGGGATCCGCATTGCCTAAGCCATATAACAAGCCCAGCTCGAAGCGGCCAGCTCTATTTCCTTTGCTTACTTATACAAGAATGTCACCATCCTAGTTGATATCGGTGTACAGCATAAGCACGAACAAGTATTGGGACTGTGAAGGACTGGTATGTAATTCCCTACATCACAGAATCTACCCTGACTCTGGAATATTTCATTTCACTCCTGCTGTATTACCTAATGCCTCATCACGTTAGGCATGACTTGACAGTGTAACTTGTTTTGGTGATGATTTTAATATTAACATGAAACTCCATGCGACACACCGTGAGTAGTTTTTTGCTGAGCTTTCCATTATCTTTGAAGATCCCGGGTTGGCGCGAATCATCGAATGTGTCTTTATATAAATCGTGCAAGCTCCGAAAAATTGCTTATTAATTCTTTTATTGTATACACACTATATGATTTACATATATCCTTGGCACAGAAAATAAACTTTGGTTGTACGTGCAACCTCTCGCTTTGTCTTACATAATTATAGTATATAGTCAACTTAGCGTAGAGAACTCTTACATACAATTACTGTACATCAATATAGTTTACAGTTGGCTGAGTCCATGCCTTCAAAATTTGAACCTAACTGTAGCAACTGTACAACATCGAAGTCTAGTCTGGTTCCCGATTTTGCTGATTACAAACCATTAACGTAGTGGTAGGGGAAGGAACTCCAGACTACATAGAAGTTCAGCTTGGTAGTATCAAAATGGACCGACGAAAAAACGGAGATGGAGGAACTGAATCTTTTATAAGGTAAATTATGCTATCAGGAATTCTGTATTGACACGCAAAGCTACACTTGAATTTTTTAGTGTACACACCGATTTGTAGATTTGTTTGTAGGCATGTATTGTAGTATGAGAATGTTCAGATACTATATTCCACGCGTTGTTGACCTATCAGTCGTGAGAAGCTGTGTAGAAGTTTTAGTTATTTCAAGATATTGCGAATATAATTCAAATTATTTCATTAATTCGTTCTTTAATAGATATTATTAAATATCAGATAAGAAAATAATTTACGATGGGCGACTACGTAGATTCTCCCATGTATCATTTAATTTGAAATCATTTGTGAGCTGAGCTTTATTCAACTCCACTATAGGCCATCACTCGCTGGGAGCAAGACATGCAGACTTGAGTACTACTTCCTTTATCTACAAACTTGTTGAAAATATTTCCAGTTCGAACTATTTATTTTTTAGGACGTACACTTAATAGAAACCTCCTATATAAAGTTCAACCCGAATTAGTATTTTCTGAACCCTGTCTGCGTTCGCCTTCATATGAACGTGGGGTATATGTAGGTATGATTCAGTCTGATGTATACATAGTGGGTAATACTAGCTATTTGTTCTTGAGTGATTAGGCATATGACATGATGATTGCGAATAATATTCTAAAACATTATAGATTACTGATTTACGTTTATATACAATCCAGTGTTACATTTTGCAGGCGCGAGCCGGAGATACTGAGTAAACAGCTGGGTCACAAACAAGAGTTAATCGAGCCAAACCTCATTAAAGTCACAGTTTCTGATCTTCCATATGAAGGATTAGATTGCACAGGTACTATTTATGATACTATATTTATGATATAATAATATTACTTGTTCAGATAAGATATATATATATATATTCTATTGTCATTAAAACTTGTAAATTAATACAAGTTTGATTTGTTATTCTAAAAACTGTAAATGAAGAGTATTGTACTTCATTTACTGGTCCCATATACAAATCTTTTTCATCTGCGCACATATAATATTTGTTATAACTATCGACATTTTCAGGAAAGAAGATGCTACCTTGGTCACTTATGAAGTTTCTAGATTGTGTTGAATTGAGTACATTTT
Source organism: Lutraria lutraria (assembly GCA_964023205.1). Lineage (NCBI taxonomy): Eukaryota > Metazoa > Mollusca > Bivalvia > Venerida > Mactridae > Lutraria > Lutraria lutraria. The sequence goes on from OZ026843.1 coordinate 23,453,561, forward strand.
GGCCAATGCAAGAAAATGACTCCGATCCGGGTAATGTAAGAGTATTTTATTTGTTGAACTATGAGCTTCATGTCGATTATACGTTCCATCTCTTGGAATCGCCTAAGTTTCCTCTGATAATCGAAAACAGAGTTAAATATGTGAAAAAGTCTTCCAGATGCATTGAATCTATCCTACGTCACCCGAGTCTACAAAAACCATACGTTGTTATGTCTTTAATCGATGTTAACATGGACCCAGTGTTACGGGTACCAAAACCGTTTCCAGCTTGGTGGAAGGAGCATTTCAAATTTCCAGATCAAGGAGAAAGACGTGAATTCAAGCTGCCGCTAAAACCCTCAATCGGTGTTTTCTCTTCCCAACACCGAGTTGAATTTAGTGACACGGACGAAAATAAGCATACCAACTTCGTTGTTTATGTACGTATGGCCTTCAATAGTATGTGTGGACACATTTTGGCGGGAAACTACGGCAAAGGGCTAGATGTTTATGAGATAGGATTAAAAGCTTTACAATGCACTTACCAGAACGAATGTGGACTTGGTGATATATTGACAGTGTCATCATGGACAAGTCAAGACAAGAAAGATACGTTTTACTTTGAAATTCACAATGGTAACATTCTGTGCACCACACTGTCAATGAGCTTTTATAACATGTTACATGGACATTCTCTTGTTAGTAATTTATAGGATGCAATGGAATGCTATACTATAAGGCTAACTGATGTGCAATGACGAGTATTATATTCTATGGATATTATACAATGTACATGACTTTGTATGTCTAACAAAATGTTTTATACAATGTGACTACTTGAAGAACAAAATCAATTTGTAGTTCTCAGTGAAAAAATGTGTTATATTTTTTTGTCATCATATATCCGTTGCCGAAGTGGAAAATGTAAATTAAGAAAGGGTCAAATTGTTTAGAACGTTAAATTGTTATGTGTATGTCAGTAGACATATATAACAGATGAACACTGCACAGTCGCTTACATGCTCGTAGGTGACTGCGATATAGATGTACAAAATGATTAACGGATATATACTAGTACTCAGATCTTTTCAAAATGTCATTTTGTCACTTTTAAAGAGGCCATTCATTATTACCTAATATGCAGGGTTTTCACTATACGTCACAAATGACATTTAGCTGATAATAAATTAAAGATCCAACACAATTTCCTACTCATTTAATAGCAAATAAGACGTAAACAATACATGTACTTCGATTCGCCGTAGTCATATCTTTTACCAGACATTGATGGGAATCTTTCCCATGAACTACATGCATCGGGAGTTAGCATTCGGAATCTGAACCTAACTGTATTTAACGAAATTCATTGTGCGATTTCGAAGTCCACGCCATGTGATATTGTCTCGATCAAAATGGATATTAAATCAAAAGATAGCGATAGAAAGGCGGATTCTTATATCAGGTATAATATCGTTATTTCAGAGCATCAATCTCGATACACAAGCAGACAAAACTACGCTGATTACCACGTGATAGAATTTCAATTTGACATTAGGCTAATATTTTGGATGCATCAAACTTACAATTAAGTTCAGATGTTCTGATCCACGTGGAATACATCGAGTTAGCCGATACTTTATTGTTTATTGTTGTGTGGTCTTTTTTTTCAAAACATGGATCTGTGGACGACCTAAATATTTCTAACAGTGTGTCAAATACAAGCATTTAATTTTGTATCACTTGAAATACCTATTTATATACATATAAGTACCGTACGTACGTCAAACATGTGAACAAAGGCCACCATCGGGAAAGACATATTAATGTGTTTTTTTATTGACTTGACAGGTGACCTTTAATCAGAGGTCATTTTGCCCTGGTTTATCAGCGAATGGACTTTATTCACATGGTGACCTTTATTCAGCGGTGACCACTGTAATAATGTTAACTTTGTGTGTTCAGACTCTTATATAAATTTCTTTGTGTTCTTAACCTTCGTTTAATTGTTAGTTCGCAGATTCATGTTACAAATAAAATACTAAAAACTAAATTGTTTGTTACAGTCCTTTAAGTAACATTTATTAGTCCTTGCAGTAACAAGCATGCCTTTGGTGTAACGCGCATAGATTCTATTGTTTTTGCGTTTAAGCTACTGAGAAAAATTTACAAATTGTACATAAAATGATAAAATATGCCCTGTTCATAAAATAGGAACCATATTACCATAACATAATGATAACCATTCACATTCTGTCGGTCAAATGCAAAATGGGTACATTTAAGTTGAAATTTGTAAAACAAACTTTTGAATACATTCCTTTACCAGATTAAATAAAACTTTGCTGTGAAATAAGATCGAAGTTCACATTCACAAAAATTCAGTATCAAGTTTGAGGCGAAATTTGATATCGGCTCTTATATAGGGATTTGTAACAAGACCCCACATGGGATGGTTTATAATCTGGTTTATTATTTCTAAGCTAAAGTACTAGTACACTCTCATACATTAACAACTTTGACTGTATATGTAGTCACGAACACATGTTTGACTGTATATGTAGTCACGAACACGTATTTGACTGTATATGTAGTCACGAACACAGGTTTGATAGATATTGAATTCATAAATGACACCATGTTACAATTTGCAGGCGCGAGCTGGGGTTACTGAGTAAACAGCTTGGTTATAAACGAGAGTTTCCTGAACCTAACCGAGTTAAAGTTATAGTGCCAACTCTTCCATATGAAGGACTGGATTGCACAGGTATATACTCAAACCAAGTTATAATCCGCCAGTTCGTAAACTGAAATTTCTCAGACATTATGCGACAGAAATTTATGAATTTTGCATACAATAATTTCATTCAAAGACGTGTATTTTTTACACTATTTGATTGCATATTCTCATGCACATTTACCCATGCGAGATGTGTACTATACTATCTTTTTAATTATACTTTGGACAGACATTATAATATTATTATATTCAATAATACCAGGTGGTGGTTTTTAAGTTGGTTTGAGTGTATTTATAAATTTCATATGCACTTGCATGATCAAGTTACGTGTCGTTTATATTACATGTACAGGTGTAGTTTATATTAAGTCACTTTTCGTGTCTTTGATAAATACTTTGGATAGGAATTATATTGTATTGTATTCGCATATAATCACTGTATCTAATGCAAGTAACTTGGATCGGTTATAAAAAATACCTCTACCATACATAATATTATCATTTTAGGAAAGATAATCCTACCTTGGTCTCTTATGAAGTTATTCGATTCCTGTGAATTGGGCAAATTTTGGCCTTTGCGAGATGATGACTCCGACCCCAGTGATGTTGGAGTTTATTATTTGCTGAACATCGAACTTCGTGTTGATTATTTGTTCTATCTCGTGGAGTCGCCAAAGTTTCCTCTAATGATCGAGAACAGTGTTAAATTCGTGAAAAATTCTTCCAGGTGCATTGAAACTACGTTGCGTCACTCTAGTCTGCAAATACCATACGCTGTCATGTCTACAATTGGTGTTAACATGGACCCTGTGACACGTACGCCAAAACCGTTTCCAGCTTGGTGGAAGGACCGTTTCAAATTTCCTGATCAAGGAGAAAGACGTGAATTCAAACTGCCACAAAAACCCTCGGTCGGTGTTTTCTCTTCCCAGCACCGAGTGGAATTCAGTGACACGGACGAAAATAAACATACAAACTACACTGTTTATGTACGTGTTGCCTATAATGGTTTATGTGAACATATTTTGGCGGGAAACTATGGCAAAGGTCTTGATGTTTATGAGATAGGATTAAAAACGTTACAGGGAACATTTCTGAACGACTGTAGGCTTGGTGATGCTTTAACCGTGTCCTCATGGGCGAGTGATGAAACTAAACACACATTTTATTTCGAACTTCATAATGGTAACATTCTATGTGCCACATTGTCAATGTGTTTCTATAACATGTTAGACGGAAAACCACCCAGCCATCTGTAGTAAATAATACATGTAATACAAAACTGAACCATTTTATTACAGACTGTAATCTGTTAATTGATTAATTAATTAAACATATCGTTAATGATACATTTATGTTAATGTATATTTTGTATTTTTTTTGCTCAGCTGTGAATACAGTTTGCAATCTAGAAAACTTTGGTTGTGAGAATGTCGGTTGACGGCGTGTGGGCGCCAGGACGGGCGACTTCAATCTTTCTGTGCGCTATTTTTTTCATCTTGGTGGTAATGCGCTTTTTTATTTTGCACTAAATATGATAAATATAGAGAACTACTCTTCTGTGCGTAAATCCTCCTGCATTTTCAAGGGATTTGTTCAACTTTCATAGAACTGTTGCGCATATGTTTGGGGTTCAATGGAATTTATTATAGCAACATACTCATCCTGCATTTGTCAATACAAAAATTCTACTGTAACAGTTCTAGTCGTTGATCCTCATTATTTTACAAAGAAATAATTGATGTCATGTACCGTTATGTTTGAAAGAAAAACAATGCGCTATATCAATCATGCAAAAAGAAGTTGACAGGCTGTCATCAGCAATCCTTTTCTGGTAGATAACTATTTTTACATATAAACTATTTAAATCAAACTTGTGCATGTCCTAGGCCAAATCCTTCCACCCTATATTATACGGCTGAAGAATGATAAACTGGTTTTGTACATTTTTAGTATTTTACAAAATTGATTGTCTTTTAATTAGTATTATTACCAGACGTGTATATATTGTGTCAGTTAATTAGCACTCTTGTTGATTGTGTGAACGTGACTTTGTAAACATGATAACATTTGAATTGATTAACTGAACTTCAACAGTTTAGATTTAGATTAGGGAATGTATATATACTTGAACTGAATAATTCTTGACTATTTCTTAATACTTTCGATAGGAATTGTATCATTTCTAACTTCTGCTTCAATGAAGTGATGCTTATTAAATAGGATGCAATGCTTGTGGTCAATTCAGAATGATTAAACCATCATCAAAACCTACACCGAAATATGAAGTGGTTACAATTTTCTTAAGAGACAATAATTGGTTAGTCGTTACGTTATTAAAATGTTTTTGGCATCTGTAAAGCAGTAGATAAGGGTATAAAACTATAGACTTGTTGATAGAAATTTTAAGGGATGTATGTATTAATTTTCATGAAATCTACAACTCGTAAACTTTTATCCCGAATTGCACTAGTACGAGCAACATATTAATCATGCAGGGATTACACCTTACTATACACAGTGTAGCAATACCACGTGATTCTGACATCACTAAATGCATCAAATCCAAGACGAAATTGTAAACATTTGCTCCGCTTAGAAAACGAAAATAGCCGTAAGTATTTTATTTCTTCGCCGAATTTTATTAAACATACGCCAGTCTAAGGGGAAAAATATAAGCTTTCCACGAACTATAGGATCTCCATCAGTAGCTAAGCCGTTTTCTCTAGCACCCTGTGAAACCTTGGAATTCGTTTGTATGTGAGCGGACTACAGTGCCAAGCCATCTTATTTTCCTTGCATTATCTACTCTATGCATGATTGAAGAGTCAAGTTTACATCAACCGGGAACACCGGAGTCTGTTCTGTACCAAAGAATACATATTGTAACAATGTATAGCGTTAATCTGACATTATTCCTTCAGTTTGATAAATATGGCAACAGTTCCAAGACAAAATTTCAGGCTACAGTTTAAAGCTGTTTTTAGATTTGGCTACAATGCTAGACGGAGGCCGAAATCAAAGGTGAAATGTGCCAAGCAGGAGGGAAGTCGGAATGCAAAAGCAAAAGGGACATTTAGGACCTTGAACATTTGATTTGAGACCGCCAGACGGAACGAAACTAAATTGCTAACAGCAGCTTTTAAGCGCTTGACATGGACGACATTACTTGAATTAGTCAAAATTTTTATATTTTATGTTATGGCCTATTCCAGTTAATTATATATACCACCCAAGGAAGGCAAAATAAAGAAATTATTTTTGGGGATGTTCAATTTTTTTTTGCTTCTACATTGAGAGGGGTGAAACATTTTTCACTTCTGGAGGGGGTCAATATATGATTTTAAACAATAATCGTCTTAAGGTTAAATTTTTAACTACTTGAGCTACGCTTTGTTAACATAAAACAATGACCTACTAATAATATTCCCGGAATAATATGTTGACCATTTTGAGCACCAGGTTAGACATCACTCAATCTATTGTCCAGGGTATGTCAGGGGTAAAGATTTAAAGTTTCATAACAGTCTGTTCAACATTTTTGTATTCTTTTTTAATCGGTATTTTGCCTGTTTAACATCTACGTTCAAAAATATTGTGTAGTCCAAAATTATTTCACTCTGAATTGTGTACCAGTTTAATCTACATTCGGTCTTAACATAGATGAGTCCACATTGAAAAGTACACAGCGAACAAAAAAAATACGTCATCTAAATACTGATTATTCTGATAAAAGTTTGGCTGACTTTTTGTTTCGATTAACTTTGGCATACAAACTTTGGTCTGATTTACTTCAGCGTTTTCAAAAAGATTGTTAATGCATATGTTTTTGTTGCTTTTGAGTTCATACAGATATAGAAATACATGCAGGAATGCGATAAATCGCTTTCCATAAACAATAATTGTATAGATAGGTCAAAATTAGTGCCAAAGTAGTATATTGGTGATAATATTTTTGTCAATTTAGAATTTTCTAATTTCAAAATTGAAAGTGCCTTCCTTGGATGGTATATATTCAAATGGAATATACCTAATTTATAGACCTTTAATTAAAACAAACTAGAGCTTTGTCACAGAGGTTACTAATACCCCCGCCGCCACTTTGACACTAAAAAATCTGTAAGTACACGTACTATACGGCTAAGTTCAAAGGGACATAACTCTGCTATGAGTTAATTGCTGAGCATGAAAAATGTGTGATGCATGTCTACACTTCATGCTGGTAACATATTTCAAGTTTCATTGCAATCGCTTAAAGTACATGGAAGAAGTTCGCTCATAAACTTGAATGCGGACGGAACGACCGACAGACAGACCAACGACTGACGGACAGAGTGACTCCAATATGCCCCCGCTCAAACTTCGTTTGCGGGGTTATTATAAAAAGCGAACAGCGGCATGACTTTTGCATAACACCAGTAATCCCATTGTAAAATCAATAATCACAGCTTTTGAGTAAATAATCAAGCAAATGAACAAATAAAAATGTTCACAACGGTTATGGATGATATCACATCGAATTATAAGTACACTGTACTGACAAATAAACCAACAAACAATAAGTAATATAAAACATAGTTGACAGTCATGACTCTGTGTTCATTTTACATAAAATGAACAAGAGACGCAAGCAAATGGTCCCGTGTCCCTGAGAATGGAAGGACGTTTCAAACTTAAGCCAAAAAATGATCAATGATTGAAAGTCATTTCACATTTAGTTTGATACGACAAACAATGTCATACAAAATTAAACAAAAGTATCTTTGAAAACAATGGATGTATACCAGAACAATCAAAAGTGGGACTAGGTAGCGCTGTGGTTATTAGTCACAGCACTTCCTGTCGTTAGTCTCTGTCATAGTGTGAAGTATGAAATACTTTGGCACACTGACAACACACATGTATACCTTACTTCGTATTGCGGTATTCTGATGTTTTAACTTTAAAAACTGAACTAAAGCTCCGAGTGATTTGAAGTTCAAAAATGCCCAGTGCGCTACGAGTGGTATGGCTTCCAGAGACTAATAGATACACAAACAGATTTTGAAACTGCATGCAGCATTGCGAAAGAACAAAATAATGATTGTACGTTCATCTTGAACTGATTGAATATAGGGGCCCGGCCTTGTATAATAGATGTTTTGGTGGTAAACGAAAGTAAACAGTTAAATGCACGATACAAATAGCATTTTCATACGTGTACAACGGGCGATATATGTTGCTTGGCATTGTAGCCAAATCTAAAAACAGCTTTAAACTGTAGCCTGAAATTTTGTCTTGGAACTGTTGCCATATTTATCAAACTGAAGGAATAATGTCAGATTAACGCCATACATTGTTACAATATGTATTCTTTGGTACAGAACAGACTCCGGTGTTCCCGGTTGAAGTAAACTTGGCTCTTCAATCATGCATAGAGTAGATAATGCAAGGAAAATAAGATGGCTTGGCACTGTAGTCCGCTCACATACAAACGAATTCCAAGGTTTCACAGGGTGCTAGAGAAAACGGCTTAGCTACTGATGGAGATCCTATAGTTCGTGGAAAGCTTATATTTTCCCCCTTAGACTGGCGTATGTTTAATAAAATTCGGCGAAGAAATAAAATACTTACGGCTATTTTCGTTTTCTAAGCGGAGCAAATGTTTACAATTTCGTCTTGGATTTGATGCATTTAGTGATGTCAGAATCACGTGGTATTGCTACACTGTATACAGGTACACATTGTCACATATCGTACATGTATTTTGTTTGCATACATACTTCACTTAACTTAAGTGGCTAGATAAAAGAACTATCAACTGGTATCAACATATTATATTGAACCTAACTGTAGATAGAAATAATGTCAAGGTTTAATGTGATAAACCTCGCATAAAATACAACATGTTTTGGAGTAAACCAAACGCTTTAGTGAGATTGAAAGTTCACTCGAAGAATATAAAATCCTGTATCAGATTTACAAGAATGAGCCACGGAGGCGGAAAAGCGGAATCCTTCGTAAGGTAAGACATATTCTCTGATTATAGGGCTGGTATGTTGTATCGTCGCATGACTCAACTAATAAATCTAGAACACTGTTAAATCTCATGTCATCATCTTATCCAGAGTTGTCGTTCGTGTTCCTCACATCTCGTCAACGTCTGAAATGTAGTTCAAAACATGTTTCAGACGTCAGAGTCACCTTAAGTTTCCATCTGATACTCAAATGTATGCCTTTGGTTTTCTCTGAATATAAATGTATCTGTTGTCATAACTTACCACAATTACGTAAACTTCCGTGTTCTGTTTTCATTTAAGTGATTTGACTTCGTGACCTAATTATCGAAGGTAAACAAACCCTACTCGCTTAATGATAAGTAAAATAATTACTTTCTGCGATTTTTTGAAAACAAATATAACATCTTCTGTTTCTAGTGTATTGTATGCAGGAAATGGTTTCACATAGCTGTATGGCTTTATTTCTTGTTTTACGTGAATCTTATAATACATTATAAAAGCTGAGCCGTTAATAGAGATGTAAGCGAGGGATAACGAACGACATATCTATGTAGAGATTCCATGGTGTGTCATGAGGCTGGTGTTGGTCGGGTATCCGGATGTTCGAGTCATGACACGAGTTAGTCTGTTACCGAACGGATACATTATTATAGGCCTACTTGTAAGGAAAGTTACACATTAAGATAAAATGAAATGTATGACTTCGCATTTTATCTTCTGTGAAAAAAGTACAGATACAGGCGCTTTGGACCGGGATAAATCCCCTATGATAATAAGTAACTTGAATACATACATGTATATAAGTACATTGGTACATTTGTGAAATATTTCATGTTTATATAATTCTCCGTGATATAACACACTTCGCAGGCATAAATATGATGGAGAAACAGAGACACTATGAATATGTTTTATATTACATTTACTTTAGTACAAGTTTTACATTGGACATTTTTCCCCTTACATCTTCTGACAACATTGCAATCCCTATGGAACAAAACGTTCATTTTTTGCAAATACTCTTTACAATACAATGTATGTATACTAATAATATAAAATACTTTTGTTACTTTGTAACGACAGTTATGATTATAGACTGTTAGATCCTCCCGGAAATCAACCGTTAATTAGGGCCTTTGTTTAATCTACTGTCAACATTCAGTCATGAATGAAAACCTACGGCGTAAATAAATGTTTGAATTATTGTTTCTGGTTAAAAATAGGATAGGTACATGTATTTAGGTTTTTTATTGTTATTGAAAGCGTGTGGAATAGAAAAAATGTCAGAATGTGGATGTACCGTTCATCGGACTTAGTTCGCAGGGAAATATTAGGGTAGGTCGGATAACCAGCTGGACGCCTAAATGGAAATCTTAGAAAGATCGAACTTCAGACACGCTAGTTACTCATTGTATGATTGTAACATTTTACAGGCGGGAGATGGGGATACTAAATCAACAGCTAGGTTACAAACGTGAGTTTCCTGATCCAAACCATATACGAATAACAATTCCTACACTTCCATATGAAGGATTAGACTACACAGGTAAGTATAATGATTTTGTCCAACTATTAGCATGATTCGATCACGCGCCGTAGTATTGACTATTACTATATCTCTATTGTCCTCCATTTTTGGAGAGTATAACATATTTACAATAGTAAATGCATAACAAGACAACAAATAAACAATTACATGAATATACAATATATAGCAAAGAAAATGTAGTTATGTATCTAACATCTGTTATAAACTGACCTTATCGAAAACGAAATACAAGATACAGAGAACAGATTTAGAACAAATACATTATACGTAGTGTGACTATTTACATATACTTTACCATGTCTGATAAAATAATTATATAATTAGTAGTAGCATGAATGTGTAACTAAGCAGACATACAAACATATACAGTTAATAATACCAACATATCATACAGTTTAATACATGCACATACATGTATGTCAGATAATAAATATATTCACACACATGAAACAACATTATACCTCAAAGTGACCTGAGTGAAAAGTCTTACTTGCTTAAGAGCTTAACGACCTGCGTTGTGAAATGCATGTACACAAATGAACAATCATCTGTTAATGTAGCAAGACTGAATATAGTTCAGCTTAGTGGCAACATCCCGGATGTTGCCTCCTGACGTGAGAAGTTTATCACAAGCCAGTCCAAAATGACAGTACTTATCAGTTTCTTTCAGTAATTTTTCACCAAGCATAAAGTGTGTTTGTTGTATATTTTTATCATTAAACACTACCACCTCGCATTTGTCATTGTTATAGAGATGCCTCCATCGTTGAGAATACGCGTTGCAAATGTCAAGCATGCGTGACATTCCGGCTCTCGATAGCGAAACAAGTACCATATCATCCGGGATCCTAACGACATGTCATACATTAAGAGACTATCTCCACAGTTCCTGAGTTCTTCTGAGTTGATGTATACCAAATACATAAGAGGGGAACTTTTACCTCCTTGACGCGTTCCTTGTGATATCGGGAATTCTGTTGATAATTTACCATGAAACCGAACCTTGCTGCGCACGTCAGAATACATGTTTCGAAATGCAAGCAATGTTGTATTGTCTACATCCATTAAGATCAGTTTGTAAAACAGACCATCTGTCCACACACGATCAAATGCCTGCTTAGCATCTAAATAGCAAATATACACCTTAGAAGAAAGTTCCCGAGCAAAATGAAGGCACTCGCGAAACATGAATGAAGCAATTAAGCAGCCTAATCCTTTTTGAAAACCACCTTGTTGGGGGTCAAGTTTCCTGAGAATCTGATCTTGGCATCTCTCTAAAAGTACAAGTTCATATAGTTTACGGAACACCGATGACAAAGTGATAGCCCTGTAGTTATTCGGCTCATCTTTTCTCTTTCTTCCGCCCTTATGAAGGGTCACATGACTCCGCTTTTCATATCTGACGGAATATGTGAGGTCCGCAACATATTCGTAAAAAGATAAAAAGCACTATAGACATTACATCATTGCTGTGTATTAAATGTTCGTACACGATTCCATCGTTGCCACCAGATTTACAACGCGAGAGTTTGGTGATGGCATCCTGAATAGCTGTCACTGAAACTATAGCATTTTTATCCGGTTCCAGCCGGCTCATAGTGTCCTGCACAACAGTGCGCACGGTGTTCTCCCACCCGGCATCGAAACTTGGGGATTGCAAAGGTGAATAAAGATTCGCAAAATACATACCCCACTGTGTCACCAAATTATCACGATCACGATAGGTCTCTCCATTGAACTTAATGCCGGCTCCAACAGAGTTGGATGTACCTGAGCGGCACTTGTTAACATGGCGCCAAAACGAATGGCTGTCCTCATGGGCCATGGTTTCAAGATTACTGTCTAACTGGGACAAGTAGACCTCCACACAGCGAAGATGGAGATACCGGAAGTCAATCTTAGCTGCCTTGTAAGACACGTAGTTCGGGTGTGGCGGGCCCCGCAAGAAGCTGTTCGTAGTCTCGTAATTGCTGTTCACTGCATTTTCTCCAATTAAAAGAACCACCGTGGAAAGATTTATCCGGCCCACATTCACACATTTCTTTATTCAAACAGAACAAAATACATGTAGGTCTATGACGCGACACATTTAGGCAACAGACGCCCGCTAATTCACAGTATGTAATATAGTCAGTATATTCAACTACCACTACAGGATGTCACATCGTTGTAATTCAAGCATGCCGGATTTTACATCATCTATTTGCTTTGAAATAAGATTATTATGCAAGTGGTTAGTATGTTTGATAAGTAAAATGTCAGCTTGTAAAGAGGAAACGGTGTCTTTGAGTATGTTAATATCAGAGCTACAGTTACATTTCGACGCAAGATTAGCGGTAGATAATCTTTGATGTGATCTGGTATGATGAATGCGACTTTCACACAGGAAGGCAGGCCTTATGCCTTTGCGTCCGGTACTAACCATGTTTTTCAACAAATTAGGATCACCACATTCGGTCACTTTTATAATAGTGTAAATATCCTGTGCCAAGCGAACCGTCACTGATTCCCCGGTACGGGTAAGCATTCTTCGCTTAAGACAAACATTCTGATCAAATGGGAAATGATGGTCAGAATCTTTCAAATACTCAAAGTACATATCTCGCACACGCGCTAAGTCACTCTCACTGGAGGCGAACGTCTGGTTAATTCGAGCTACGCACATGTCTTTTGGTAACTCCCTATATAATTTCACCAACCCTCTATACTCTTCAAGGGTCTTCATATTTTCCCGGAAGTCCTCTTCACTAAATGTAAACACACTATCGTCATGGTCACCATCACATGACCCATGACCATCGAGCCGAGAAAGATCAGCCCCAGACGTCTGGCCAGACTCGTTAAGGATATCGTGATATAAATGGTCGCCGCCGTGTATTAACTCCTGATCAGTTACGGTTTGTGCAGCCTGGAACAACGTATCATTAGCCGAACTTAGATCAACACCACTGACCGTGACATCCATTATATATATAGTTATTGTACCACAATAGACGACGACGCAATATGATTGACCACTTGTCACTGTTTATATCCACGTTTAGTCCGCCAAAAAGGAAAGCAAAGGACGAATTAGAAAATTGTCTATAACGTTTGAAATCATGTAATATACACAAGATCAGTCACATACCCCAATTACGCACATCTACATATAAATTTCCATATATTCCATTTAAATAATCCAGAGAAAACCATAGAAAACAATGCACTAAACATAAAATACGTCTTGCACCTCGCGCATGCGCATCATGATTAAAATTGTTTTTTTGTTGCAATTCAATGCTGAAAGGGTACATATTACAGCGCAAGGCAAATGTGCCAAGATTTGATTAAACTACATGTATTATGCTATTATTTTAATCTCATTACATATGTGCTCTTTCAGCGTTCAAATAACAAAAATCCCGGAAAAAATATACAAAAAATCCAACTTTCCCAAAATACTACCTTCTCCGAAACATTACGAAATTTAGCATGTTAGAAAGAAACGTCAAAGAAGTTAATAAAACATGCTTGATGGCAAGCGGTTCTAGAACAGAATATCACGCCTTGTGGTTTCAAACAAAGTATGAAACTAATGCTAGAGTACAGTATCACCTTGCATGAGCACGTTCGGTTAGGATATAAATCAGACACGAATCATTGAAACTGTCCCTAGAACTCCTTATTTAAATGTTTTGAGAACCTTTATTTTGTGAATGTAACCGTTATTGAAATATCTGTTTTCAGGAAAGAAGATGCTACCTTGGTCACTTATGAAGTTATTTGATTCTTGTGAAGTGAACGACTTCTGGCCTTTGCGAGAAGATGACTCTGATCCCGGCGATATCAGGGTATTCTACTTGCTGAACTTAGAACTTAAAATTGATTATTCGTTTTATCTCTTGGAATCACCGAAGTTCCCGCTAATTATCGACAATAGTGTTAAATTCGTGAAAAAGTCTTCCAGATGCATTGAAACAATATTGCTCCATCCGAGTCTGCAGAAACCATACGTTGTTATGTCTGGAGTCGATGTTAACATGGATCCAGTGTTACGGGTACCAAAACCGTTTCCAGCTTGGTGGAAAGATCGATTCAACTTTCCAGATCAAGGAGAAAGACGTGAATTCAAGCTGCCGCTAAAACCCTCGATCGGTGTTTTCTCTTCCCAACACCGAGTGGAATTTAGTGACACGGACGAAAATAAGCATACAAACTATACTGTTTATGTACGCATGGCCTTCAATAGTATGTGTGAACACATTTTGGCGGGAAACTACGGCAAAGGACTAGATGTTTATGAGATAGGGTTAAAAGCATTACAATGCACTTACAAGAACGAATGTGGACTTGGTGATATATTGACAGTGTCGTCATGGACAAGTAAGGACAAGAAAGATACGTTTTACTTTGAAATTCACAATGATAACACTGTGTGTGCCACAATGTCAATGTGCTTTTATAACATGTCAGATGAAAACACACTTGTTAGTAATTTATAGGATGAAATTGAAAGCCATTTTCTGTTACTTATAATACTTGAGTCGTTGTGTAATGAATAATGGGCGTTTTATTATAAATAAACGGAAACACAGAAGACGGTGACATACACGGTTAAGCATGATTTCTACATGTTTGTAAAAATGTTTATTTAATGATACACGAAAAAGAAAATGTGCACTTGGTTAGAAGGACTTTTTATACGTTGGCAAGTAGTTGACATGTTGACAGCAAACTGATGCAAATGAATAATGTCGTCTGATTGGTTAAAATATCACTGAAAGTATCTGAATGACGGCTGTAACCAATCAGCAAGCGGTCATTTATTCAGTACGGGTGCGGTCTTTCTTCCGTGTTGAAATAGTTGAGTGTCCAACGATATTTTGTTAATTTCAGTTTATATCGCATACGTGCAGTATAGCTGCTCGTCGAAAAGCAAGAGAACATATTGATCTATTAATGCAAGCACGTACTGTTTGCGTTCAGATTTGAAAATCGACCAGATACTGTTTTGTAATGTATACCTGTAGAGGCCGTCCAATATTACATGTGTCAAAATTAGTGATGATATAATTGGTGAAACTTTGGACCATGTTTCGTGTGTTTTGTAGATTTTTGTCAAATATAATAAATACGCTTAGATTAAACCCTCCTGCTGTTAACCACAAGAATAAAAAATAGTTATCTAGCCGTTTTTATTGCAATTATGTCGGTCAATAGCTATACATAGCTAATGTTATTTTGTTATATGTATATATATATATCGTGTCACTTGTAAAGAGCGATAGATGCTACTCAGGAAATTAACCGCATTGTAACTACTGTGTCGACCATATCACCGCCAAATGGAGTTCAAAACGCGAACCTAACTGTAATAAGAATATACATCACGTATCAAAGTATACTCACGAGTTTTTGGGTATCGAAATACTCGTTTATACGTATAATGGACAAAATGAAAGATAGAGACGAAAAGACGGAATCATTTGTGAGGTAAGACTTTTTAAAACGTTTAAGCTTCTGATGATATGATAACATTGAAAATAAACATGTTATAATTCATTCGTTGTTAATAAATTGTTATTCACGTACATGTACTCATAATACAAACAAGTTCAGATAATGAAGTCTATGTCAAATTGTACACAGTTATTAATTGAAGATATAACTTATCAGATAACGTAAAGATAAATAGAATCACTTCGATTGCTTAGTTAGATTACTATGTAAAGAGGTCTCGTCACCTCGACCGTACATTAGGAAATTCGATATGGTCAACTAGATCCCTCGCAATTTTCTAATTGCTCCTCTTTGCTCAAATTTTCAAATGCAAGCATGTATACACTTAACCTAAATTTTCTGTATTTTGCAGAAATTTGTTCAAAATAAATTATTTTAGTGACTTTCGTCTGCTAAATCATAAAATGAAAAAAGATATAATGCAAAATAGGACAAGTACAGTTGTATTTACCGGGACCAATAATTATACAAACTGGTCCGAGGTATTTATCTATTTCGAAATATGAATTAAGAATACTTCATTTGAACACATTTCAGTAAAATATGTTTTAAAGCGCGTTAAGCCTTATCATACATTTCCCAACAAATTATACAAGGTGGAATTCTTAATAATGCTTTGAAAAACATAAGTTTCTCGTTTTTATATTAAGATTAATGATATATCATTATATATATCATAACCTTGATCAATACTTCGTATAACGCCGTTAATATGCGGAGATTAGATTTCCAATTACTATTATATAGACTCGATCGTCAGTAACAACATTCAGTGATGACTGGATTAATTATTTGAACTAGAGAAGAGTTCGAGTTACCACAATTTTCCATACGAGTTGACCAATTGGTACGAGTTGACGAGACACCATACGTTAAAAAATTAGGAATCATGTAGAGTAGTATTATGCACGTAGTATGCCACATTAAGAAGACTGGGTTTTCTGTAATATGAGAGATATAGGCACCACGACCCCCATTTCTTCGCTAAAAATATTTCGATCATATGCTACGATTATGCAAGTTAAAATAATCTGTCTCTGCAAATATGCCTATATGAAAACTGTCAGATCTGTCCTTAATGTAAATCGTATCATGTCTCTATGTATGTTTATTCGTGGATTCATTATAGGAGGAAACCAGGGGTTATGAATCACCAACTTGGTTACAAACGAGAGTTACCTCATCCGAACCTTATCAGAGTTACAGTTCCTACACTTCCATATGAAGGCTTAGATAGCACAGGTAAGTCAATATGTGAACATGTGCGTTATGTATTTCATTCGCAGAAATTGTTTTTTTTGCTTTTAAAACCCATTTTTCACGAAAAAACCAACACACAAGATACGCTAGTTTTACACTAGTAAAAACATCGTTTTCCTACAATTCCTGTATTGTATTCTAACCAGTGTTAAGTATCCCTTCCACAATGAGTCGACAAATTCTCCACATATGAAGGAAAAATCGACATTTAAATTGTGTTCGTTTCAAAATATCGCTCGTCCGTTATAGAACGCTACATAATTGTTATCATTATAATTTTGGAAACTAGAGAACCATTGTCCCTATTGTGAATTATTTGAGCTATCATATATAACAGTTGGGCCCATTTACAAATTTCTCGTTATGGCTTATTTCAGGAAAGAAGATGTTATCATGGTCGATTTTGAAGCTACTCGATTCCTGCGAAGTGAACGATTTTTGGCCTGTGCGAGAAAATGAGTGTGGCCCAGATGTTGACAGCGTGTTCTATTTAATGAACCTTGAATTTAATGTTGATCGCTCCTTTTATCAATTGGTGTTTTCTCGTCCAAGCACCGTGTAGAATTCAGTGACATGGACACAAATAAGCATACTAACTACACTGTTTATGTACGTATGGCCTTCAATAGTATGTGTGGACATATTTTGGCGGGAAACTACGGCAAAGGGCTAGATGTTTATGAGATAGGATTAAAAACTTTACAATGCACTTACCAGAACGAATGTGGACTTGGTGATATATTGACAGTCTCGTCATGGACAAGTCAAGACAAGAAAGATACCTTTTACTTTGAAATTCACAATGATGACATGCTGTGCACCACACTGTCAATGAGCTTTTTTAACATGTTAGATGAACAGACTATTGTTAGTAATTTATAGGATGCTATGTAATGCTTTGTTTAAGTAAACTTCAATGACTGATGTACCACGAATGTGTATATATAATATACGTATTGATAAATATATATATTTTTTAACACTGGAAATGAAGAAACTAGTGTTATCAATTCATTGGTAAGGATGTTTTATTTTTCTGATACTAGTATTTCATCCATGGGTAAGTGACAGTTTAGTTAGACAGACATAGCGAGATATTTGTAATTCGATTGGCTAATCTTTTCCTTCTCTGGTATCAAGATTTCATCAGTAGAATTTTAGTAAGGAGTACAATTCAAGTACATAATATAGTCTACCAGTATTCTCGTTTTGGTTGACTTAGGAAACCATCATGATACACTGAGATTCTGACAACACTGGTAAGGTAATCTATCAATTACTTTCTATCTTAAAAAGTCTTAAAATCATCGTTTATTGGACTATATCATAGAGGTCATGTTGCTTCGATACAGTTAATAGTCTTATGTTGGTGTATGGTATTCTCACCACTGAACAAATAAATACGCATCTTGTTTTCACAGATTTTGTTTGAAATTCGAACTTTAGTATGCTATTAATGTGTTGTAAAGCTACCTTCCCATTGACCAAAAACCTAAACATAGCAATGCTCATCTTACATGGATATCTGCTGACAATCGTAGTGCAGTTTCATTCAAAACAAAAGTCCAGCACAATTCCTATATACGGCCGAAAAAAGTCGTGTTTCCAACTTTCCAGTCACTTGAACCAAAAAACCTGAAATCGTTAGATTGCGAAACCTTATTTATGCATATATTTCGTACTTCTGAAGCATGACTCGGCCTCAAATATGTTTATAATATCACGATTGGTTGCATTTGTTTTCTGTTAATCGTTTGGATCATCGCCAAAATAGGCTCGGTCGGTTAACAAGAAACACGACCATTTTTCTGAACTAATATAACACACACCAAACACGTTTGTAACCATAGCAACGATGTTGTTTTGAAATTGTATTTCGTTCATCACAAAAGTTCTTGGCAGCGATAACGGTGTCAATCATTTTTCAAGCGGTGTCGTACATTTAGCAATTAGTTGATATTTTTCAATTCTTAATAATGCAGGTCCAAGATATATTAAATAAGTCTAATGAAGGATATTATCAAAGATTATTTGAATACTATCGTTTTTTCTTGGCCCTTGACATTGTTTTAGTAACCGCTGTCATATTGCCTTACTTAAACATATAGGAGACACACATGCATGCTAAAATATTACTGAACTTGAAAGAAGCATATTAATTTCTGCTCATCATTAAAGCATGAATCATACCATAGCATGAAGTAATACTAAAACGTACATTTCCCCTACTATTTAGGAACATTTTTAGTAATTTTAAGAAGGGAATCAGCAAAAACCGAGTTAGCGTGATTACTTTATTCTTAAAGACTTTCTAAATAAATTGTAATCGACTGGTCCGCCTATCGCTCTTCAACATGTCAGTCATATGTCATAATCACCAAGAAAATTCTTCATGAAAAAGGAACCGTCTTCATGTTATCGAAACTAGAAAAAGGAGATGTCTGATTAGACTAAAGTGTAGGGCAACACTAAAGGATTGTATAGGAGCTAAGGATGTTGATATTCTGCACAAAAACAAGCACTGATGTTTTAATAAAGTATGATATTTTAAAAGACGTTACATTCAAATCAATACCAAAATGGATCACGGCGATTTTAAGAGAAACATCCTCATCATAGACTGTGCAGTTATCTCCCATGTGCCGTACACTTATGCATTCCATCGTAGCATGGTACTTTATTGTACATTGTATGAAGTTACTACATGTATTAACATATTCATGATTTTTCGTTGGCTGAGCTGAAAGTTTTGTGGGAATTGACCTGTATGTCAGACACTGACTGCCAGGATGAGACGTACATTATTGACAATTTTTTTATACAATATATATGGCTTCAACTCTTTGGTTAATCGAATGCAGAGGTCAATAAAAGGTATTTTTTCACTTGGGTTTAACGCAACACCCAACAGCCAGGGTCATCTGGCGATCTTACCCAGCTTAAGAGATGGAGGAATATCTCGTACGTACACCTGGGTATGACTACTGACCTCCCTTAAGCTAGATAGACAGCTCTGTCACATTTAGTCCAGGACTGGATTCGAACTTACAGCGGTGAGTGGCGAATAACCACTCGTCTGTTATGCTGGGTTTATTTTGTATTTTTATGTCTCTTTGTTCTTGTATTCATAATGTTTGAATATGAATGTTTAATAGTCAAATCGCGTTTTATAAAATATACATTAATATGTTCAATTATTTGTTTGTCTATAACACTTGATAATCTTATATACTGCATTCTAGCTTTATCGTCATTCGCCTTAGTTTAATCCTCTTTTCTGTCTGTGTATGTGGCTTTAACATTTTGTTTCCATAGCAATTACTTTTGTATAACTGACCAAACAAAGACGGTGATTATTAGCTTTATGCGGATTATATGTTACGTTTCTTACAGCTTGCAATTTAAGTATATCATTTAATCTTTCTGTCTTCAAAAATACTCTTTCTTCTAGTTTCAGAATTTATATATATGTATTGTAATTGGTCGTTTTAATTTATGTCACTCCCATTTTTGTATGATGACTAGCCTGCTTGGGTGGACTGGTCAAAATGTGATTACATGTATATGAAACTTTATATGATAGAAGATACTTGAAATTTGTCTGAGCTGTAAGGTGGATGTCCACAGAACAGTTAGTGCGATTTCGCCACCACGTTTTATTGTGTTTCATATTTGGATTGTTGTTCACATTGACGTTATTATTGTTATCATTACGTTAAAAAATAAAGTTGATCTTGGAAGTTTTGGACTTGAAGTAACTACTGTTGAATTGTGATTAGCAGCAGGAATTCCTGTGCTGACATATTGTACATTAAGCTAATTCCCCGAAGTAAAGTAACGCGCGCACAACAAGAAAATATAAGAAATTAGCGGCGTTACACGTCTACTGAAGGCAGCGTAACCTATTGAACAATGTATTGAATGTCGTAGAATATTAGCATTAGTTAAGATTTATTGGCTAACTGAATAGACGTCATCTGCTCATTTTTTGAACTTTATAATAGAAACTATTACCTGAATTTTGTATGGAAGCCGTGGATTCCGATGAGCAATAGAACAACCGATATCATTAGCACTTGCCCTACAGTTTAAGCTAATCAAACGACTCAAATTTTCATTCTCGTTACTTATTCATGAATAATATTTCTTCACGTTTCATCAAAAATAAACATCGGTTATTTATTTGTGATTGACACGTTTTAGAAGGATGGGCATACCAACACTAGGTCGGTTCGAATTTATTAAAACAATCTTTAAAATTAAGTAATCATGCTAGCTAAGCTATAAGTATCGCTCACTTTGGTAAACTAATTCCGAAGAATGTTCTAAATTAACTCTAACCCATACTCTTGTTTTGGCATTCTTCTCCTCGAAGTTCAGGAACACATGCACAATGGGAAACAATTTTTCAACGAGATGTGTGTATTTTATTAGCAAACGTCTTGATATACAGGTACATGCATGTATTTTTTTGTTAAGAACTACAAACTATTTCATTTCAAAGAATACATAAGGCTTTCAGAAAAAGACTTCGCTACTAGACTAAATATGCGGAAGTGAAAGCGACATCTAGAACGAAAAAAATGTACAAGTTCGAATACATGATACACAAAATGAACGCTATGAAACAAACGTGTAAGACACAGAAAACAGCGGTGGAACAAAAATTAAATCAATTATTGATATCAGTGTGTACAAACATTATTCAGGTAGTGAACTAAGGGAGCGGACAATAAAATATGCAGGTGTATAAAAACAGTATGAATGAAGTATGACTTTGTATAACCACATGTTCATTTGTCACCTGCTCGTTTTGTGTCTTCACCTTCTCTCATTACGTTAGTCAAACATCCTTTCAAATTCATATTCTTTATTTTATCAACACTAGTTTGTATAGTTTTGCAGTATTGCTAAGAGTATTAATTATAACGATACTTATATGTATAGTGTTTTTGAAAATAAGACCTCACGTTGCAAGGTTTATTTGTTAATTATTACAGTATTGCCATTCAGTGTCTTTTTTGTAGCCCGTGTAACACCAGGTGTAAGATTGTCCCTTCTTTGAACACGGATCTCCTGGTTGACAACATTTGCCCCAGTTCTTATTGGTGTCTGTGTAACACCAATAATAACTTTCTTTGCCCTTTTCTTGATGCATACCACATGGGTATTCAACCAGACAAATTCTGTTCTTCACGTCATCGTCACCCGAATCACCACAATATTGCCACTTTGGTCCACTGCGACACCACATATAGTTTGTCCCGTCCATATATCCACATTCCGAGGTACAGCAGTAATCCCAGTTGTTGCTGAAGTCCGTGTAGCACCATTTGTACTTCTTTCCATCGTATCTGCAACGTTCACCACTTCGACAAAGGGAATTTCCGGCTGTGAAACTATCGCCCCTGTAACTGTTGCAAAGATAACCTTCGGTTCTTATGTCGACACAAAAGTCCGTTAAATCAACCACAGGAACGTTGGATATATCAGCAAACGTTTCCAAGACACCGGGGAAGTATGTCGGCTTCAGTGGATTCAGTGGTTTTGACAATGGGCGACCGGAGCAAGTATCAACACACGAGAGAGCTTTTGTGCGAATAGTTTTAAGATTAGTGCAACCACTAGCACCGCTTCTTGGTTTTGAGAAAGTCTTGTGCATCCAGCCTTCGGTACAGTATTTCATATCTAAAGCTGCGCACGCTTTGGTTAAATCATTCACGAACGAAACAGACATTGACCTCTTCTTTGATTCCTTACAGGAACAACACAGATCATGACCTAGACATTCTACCATACATCCTTGAAACGTGTCCTGCAAATTACACGTATTGATTTCGGAGCGAACTTCGCCTTTCTCAGATGTGGTAGGTAACATACTAGTAGTTAAATCTGGGCGATCGCATCGTTCTTTCCAATATGTGATGTTGTTAGCATTCATTTGCTGTCTACTGTTTCTATTGCCCTCCGGTGTCATGTACGGCAAGTTAGAGTTGGTACCTTCAACAGTATAGGCTACCACTCTGTTCGGTACGCTAGAAAATGGAGGTTGATTGAAATGGTTAACTATCAGTTGTGTGCAATCTGGACATGGCATTATCCATGAATATAGTACTATCATATTTGGGCTGTGGCCATACCTATTTCGGTAAGCATTCCACAAGGTAGTCATCTCATTTAATATATTTTCCTCCGCATGGATCATGGTATGTTGTACATTTTCTGGCCTAGCTGCGACGTAATTGCCCATTTCACAAGGTGATGGTGGTGAGAGTGCATTACGATTGTCTATAATTGGCGTACCGTCTGAGTTTTGTGGGAAGAAGTCAAGAGGGAACGCGTTCTGATTTGGTAAGTTTACATTGCCCATGTATAGAACTCCAAACTGACTTCTGTTTGGAAGACGTTGATGATAAAAGTAGTTGATCAGTGTTAAGAGGAAAGTTGACCACCACGGAACATACAGTATTTTGTTATTTGGCTTTCCAACCATGTGTTCTTTAGAGGGTAAACCTGCATCTTTCAGGTGGGATTCTTCTAATCCAGCCCTGTCTTCAGTTTCTATCGGGGCTTCAGTCTCTGATATTTCACCACGAAAATACACAGTGTCATCATCGGTGCTCGGTAGAACATATTGACATTTAGTCTGTGAATAACATACAGACAGTAATATGAACAGTGCAAAGTAGAATCTTGCTGTTGCCATGTCTACACGAAACCTGAAAATACGCCAAATACAAATGTATGGTAGTTGAACGAAATGTCCGTAGCTAGAAAATAAAACGCTTAAGGCACTGACATAAATCGCTGTTTAGTCAGTTAATTTAGTTTTGCAACATAAGCATATACCATGAATAAAACAAGAATATAACAATGCCGAAACAAATGGTGTTATCTACATATAGATCGCTTTGTAATTTTATGAGTCACAAAATTTATATCCACAACAAATTAAGACTAATTATAGAACAAATTCAGTAAAACTGTAATTTTGTGAGTGTGTCGAAATGAGCTGCATTTTATTTGATATGTGGGTTTACTACTAGTATATCTTGGATACAATACATTAACACAGACAAGTAATATAACACATGTTGCATATTAATAATACATTTTTACTCTTAACAAATTATGAAAACAGCCGTATACATGTAGTAATTTTTAAAAGTAAATTCAATATCAACCAACAAGAAGAAAAAATATAAAATATACGCACCGACTATGGTTCAATAGTGGTGGCTATTGCCAAAAGCAAGTGCTTCCAAGGATCGCACAACTGTTCTGACAAAGAAGCGTTCACACAGTATTCAACATATACAATTTCTCGAAATAAAGGCGGGGCTTTATTCACGTGAACAACTGCTCAATTATTACCCTCTTTATATAACTAACATATATGTATAACCACAAGGATATGCAAACTTAATTAGCATATTAGGTCATTGGTAAAAGCACGCATGCGTACATTATATATAATTTTAATACAGTTATAACATCAGCAGGACATACTAGTAAATGGTCGTGTGCATAACTTACAATTACATTTTCAGTGTATTGTATTAAAGGGTCACCCCCCCTTTAACTTGTCCAGGTTTGCAACCAGGTCAATTCATTCTATGACCTTAGCCAGTTTGTTGATCTACTGTATGTTCTAGCAAGTGTACGCACAAATCCGCAAACAAGGATTCACATGTTGTTTACGGATATCTCTAAGTGGTACTTTCAGTGAAGGTCCGGGACAAATCTGTGATAACGTGCTCCTGTCGATTCACTGATAGGGTTACTCGGAAATTCATCCTTCACTAGGCCACGTTTATGCAGAATTGTTAGAGATATATTCATTATTTCTTCCCTTTGTACTAAAGATGTAATCGATGTTCTAAAATTCCACCTAAGGTAATTAAAACTTAATATTTGAATAGCTGTTCTGTACAAAATTCACCTAGCGATCTGTTCCATATTAAGACCAACTCTTTCTAACGACTACTTCTGGTAGGTCTGGTTTTTAATATTTCCTCAGTACTTCACCACATATCAAAACTGATAAAAAAGTCCATATTTCTAATGCGTCTCAGACACAATAAGTCTGCGATTCCTTACATTCTTGAAGAAATTCTAGAACATATGGATGTAGACTTATTTCTTGTTATGTTTCGTTGTGCTTTAGGAGTCTAATACGATGCGTTAAGGATCGTATTTTAAATATTGTCATTCTTTTGTGTATCCATTAAGACATTTACAGGTGAATTTTTAAAAACTTTTACCGTCAGTAAGAGTTACAACCATTTTCGTTCCTCTACACCTAACGTAAAAAAGTACCTCAAAATCAAATGAAGTCACCTTTATGAAAATTGGCCTATCCCTCTAATAGATGATACAATAAATGCAAGAATGTGTATAAGTCTAAGGGTAACCAATGTTTAGTCAATTCAAATTGTTTATAAGATGTTTGAAATTACTATGTTGCAGAAAAAGTAAAAAATGTAACCCAGCCCCTTTAAGATTTAGTCAAGATTTTAGCCTTTTACCAAAATGTAACAAATTGATAAATAAAATACAAACTAAAGCAGGACAACAGCTGAAATGTTCTAGAAATTAACTACTATGTGTGTATAATGTCAACATAAATTTTTTTAAAGTTTCACCGTCCGGTTTTGAAAAACAAATGTGTCAGAAATACATAGTTACTTGATTTTCGTTAATCAATCATGTATACATTCCAATAAACTAAACAAAAAATGGAATAAATATTTTCTTCAATATATCTGTATAAATTCATGTTCTTAATACGAAACATTACCTAAAAACTAAAAAAAGTATGGTCCCAGTGGGGTTTGAAATCCTTAATCCGCCATTTTATTCCCCATCGAATATATTTTCATAAACCAGCATTCTGTAACACGTCTAGGAGTGACGGTCACTTGAAATGTTCAATTATTAAACTAGTATTTTTTCTTGAATTGTTTTTAAAAAAGATACCAATTATAGTCGTCTAACACTTCAACATTACTGCATTTTTATGAGTACAATAAAACGTTTGCAATTGCACTCACGTAACCCACTGTTTGGAATTAACTTAATATTTTTTTATAGTTTGATTTCTGAAGTGTATGTTTATTTATGCGTGTAAAGTGGGAATAAACCCTCAACTTGAATACAGATTAACAGAATAAAGATACAATACAATAGCATGTTAATTTCTCAAGTCAGTACATATATATGACAATATGAGAATATACCATCTTATAATATAAAGAAAGAGTGTAAATAATTATCAATTATCAAATTATAGAATTATAATGAAGGAGTAAATACTAAATAGCTGTTTTATGTTTGTCAATTTGAAGAAAGTCAATAAATATGTAAATCCGAAAAAGTCAATAATGTTACATTTCGCCGTCACTAAATCTTAAAAGAAGCTGATCGAAATATACAGGGGTGGCAATTTATAATGCCAAAACATGTTTTGCATTATAAATGATTCAGCATTGCAGTTATGTTAATATCATAACTTGATACATAATATTGTCGGAGCAATACAGGAAATAACGTCTAGCTGCTACGTAATTGCCCATTTCACAAGGTGATGGTGGTGAGAGTGCATTACGATTGTCTATAATTGGCGTACCGTCTGAGTTTTGTGGGAAGAAGTCAAGAGGGAACGCGTTCTGATTTGGTAAGTTTACATTGCCCATGTATAGAACTCCAAACTGACTTCTGTTTGGAAGACGTTGATGATAAAAGTAGTTGATCAGTGTTAAGAGGAAAGTTGACCACCACGGAACATACAGTATATTGTTATTTGGCTTTCCAACCATGTGTTCTTTAGAGGGTAAACCAGCATCTTTCAGGTGGGGTTCTTCTAATCTGGCTCTGTCTTCAGTTTCTACCGGGGCTTCTGTCTCTTGTATTTCACGACGAAAATACAAAGCATCATCATCAGTGCTCGACAGAACATGTTCAAATTTAGTCTGTGAATAACATACAGCCAGTAATATGAACAGTGTAAAGTAGAATCTTTCTGCTGCCATGTCTAAACGAAACCTGAAAATGTGAAAGTACATATTTAATACTTGTGTTGATTTCCATAGATTGATCATATTTGAACGAATTTTCCTCATCAAGAAGAAACTTACGAAGCAGAAATAGCACCTAGTTTAATATGTTTAATCACTTCTTGCAAAATAAGCCTATACCATGGATAGAAAAAACGAGAACTAAACCTAACCGAAATAAATGACGTTATCTGTTTATAGATCGCTTGGTAATTCTATAACTCATAAGATTCACATATACTGCAACTTAAGATAAATGTTAATTGTGAACGTGTCGAAATCAATCGCATTTCATTTGAAATATATTAATTATAAATTAACGTAATAATTTACATATGATGAGAACACTTTTACTCATACTTTACATGCAGTACTTTAAATTTGAAATTCAATTCAATAACACCCATGAAGAAGAAAGAGAAAATCAGCACCGACTGTGATTCAATGTCAGTAACTGTTGCCAGATTAAGTACTTCCAAAGATCGCACAACTGAATCGATAAAGAAGCATTCACGCAAAACAATTTCTAAAAATAAAGGCAGGGTTTGATTAATTAAAACACGTGATCAACAGCTCGAGTATCATCAACTATAAATAACTAATTACTAATCATATACATAATATCAACTTAATTGACATATAACCCGGTCGCGGCAGGTCATCACCTCCTATGAATCTTTGATAAGTTTACCGATTTTCCTCCATATATTGAGAAGTATTCAGCTCATTGTGGAAGAGTAAGTATTGGTTAGAATTCAGTCCATTTAAACAGGTAAGTTAGCCGTCCGCCATATCTATCTGAAATATCTTAGTAAAACGACGTTAAACCCACTTAACTAGCGTATAAGGTCTTTGGCTTATGCCTGTGCTTTTGTCAATACTAGAAGGGATTCGGAAGGTACTGTGTTGACATAAGATAGGTGTCTCATAAGCCAACTTGGCTGGCACTTTCAATAGGGGAGACACTATGATAAACAAAACCTTTACCTTTTTTACTAACTAATTTTGATATAAGCATAATACCAGTGGAAAATAAATGGTCGTGAGTATACACTGTAATTCGCAAGTACATTTTGAGTGCATTTCTACAGGTGAGTTATTCAGGTTTGTAACCTGGCCAATTTTTATAATGACCTTTAATAGTAAGTTTATCTAATGTATGTCCAAGCAGGTATACATATTTTACTACTACTTTTCACAAACCAGGATTCACATTTTGTTTACGGATAGTTCTAATCGATGTTACAGGAAACAATTTCGACAAAGCAGAGATAACGTGCTCCTACTAAATGACTGATAGGGTTATTCGGAAATAAATCCTTCACATGACCATGTTTACAGGATACTGGCTGTTAAGAGAAATATTTATAATTTCTTGATGTTGTTCCTAGAAAAGAAGTAAACTACTTGAAGATGAAGTCAATGTTCTAAGATCTTTCTTATTAAGGACACTAGAACTTAATCTTAAAATCCCAAAATTTACAAAAGAAACCAAACAGTTGAACAATCTCTTTTCCTACTGCCTCACTGACACAAAATATTCTGCTGTTCTTATTGTTTTGTTGTATTGATCCGCCATTTTATTCTGTATCGAATCTACATTCATAAATCAGGCATTTGTAACACATTTTGGGGTAACCATTATATTAAACGTTCAAAAATTATACCAGTATTTGTTTGTCTATTATTTAATCTAACTATTGCAGTCACCTGATTCGCCATCATTGCTGTATATTTTTAGCACAGATAAAACGTTTGCATGCGTATGTTTGCATCAATTCCAGTCGCTCGTCTGTGCCAGGAATGGCTGTTTCGTCTCTGAAGTGTCTTTTATCCTTTTATTACCATCGCAACCTGGAGAATTTGTAAATATCAAGATTATTACTGAAAGTTGAAATATGCCATTTTTTCAACCATACAATATCCAGACAAGAGGCTCTGGTTACGGTCAATTTTACTTCACATCAAAGAAAGTCATTATCATTATAAATCCTTGTTTGGGTTTCCTGAGGTCTCGGAGTGGAATGAATATACTGTCTATGAATGGTTGATACTAGCCCTCACCACTGTAAAGTTCAAAGCCGTAAATTGTCTGATCTAGGATCTCTTTGTTCAAATGGTCACATCTTATTTCATTTTACTTTTATTTTTCTTAAATCATTATAAAGTAGTGAATTTGAATGAAACAACAGCATATGAACGTTGTTTTGTATAATTTACATACACATTCAGGGGCGGCAAAATCAATTGTCCGTATTGCTCAGGCTGTCCCGCAGCCCATGCGTACTAGTGAAAAATTTCCAGAATTTACTATACAAATATCATACGGACACGTTTGCACGTTTTAAATGTTTGAATTGTTCTTCTTCGCTGTTATTGGCTCATTTATAATGTATATTCAGCACCACGGATAAAATGTACATATGTAGTTTAACGTGTTGTATAGAGTACCACACAGTTGTAAATCATTAACTGATACTGTGTTAGGAGTACGATCTTCACATATACACGATGTGCTGACCGTTTCCGCCATAGATACGGAGATATATGAATGATGCATACAATTTTGTCTCCTAAATCATTTTAATCATGGTTTCATTAACGTTTTAGGCAACTCATGGTTTAAGTTTCGCCTTTCTTTGAACTAGTGCTAGTTATCCTGTATGCAGTACAACACTAATCAAAGATCTGAAGGCACTGATGTTGTTCGGAACTACAAAGTACTCAGAAGTTGAATTATTAATAAGACTGATTTTCGCTGTATAAAGACAATCTTTAGCATACATAAAATTTGTATACGCCATGCTGTCGTCTTTATGTGATTTTTTTATTTTTGCGACTGTTTCGTATTACTCGATTACAATTTTGCATAGTCATCTAATGGTGACTTGAATGCACATTATATGTAATGTTTAAGTGTATGTTATTGAATTTTAAAAATGGAACTATTTTCGAAGTCGGAAGTTTACAAGAAGCTCTTCGGTATGTTGTGAGAATTTCCTGACCGAATGTTGAAAGCCACCTTCATCATTGTTTGTTCCGAACCACAAAAACCACGATGTTCATTTCAGCGACGAAGACACAATACTTGAAGCTTATGAAATATCATAATTATCTCTAATTGAGATAATGGGAACCAAAAACTAAAGACAATATCGTTTGTTCCGGTTGCGGTTATCACACCCGTAAAAAGCTTAGTTTTAAAATGCATTTAAACATCTGATGCTGCATATCACAAATCGAATAACAGTTCTCAAGTTTAAGCCACTACAATCTTGATGTTTTAGCTTGGCATGGAATTTCATCAAAGTGTCAGACTTTTAATGTGACACCATTTAAAATTGAATACAAGACAGATATTCTCATTTCAGTGTGTTCGAAATGCTGACAACCATTAATCATATTTTATCACAGTCTAAAAAACTGGACTTATAGAAAATCAAACTAACAGTTTAAAAAGTTTAGAAGCTAAAGACCTTGCTCGGCATGGAAATTCACTCAAATGTTCAGACTTTAATGTGACACCATTATGTTCTCATTTGAGAGTGTTGATACTGCTGGCAACCACCAATCAGACATTATCACAATCTAAATTTCTGGAATCATAGGAACAGTTCTCAAGTTTCAGCAGATTCAGGTTTGATATTCTTGCCTGGTATGGAATTTCACGACGTTAAAAATGACATTATTTTAAACATACTCGTAATTCAAACAAATATTCTCATTTGAAGGTGTTGCAACTACTGGCAACCGTAAATCACACATTTTTCTGCATTGTTAAACAGAATAACAGGAATCAGACAAAAAAATTTTTTATTTTTTTTTTATCTCGGAGTTTGTAGTTTCAGAAATGCAACATGATAACAGTAAGTTATTACTTGATTGACAAACAACATATTTTCATGAAAAATAAAACTTAAAACAAGATCCGATAAAAAGTATTCCAGGTGCCACAAAGAAATGTTGAATCAGAGATTGGAACACTAATTTAATTTTTGTACAAAAGGATTATAATGCCAATAGGTGATGGTCCAATGAGATATCATATTGAAAAAATAAACCTTTCAATTTTGCACACATGTTTTCTGGTTATTTCATGGCATATTGGTTCTGGTAAACGTCGACAAATAAATGCTTATATCAGTCTGATCTGAGGACATAATTATATAGATGTATGAAATTCTGGGTTCAAGACTGACAGCAGTCTGTATTAATAAAACAATATATGGACACATTTCTATCTAAACATTCTTATAAAATGTCTGGTCATTCAAACGTAACAACAAAAGTCATAAGTTCCTGACAATAAGGCAAAATCATATTAATTTTCGAATAAACATATACCCATCCACCGCTATTACCGCAATAGTACAAAATGGCAGATGACACTTGAGGTTGTGAATCGCGAGAAATCCCGACATACGATATTTCCAGAAGAAGTGGCTTAATTCTTGTATTATACGTCTCTGATAGAATATCATAATTTCTATATATATATGTAATAATTAATAGCAACTAACAATGAAGTTGTTTTCAGTAATGAACAAGAAATCAATTGTTTGCTTTCCTTTACTCAACAAAGCGTAGTCGATTTGCATTTCATGTTTTAATGCACAAAATTAAATCATGATTAACGTTTGGTGCTTTCTGATTTTCGTGGCACTTGGTGTGGCAAGTCAGAATCATTGTGTAAATTCAGCAAGTATCGCATATTTGATGATGCTGTTATACAAACTAGTTTCTACGAAGATGGAATCTCTAGTAAGTTGTGATCATTTTACATTTATAGTTATTTCAAGGCTATTTGTTGTAATATATTCCAATATACAGAGTAGTTATCGTTGTTCCAAAATTTGTAAATTACGTGATATATTGGTTTATAGAAGACCAACCAAATGCAATATTTGTTCTAAAACACTTGCTATTGACTTTATGCAGTGGGTTTATTTCAGTATGTAATTATGGTTTAGTTTTTAAATCTATAAATGGGTGAAAATTGATATGACACGTGTGCCCAACACATGTAGGAAACCTACTTTCAACTCACTGCCATTACGGTTCATTAACTTGAATTAATTGACTACCTAGATCAATGGAGCGCTATGGGTATGCATAATGATGGTATGCCTGCGACAGTCGTTGCTAAAAGGTTTTGGTCTTCATCCATCAACCACCAGCCGATTAGTAGGACAACAACAAGAAACACAATGGAATTAAAGATCGTCAACATTCCTTCAGATCATAGAGAGGATGCAGCTCTTCTCGGAATAACCAGATGCCACCCGTTCAAGTGTCGTCTAGAAGAAATAATGGTTGTCTCACCGTCGGATGAATGACAAAATGAACAAGAATCTACTAAAATCAGCAGGTCACCGCTTCAGACGCCCTTTGTTAACACGCAATCACAAAGTTGCATGACTAGCCCGATTTCAAGCACGACATCATTGGACGTCAATGCGGAAGACCCACTGGTCGGACGAGTCGATTCATAGTGTTCATTACTGTGACAGAGCTCGAGCTTGTGGAAGGTCGGTAAATATGATCGGAAGGGCACCTGGGGTCTTCCTCCAATATGGAAGGCTGGAAAAGTCGCCAATTATTGACTTAGTTCTACGTTGAGGCAAACTTATATGTTTTACGGACCTGTAAACTTACTTTTTACAGGTCCGTAAAAGCACCAACACATACCGCAATATTATAAGCATAATAATATTGTTACATTATATACCATTCTCAAATGTACTCTTTTAATTAGCTTATATTTTATATTTCATAATTCTGAAATGCCGACAGGGAGGTCATGACGCGCAATTATTGTTTTTGTCGTCGGTAATCCTATTAAAGATACTTATCTAAAGAGGTAGCGACTGACAGCGGTTTTCTTAATCGTGTAGACTTCAAGTGAAAAATCTATTCGATTAAGTGATTTATAATACATCTCTAAGTAGGGGTCTGTTATCGCAGATAATTTTCAGGTTGTAGATATGGACAGACAGACGGACAGAGAGACAGAGAGCTAATTTCTATATCTGCCTTTTCGGACATTTACAATGTATTTACTAAGCAGGAACGATTTTTTCCTTTTAAGTAGAATTTTAGTAGGATATGTTAGAATATGAGACAAATCTGCTTCTAGTGTCCTTACTATTGTTTGTCGAACACATCTGTCTCATTTCCAATTTATCGCAAATATGAATGTTTACGAGCACATCGGTTACATCGCGTGAGACAAAAGTGGTCCGAGACAAATGTGCTCCTACACCACTGCCACTTATGAGTGTGCCGATTGTTGGAAATAGTGCGTACCCAATTCCGCCACCAGGACCAGTCCACACATATCCCCATAATTTCTTACACGGCAACCAAAATGTGAGACCTAGAATGCCTACGCAAGTAACACCTCGGTATGAACATGCAAGCTCCACATACCCTGGCGTATCTGAACACCTGTTAGAGACCATGACCAGAATATACCAAACGCGAACAGTGATGAAGATTTCAATCTAAGTCTTATTTCGTGAATGGCTTCAAAAATACAATCACTGTTGATAAAATACAGGAATATGTTACTCATAAAGACCCAAAAGTATCACTAGTAAGAATCTTTCCCAAAAAAGCGAGCTGAAGATGAAGTGACCATCAGGTATGCTACTAAGTGATTCATCTAACCAGATAATATTTATTGTACTGACTGGCCATCCCGAAGTCAGATGAAATTACGCAACAGAACATTTACTTCTGAACCATCTCTGTGGTTCAGGCGTTATGAACCATGCCAAGATAATCAACTCCACATCCGTGATGGCTTGAATTCTCACACTGGAGATCAAAACAAATACAAATTGTTAGAAACTGTGGCTTTGATTAGACTCATAAAGCTGTAATTGTATCAAATGTACACAATATGACTATGAATATCAACATATTTTCCCGGAATGGCACTGGTTGTATGACGAGTTGTGGCTTCTTATGTGATTACTCTATTGACTTCCTTGGCCTTTCGGAGCATTGATTATATAACCAAAGCATATATATCTTAAACTCAGTTCACAGTGACTATAGAGCATCAGATAAATCTTTAGCTTTACCAAGCAACAGACGTGTTGGTAAAGGCGGTTTTGCCATAATGTGGCATGTTAAACACGACAATCTTGTGTTTTCATTAAATGTTGAAGATGACCGTATTGTCGGTATCCAGTATCAGTATACTAAACAACAATTCATATATTTATTTCAGGTTTATCTCCCTTGCACTAACCATTCAAATTGTATAACCTTTGGTGTAAACATCGTGAACATTGGTATCGTTATATTTGTGGGTGATTTTAATACAAACTGTAATACGTCGAACATTTCTTCAAGAGATAAATACAAAAATGTATTGCATTGAATTTTTAAAGAACACAAGTCTCTCCGCTGTAAACCCTCTATATAAATGTACCGGTGCAACGAATACTCTCGACGCATATGACAATAAGTCTGAATCTTACATAGACTATATTTTGACACCAGGCCCTGTTAAAAAAAGAATTGTATCTCATCATGTGACCATGTATTAAAATCAGTCTTTGCTTGAAAATAACATTGCCTGTAATAACTTGTTCAACAGAACTACTCAAAATGTGGGCGACATAGATAAATTCTACGAAGACCTAACCAATTGCATTTCAACAGCTTTATCTTCGGCAATACGGAAACGCAAGTTTAAGCACTTTCTTAAACGATGCTGGTGCACCACACGTACTTATTCAGTATGGACCAGCAATGAAAAGCCACGAATCTCCAACGACCCTGCTTTTTCAAACAGCAGCGAAACGCGTATTCAGAAAACGTCACCGATACCATGTCGCCAACTTTATGAAGAAAAAGACGATGAAATTGACGGTATGGCCAAGCTTGACAACTAGAAGTTCTGTAGTTTCTTGAAAGAACATATAGTGAGATGAATTTTGATGGTGTTATGTACAGAGACCTCAGAATCAATTACGAATCAATGGTATGTATATTTTCAGAAGTTGTATACACCTAAGTGCAAATACATGATGTGATGATATGTGGAAATTATCCATAGATGAACATGTTTATACTCTTGACGATCGAAGAAATTGTACCAATAATGTATTCGTATTGGTGTAAGATATTTTGCAGTCAATCTCAAAATGTGAGCGAGGAAAACGTTGTGGAATCGATAACGTTTATTATGAACACATCATTCATGGGAATAACTTATTAAATCGCACCAAAAGTATATTTTATACAGCTATGTTAGTACATGTTGAATCCCAAATTCTGAATGTTCTTAATATACAACAGGGAGGATTTCAGAAAAACATCTGGTTCGTAATAACACATTACAAAAACTAAACGTGTGGTATGAATGTGTACGACCGCTTACTGTTTCTTTGTCGGTGCAATTAATTGCTAATAGTAAGGGTCATATCACCGAGACTATGATTTTGACTATTTGTTGACACCGAAGCTACAGATTTTGGCTTAGATAAAATGAAACAGACACCAGAGAGATGGCACCGAAATTGCACATGTGCCAATTAAAAGCCATCAAGATAAATCACAAAGATGACAATTATATTTCAAATAAATGCATTTACCCTAGAAGCAGAATTCAGACTCAGGTCTAGCACATGAATTAGTCATGGAAAATCTTAAACTAAGTCACTGCTCCACTTTCCATCCCAATGAATGTTAATAAGTTATATGAGTCGATATCAAATTTGAGCAGATTTTCTGTCTTTTCAGTATAATTGATCCTCAAAAAATTTCAAGACATAACATAGATAATGGTAATACAACCTAGAGATTAAACCAGACAAAGCATAGTTTGTGGTCAGATTCTTGAATGTTTTGTACCTGATTTTGTTAAATATTTGATGTCCCAAGTCCTAAAAATAACAATTCTTAACATGCTTAAACTGTTTCTTAATGCTTTTTCAACATTTTTTCACCTAATATATAAAGCTGTATCTTTGTTCTTCACTGTTAACAATCTTATATGCCTTGCATTTCATAATTTTATTGAATATCGGACGATTTACCTGTGTCTCTATCATCAATGCCCTTGCAGTTACAATGAACTTATTTAGCAGAGTATTACTTTATTACTATAAATTCATTTACCTAATATGGCAACTACCAGGTTTGTTGTCTGTACAAAGTAGAGTTAAACAGTATTGCAGTACTATAGGTAAGCAGCCTGTCAAAATGTGTCCTTTGCTGTAACGCATACCACACCAATATTAATGATTTCATTCGTGATGAGCTAATATCTACTAATGTAATTATATGCCAATGTATTATATATTCATCTTAACATGGGTTTCAAGTAAGCAGAGAAGATATTTTTGAAATAACATGTGCGTATTTTCTTGCTGTTACATTCCTTGAAATAACACTGAAAATTTTAACTGCAATGATGAGAAATGTTACTGCAAAGACATATAGCCATGTTTCAATGTCAATGTTGTTTTGTCTTGTTTTATAACATTTTGAATCGCAACTGTTTTGTTTATCATCAATGTACATTAAAGAAGTTGGTGTAATACTATTTTTTGATTAAAGTCAAAATCGAGCGCTCATCTTGATAAAATCCGTAACTGCAAGGACATTTTTTGTTACATAAGATTTTATTGGGATTTTTGTTTTACATCTTATTATACTTGATAAAATAATGAATGTAAACATATTTAAAGACGTTGGTGTTTCTAATATGGTATCTTGTATGCTCTCCTTGACAAAAAAAAAACCCGTAGAAAATTACTTCTGTTCAGTAACAGTAAGGACAGATAATTATTACTTAAATCACATATTTGATCTACAGTAAGTCTGATTGTAATATTATACATAGAATTGTTCGAGTTAAATTCATTGTTCTAGAAAACTTGCACACTGTCTAATATATCCTTATAACCCATGACTTTCACGAGCAGTAAACAATGTAACGGCGGAATGATACGATGTGCCTGTTTTATATTGCATCTTTGCTGCATTTACTGACTGTTAAATTGCGCATTTTTTAATCTCAACATTACTGCCGTTTGAAAGTATTCAAGACCCAGATACGACAACAATTTAGAAGCAAAGAAATGTAGAAATAAAGAAAAGAGTCAAACACATTCGCACATTTCCAGGACTACACTATGGAAAACACCAGGCAACGTGTATGTACAGGACAAAGACATATAATGCAGTGTAAATAAAACATAGAAGGTGACCAGTCTGATAGAAAAACTACTGCGATACAGACTGTAAACAATGATATAAGATAAAGGAGCCGTTTAATACAGACGCTAGTTTAACATTATGGAAAAGAATAGCAATGTAAAAGGAATAGAGTAACGCGAAAATATAAATCAGAATAATACAAAACATCAATCGTACTAATTGTAGCATGCTTTACAAAATAGAAAGAGGTGGTCCCTAACCACAAGAAAAAATATCTCTTATGAAGATGTTACTATTGTTGTGTAGAAGGTATTCAAGTGACTGACGTACAGAATGATATTGTGCATGCATAAATTAGCTAGAGATTGTCAAAAATTTCCTTTCGGTCTTTGATATTGAAGGATCTATCATGAAATATGACTATGAAGAGATCAACTGAACCCGAAATAATAGAAAATTAAGACACATCAGTGTAGTAAAATATGCGTAGGAAGATGTACTTAAACATGTTGCAAAATTGTATGGCAGTCTTTTTACGTTATTGTGCTACACTACTACTACTACTACAAATACTTTTGTTTATATTAACTAAACAATGTGTCAGTGTTATCCATGCTATTAGTTATTGAATTGTCTGTAAAATAATGGATAGTGTCTTTGCAGTACACATGGTCTAGTTAGATTGAGTTATCTTTATAATTGAATCAGTCTGTGCATTTTGAGAAAAATGAATATTTCTGAGCACTCACAATGAAGCATAATTTATTTATTTGAAGTAACTTTAAAGTATTTCAGAAATCACTTTGAAAATGTTTTTACTCTT
Organism: Lutraria lutraria; assembly: GCA_964023205.1. Taxonomy (NCBI): domain Eukaryota; kingdom Metazoa; phylum Mollusca; class Bivalvia; order Venerida; family Mactridae; genus Lutraria; species Lutraria lutraria. Next base: position 23,491,644 of record OZ026843.1, read on the forward strand.
ACAAATAACAAATAATCTTTCTCAGCGTATTTTTATAAGTTTTCTGCAATATAATGCATATTATTTTACATGGTTTAATATCAAACATTCGTCATATGTTTTCTTCTTGTTTCACACAGTTTTAATTTCACAAATAATCAAGGAAGTCACACCAGTTGTCTTTGCAGTTATAATAAATTGTCATTGGTGTTATGTACATGTCCTTAGTGTGACAATGATAAAAATGGTGAAAAATAGTAAAAGTTAAGAATTTAAAGGAATAAAAACTCCTGATTTCAGAGTATAACTTGAGGTTTATAAGTTGAATGTATTAAGTTGACGAAAATAGAAACAGTTCACTTGATAAGTAGTTCTATATTCATTTCTAAGAGGCCTTTGATTACCTACCTGACGTATTGTTATATTGACAGAAAGTTATGTCAGATTTTTTTTCTTTTCTGGTACGCATTTACTGAGTTATCTAAAAGGTTAGTATTAGTGTTGTCAGATCGTAATTATATTATTAAAAAAAAGTATTGAGTATTTTCCATATCGTTACGTTAAGGACACACTAGTGGTAGTCATGTTTGATAGAGCCCAAGAAAACAATTTGCAAATGGTTTTTAGTGTTTAGCATTTCTAAATGCATTTTCCTACAAGAAAAAAACCATTTTTTGGCATTTATGATGCTCCGATTTTTTAAATTTTCCTCGTCCAAAATCTGCCCAAATTTGATATTACATATACATGAAACCGCTGCAAACTTTGATTTGAAGAAACCGTCCATATTGCTGTATAACTTTGCGTTTTGTAAAGGTGGTGCGCATTCACCGAAACGAAGAGTTGTACGCCTTCTTATAGTTTATATACCAGTTGAATGAGGCGAATATTGGGACAAGGGTTTTTCATTTATGGTAATTATAGGTTAAGTTATGGTGTTTTATGCAGAATTTATTACAATTTTACCATCACAGGTCCGTTACTTCTGCCTGTGAATCTACCCAACACATTAAAACATGATAAAGTCAGTTACATGATGATTGTATTGATAAATAAGTGCATATGCAGCAGTCAAGCAGGAATGAGGTGCGGCGTAAAATAAAAATCTCTTTTGTAGCTTTTTTAGATAAACGTGATGTTCTCTCCTGTTAACGCGCCAAGTACTGTGTATAGAACAAACTATAGCTTTTAATGTCTTAATTATGAGAGTCGGTATCACGTGTCACAGTACATCAGTTTTTTCATGAGCTCTCGACTTCTGAGGCTGTTCTTAGTTATGCATAGATTCTCATGAATATAAAGAGTACCGTTATCTCGATATCTCGCACACAAACGATGGTCCCTTGACTATGCTTATGTGTAAATTGCCTTGATCCCGTGAGATGTCATTGTGTATATTGATCGCACCCGATATGTATGTAATTTCATACGCCGTGTTTTCAACATGTCGTTAAAATTTCATTACTTAAGAACGAAATGTTAATCCAGTTTTATTCTTTCCACACGCCGTCACTATGAAATATTCATCTTTATTGCAAGTTTGCAGATAATTTAAATGAACAAGACCTGTGATCTAAAATGGTTTTAAAACTTAATGTGAGATTCTAATTACAAAATAGTAAATCATAAGCATTAAGATCATGGTGTAAAACCATGCGACCAAAATTATGTGTATTAATGAGGTGATTGCTTTTCTGTAACATATAGTTATGAAACAAAAAAGAATATCACTTTCTTGGATATACCCGTATTTGGCATTACAATGTAACTATCACGTTATGCAACTATGACGTTTCACCGCATACCAGTAACACGATTTTCATGATAGAATCTTTTTTTGATCATTCAATAGATATTTTAAACAATTGTAATCAACAAGTTTGTGTAGTCCTCTCTGGTTCTTCACAATCTACACTTTCCTGAAGCATTTCGTATAATTACGCTAAATATGATCGCTAATGCAAATGGTACCAGTACCCGGTTATTGTCGAGCATTCCACCTGTGCCGATGACTCTTCGTGATAACGAAGTTTTACGGGAAAAAATGAAATCAACATAGACACTTGTCAAACATAAACTTTTATTGCACAATACATGCACCGAGTGGTGCTCAGACAAAGTTGGTGGAAAATAAGATATAATAACTGCGTAAATGAACTAATTCCATTACATTCAATAATAATAATTATTTTACTTTAACAGTGGCATTTACTAATTACGAACTAATTTGTGTACATGGAACATACATAAGACTACTCAATCATTTCCCATTATAACATTTCTCAGACAATTTAGTAGACGCAATATATTTTACAGACGCAAAAAAGAAACCGTTTTTTTATTATAACTGTATTCTTATAATTACTTTGATTGCAGTATAAGGCCACCTGTGAGCTATTAAACTAATTTGCATTTTATCAGATTTGTGACCCACACATTTATCGAAATTCTAAACGTCGATCCCATAACAAATCGCATTTGTTTTGACGAAAAAACAATAACAAGATATTCCAAGGGCGTTCATGGTTTCATATTCTTTGCAAATATGTGATTCACAATACTACACATTGAATAATATCAAAACGTGCTCGTTTCATTAACGCAACGAAACAATGAAAAATGGAAGACATTTGCATTAAGTAACAAACTATAAAGTTAATCTAAAAAAGATTGTGACAACGCGCATGTATTAAAATGGAAGTCTTCTTGCTACAGCATATTTTTCAAATTGTTCGTTCTTGCGGTCAATGGTTAGACTAGTGTATTATTTATTTGCCGTTTTATACATTATGATCCTAACAAGACATCAACTATTCATGAGTTTCACATACCTAACAAACACGTACTATCGCTGACTTTTCATGTCCCCTGTGTCTTCATTATGGTTTAAATTCTTGCAAATATCAATGAAAATCATAAACTTGTATATGTTCTTATTATGTACGTTTCGATTGTTTTGTCCATAAATCATCAAAGAAACTTATGAATAAATAAAACTTGAACTGTATTGACGATATATACATCGCGTAAATAGCTGTATTATGTTTGACTTTTAGGTACAATCTACTCACTTGTACAGACCCCGATGACATGGATCGATGCTAAGGTAGATGTATTTCTTTAAGGATACATGACTGGATCTCGGACACTTTAAAATCTTACCCATTTAGAGACACTTTAGTCAAGTCATACTAACATAACTTATTACGGTACTTGATGACAGTGTAAAATCAATTGTAAAAATAAATTTCAGTTATTCGTTGCTCTAATATAAACCCATAGTGTACATAAAATGCGAAATTTTCAACAGCGTTTTTTAATTCATTAGTCCATGAAAATTTGCATATATAATCTTATCCTGTTTACTTATACGGGCTGGAGGGAACCGCGTCTCATAATTTGCCCTTCAAATCGCCGGAACTTACGTGATACTCCACAAATCAATAACAAAAGTAAATATAAAAAATCTGAGACACCGTTCCCTGCCTCTAACCTTATACTACAAAATACTGAAACCGCTGTGAAATCCATTATCAAATAAGGCAGCAATCTTTATTCGAAAATGACACCTACTGTGTTTTTTTTCTAAGCGAGTAATTAGCAATTAAAGTGTCAGATCATTATCGTCTCATACAATCAACAGACTTCGATTAATAGATGAATGTTTATTTCGAATACATAGGATCATAGATCCAACAATACACATACATAAAACATACATTTTTAGCATCATTACAGAACAAAACTAGAGTTACAAAATTATAGATTATAAAATAGTCGAAAAAAACAACAGTTATAATGTGCGATATAGTCATAAGAGGACAGCGGGAAAATGACGAAGTTTGGGTTATAGTTAATATATTGAGGAAATGAGTGTTAATAGATCAATCATAATTTAATGCATAAAATCCGAATCCATCCAGTTTAATTTTGATAGCCAATCAAAAGCGTTAATCGTTTACAATTTGATAATTGTAACCAGGGTCAGTTATGATGTGTAGCAAGGTATTTAATAACGAATTATTTTCTTTAACGAATTAAATTGTGTTATATCGTACCAACACAATGCATAACATGCAGAGATTGTTAAGGTATCGGGAGTGGATGTCTGGTCATATCTAGTTTCACCAATTTATAAAAAACTAAACCATAATTTAATTCTGAAAAAACCCACTGTATAAAGTCCATAGCGAATGTTTTAGAACAAATATTACATTTGGTTGGTCTTCTATAAACCAATATCGCACGTAATTTACAAATTTTTGAACAACGACAACTACGCTGTATATTGGAATATATCACAAAAGCCTTATAATAACTATATATGTATAATGCAGGGAACAGTGCCTCAGACTTTTGATAACGTCCTACGTTCGTTATATACTTGACTTTAAAGAAATGTTGTACCCTGAACCCCGCTGTATATTACGTAATACGCCATAAATAAGATATAAAAACAAGTATCACAGCACGGTTCAATAGATTAACATTTCCGCTACAAAATACCGAAACACGCTTTGAACTCCGTCATCAAATAAGGCGACAATCTTAATTTGAAAATGTCACCTACTGTGTTTTTTTTGTAAGCGAGTAATAAACAATAAAGTGTCAGATCATCATCGTCTCATGAAATCAACGCATTTCGATTAATTGATGCATCCAATTTAATTTTGATAGCCAATCAAAATAGCGAATATTTACTGTTCAATAATAATTAAAACCACGCCCAGGTTTGATGTCTAGTAAGAGATTTAATAACAAATTATTGTCATTTTAACGAATTAATAGTATCATATCGTACCAACACAATGACAGTTATGTACAGGACGTTAGAGACGGTTAACGCTAAAAAGTAAAGTCGGTAAATAGGTAAAGTGTTTATTGCAATAAAACACTATTTTGCGCGTTCGGTCAGGATTTTTTTGCTTGGTATGAAAGTATGATATTTAATCTTTGTAAATAACTTAAAATATCATTTTACGTTTTTTAGCGTATCAAGGCAATTAACATACCTGAAAGCTATAGAATAAATTGCTTGAAAGAACGGTTTGAATAAATAGACTTTGAACACTTGAACGTGCCAAATTTATGCTTCAGATGATTATATACTTTTCGTGAAAAATAATAATGTTTTATTGTTATCTTTCTGTTGAAAAACAATCCCACTTAATTTCTAAAAGATAAAGTTAAAAAATCAGGTTAATGACAAGGGCTCATCTGCATTTTTATGAATTACTTGGAAACGTATGGGCACATCTACTCATCCTTCAGGAACATAAGGGCTCATCTGCAAATGTTGGAAAATACTTATACACTAACATATACCAATTAATTCATAGTTGGGGCTGAAGATAAGTCTCTTTAGTATCAGACTTAATCATAAACAAGTGATATATGTTTACAGTTATTATTGACATGTAAACAGTTATTAATGATAAGAAATTCTAAGATGTACCACATGTATACATTGTCCAGAAGACACTGTGAAAATGTTCCATTTCATTTGAGAGTGTATGAAAGTAAGTGCAATAAAATAAAAAGGGTTGTGTTCTTATTTAAACAAGGTGTTCTATTAGTTGGATATTATTAAAGATAAGATAAACTTATTATTAAGATTTTAAAATACAAATTATTGAATGGTTCATTACTTATACAATTAAATTTGTTTTTCTTCCCTTTCTACTGAAATAATTGTATAATTATGTAAATTCTAACAGTAGTTAATTCTTTAAAATCACCAAGTTTCATGAGCAGAACATACTTCTTTCTTTAAGTAAAGTGTAAATTCAACAACCTGTCTTGTGACTTATCTTACAAATTAAATGTTATATTCTAAAACTACAAAATTAATATACATTATAATTAAAATTACAAGTGACCATGGAAAAGACTGGTCTGACGAAGAAGCCTTTCTTGATATAATTAATATAATATCTGACAGATATCCCGATGATACATCGAAACGAAAGACTGAACCAAGCAGGTTTTATCACCGTGATGTTAATTGAACTCTTTCGACCAACAAAAACAGACTTGACTCTGAATGAAATTAAATCATTAGATAAAAGGGAGGACGTAAATGAAATTGAGATGAAAAAAGGAGCAATTCCACTTCTGATGAAGACATACCACTGTCAAACATACTGTCTGGCCTTAAAAATTAAACGGATAATGAAAAGCAAAGCTCTTCAGGTGTTCCACTGTGTCAAATTCAGACAGAACTAAAAATAATGAAAGTAGATAATTCTATTGAAAACTGTACAAGAAAACAACCAAACAGGCAACGTGGAAGCGTAAAAATTGTTTCGTCATCCGAAATTGATGACAGTGATAATGATAAAACATACAATCTTATACAAGGGTCTGATAGTGGTACAAGTATCAATGAGGATATAAATATACCTGTAATACATATTAAAAACATACGTCAGAAATGATGGAGAAAAAAGAACCAGACCTATGCAAAGGCACATTGCGAAAATAGCTAAACTGTCTAAAACAGAATAGATAAACCAAGGATAGCAACCAACTACAGACCAACAGAACACAGAAACAACAAGCACTGAACATGCAATTATGGCTAGCCAAGAAACATCAGGAAATCAGACTTAACAGTATGCTAATAAGTACTAACTTGGAAAGAACCTAAATAGCAGGTGGTGGCAATTGTTTTTTCAATGCAATAACATGTCAATTCAACACTAGTGACAGTGATGTTTCTTCTCTAAGTTAGTCAGCGTGTGATCATTTAAAGAAACAAAAGAATAACTATATTGGCTTCTTGGATAAGTTGAATAAGTCAAAAGAAGAATCATCACAAATGTTTGAAGAAAATGTTGATGAACTCAAGCATGATTGAATATTGAATGTGTCGCTAAACGACCTGATCCCACTTGCATCAACCAATCTCTTGCAGAGAAGAATACTGATATAGTCAAGTAGACTGAACTGCCCTTTAATTCAAATTGAGCCAGATCTTTATGGCGACAAGTGCAGAGGCTTTTTGTTTAGGCTATGAACATTATGGTGCATTCACTAAAGGTGTTCGTGGATGACAATAAACTGAATAATTTAGACAAAACTAGTAATAGTATACCTCAGGTGAAGACACCAAATAAATACTGTATTCAGACTGATGCTCTGGTCGAAACTGATTATTTAGTTACCAGTCACCCAACAGTTGAACTAATAGGACAATGTTTTTTGGAGTCAGGACATACTCAAATGGAATGTGATTCCATACATTCTGCTATAGATACAGCCAAAAAGGGAACTTCAATTTTCATCCGCAGATCACTGGGATATGGTTATTCATTTTGCTTGCAGAAGTAATCCATACACTGTTTTACCCATGAATTTCAATTATTCTTTTAATATTAAGAACTACACAAGGGAAACATCTCAAACACTAAAGACTGACACAACGGGAATAGGGTAAACTGGTTAGAAATAAGGGGTGTGCAACCATCAGCCAGACATGATTTTTGTGAAGGAAAACTTTGATCAACAGGAAGTTTGAGTCATAAAGCTGTGTCGATCAGTACATAGTTGTCTGCGCAGAAATATTGAACCAAAAAAGAAAGATTTAATGTCACTGTGCGACTCACTAATAATTCCATCAAGCTACTATGAGTTCTATGCTGCTCTAAAGATGGATACATCTGTAAAAGAACAGTTACTATACCGGACAGTCGTGATGATGACGCTGACAGTGATTAGATGAGATCATCGGATAAAACTGTATCTATGGAACACATAATTTGATATTGAGATGTTTCCCTTGTGTAGTTCTTAATATTAATTTTTTTTGTTTTATTGCGAAAGGTTGTACGGAAGATTAAACATTAACTAAATAAACATACACAAAAATATTAAAACTAACAATATTCAGAGGAGTCAATCAGCATTTAAATTATTTAATAAACAAATACTGATAAAACAGATTCCAGGAATATTTTAATATTTTTGTGACATACCGCCATATACAAACTCTGATATCGCCACTTGACATGAAAAGAAAGCATCTTTAAGTAATGTAAATAATATATTTACTATCTGTGTTTCGGGAAAATATCTTACAATATCGCAACGATGGAGGACACTTTACGAACATAAAACATGGGCATCAATTGAATGTAAATAGTTTTGTTATACTCAGAAACCACGCTTCATATACATGTATATAAATTAAGCTATGTGAAACGAAAATGTGGCGTCTTTGTGAATACAACTGAACTATAATGATGTTTGTTTTGAAATAACCATACTGAGAGTATTTTGACCGGAAAAAATGTGTAGAAAAACATAGTTTGACAATATTAGAATGTTAAATACTTATGTAATGAATACTTTTGAATACCAATTGGTCAACCGAGTAACTTGAATATGTTTTCATTTTAATTGCTGCTTTCCAGTATATACACGTACACTTTTGTATTAGTCATTTAGCGATCTTGCTACATACATGATTCACTTACATAATCTAAAATTCATTCTGCATTTATTTTGTTTACAATTGCTTTGTTATTTATTCATGTATTACTATACTAACACTTAATCAAGAACTTTGTATATTGTTAAAACAAATGATATTTCAGCTTTTAGAATAGATCGCATACTATTTTATGATGTTTAAAGTTAATCAATACTGCTTCATTGCTCATGTTTTAATTTGCAATTAGAAAAAAACACCAACCTGTAAATTTGTTTCGTATACACACCTTAATAATTAATTGTGTGTCTAAGCCATATCCTTCGACAGGGCTTGACAATAACACTGGTTTGCTGGTCCGAGACCAGTGGTTTTTGTGCAGGACCATTAACTCATGGAATTTGAATGGTCTGATGGACCACTGAAAATTCTAGAAGAAGTATCAATATTTTACTGTAAATAAACATAGCATATTAATAGGCGGAAGGATCACCTGAAATTCTGTTGGACCAGCAGGTTTCAAAAGTTGTTGGTCCTTTGGGCCACCATGAAAAATAAGTTAGTGTCGAGCCCTGTTCGAGTGTTTGAAGTCCATGTAAAGCTTATGATGTTGTATTATTTCATGCTTACACAGTCTGTGCCTACGAACATTTGTCTGTTTGAAGTTGTTTCGAGAAAAGCAATGCACGCAAAAGTTTATTTCCTTTATTTGGTAATTAATCTTCCGTACAACCTTCACAATAAAACCAAGTTCTTAATTCCCTCGAAATTCCATAGTGTCTACCTTTTTCAATCAACAAATTGTGCTATGAACTATGAATTATGCTGCTAAACATGTTCTAAATTTAGTAATATCAATGTCTGTAACATATTGTTCAGTTCTATAAACAACTTTAATAATGAAGTAATTTACTATTTTGTAGGCATCTAGCAAACCATGTTTGCTTATACTGATCTGCTAGTAGTTGAGTGTAACATTTAAGGAACATATTTTTGTTTTCAACATGTTGATCTCCCCAAATGTACCCCAAACCATTAGCCAAACGATTTTTTAACACAGGAAACCCAATTTGTTTGACCAATATTATCAAGATGTACTATCATTTCATAACATAAACGAACATAACGATTTCGATTCATATTCAGAATTCCTAGCCATAATTTTATACGGCGTTTATTGGCGTATATGTACATGGGTAATCTGCCTAGGTCTCCTAAAACAGCACCATTGCAAGAATTTTTTCCAACATTTAAAAACCTTTTACATGCATAAATATGAACCTTTTATATACTATTTACATTATCTAAAACACAGAGTTCAGATCCATATAATAACACTGAACAAACTTTAGATTCAATAACTTTTAAAAAAAGTATGAAACGGATCATATAACAATTTACTAACTGAATTCAATATGTGTACTAATACTCTCTTTGCCTTAACTGACATAGCCTCTGATATTTTGTATCAAGATAATCTGTTAGTGAAAAGTACACACACATAAGTAAAACTGTTTACAATTTCTCTATTTTTTTAAAACCATTTTTCACTTTGAGATATCCGTCCACCCTCTTAAAAGCGACAAATCTTGTTTTATCAATATTAACATTTAATTCATAACTTTCACAGAACGTGCTTAAAACACTCAGCTGCATTTGTAAACCTACTACGGTATCTGCACTTAAGGCAATGTCATATGCAATATCAATAAAAAAAATACTGCAATATCAAGAAAAAGCTGAATTATGCCAACATTTATTAGGCTTTTGGCCAATGACTGTATTAACTTCTCGCCAAAACAACTTAGAATTATTCACTAATGATTCCAACTTCTTAACTTTATCTTTGTCATAAAGTAAACGTTTTTGTCGAATATTGGACGATACCATTGTAAAGGTAATTACTGTAATCACATAATAAGTTATATTCCAATAGATGTTTGCTTACTAAAATGTCTGTTACATTGTCAAGACTATAAGAATAATTCATTTCATCATAAAATGGAGAGTTATTTGGAGAACACATAATGAAATAAAGATAATGTCTCTTCCAGTTTTCAACATAGACTTGTCAAAACGTAAAATCAATCCAAACTTAAAATCTTGACAAATTTATTTAGTGTGATGTTCCAAAAAGCCTTTAACTAACACGGTTACACCACCCATGGGCTTACCACCTACTTTTTAGTTTTTTGCATCACAGCAATGAATAGTGTAACGTTGAAAGACACTTTTCAGGTAATCACTGTTAGTGTCCTAAGTCTCTTGTAGATATGATACCAAACTTACTAATATCATTGACTTGTGGTCTTTATTTTTCTAACTCATTACGACTTCCTATGATATATTTGGGTGTCATATAAATATAAGACAAATCATACAATATTTTAATGTTTATCAGCCTACCACTGCTGAAACATTCAAGTGAACTACATACTGTAAATCTGCCTACAATCTGTTTGTTTTCATTTTATGAACTTTATAACAAATAATGCCATCAAACGGATTGGCTGTTACAGTGACAACTATTAGTTTACTAAAAAATGACTATCTTGAACGCCTAAATATCTTGAAATATATAACAAAATGACACTTCCTGCAATCTAAGAACTGTGAATTTCATGTTGATCAGTTAATTTCAGCTTAAGGACTCCTAAGACTGACTGATTTCAAAAGAACATCAGTTTAATTTGATTTTTCACATAATATACTATACAAATATCGGTAATTTCTGCATCATGTAGTTGCATAGCTTAGTCTCATGCACACAATATACTGTTGCGCTACAAAATATTTATCCCTCATAAGGACACTGCATCCCTAGATATTATATTGTAAAAGTTTAAGTATGGATATATATATATGTATAAAATACTGTGTAAACATTCCCTGTCGGACAACAATATTAGTCCTGATATATTTAGGTTAGTATGACTAACATGTTGAAAATATAAAATGTAAGTATTTGGCGCAAGTTACCAAATGATGAGAGGGTCTTGGTATTTAGAGGTTTCTGAGTAATGGTTTACTGAATAAATGTACAGTAGACGTAAACAAAACACAGCAGAAAAATAAATACCCTATCTGGACTGAACTACATGTACGAAGTTGTCATGTATTGGTGGGGCCATGAAAACTGATTAAGTACATGAAGTAGTTGAAGGGACGAGCATTTTGATTGGTAAAAGAAAAGTGAAGTATTGGAAACAGAGTGAAATAATGAGTAAATTCATCATAACTTGACCTACTTTATCTTCGGCTTTACTTGATGAGTCGACATTGGAACTACTTAACTGATGAGATATGACAAATATGGCGACTCCAAGAAATGAAGTGTCTGTCAAAATTGCTTTTATTCTTAACAAACTGCTTTTTGTTGTATAGTATGTACTGAAGAATGCAAGAATAATGCATTGTTAGAAGGACAACTATATTCAAAAACGCTAGACAATCATAGACAGACGCGAAGTTGTCCATGAATAAATGTAAAAATTATCAGATGGAAGTAACCTATAGGCAAATGCCTTAAGCACAATACCTCTCACACAAAGGCACTCGGTTTCCGTATTTTTTATATCTGTACAGATATTATTTTTATATTAACTCGCTGAACAACGAAATCTGTCATAAACCAAAAGAAATCCTCTTCAAATTATGCCATGAAATATGATGGCGTTCCATATAATATTCTTAAACTGGAAACCCTGCAGACCGTGCTGGAAAAGCTTGTCAATAATGAATATGTAATCCCTTGTTTAATTTCGTATACTCAAGGAAGCGTAGTCGACTGCGTAAAATCACGTGATAAACACAACAATGTACAAAACATTTGAACATCATTTATAGTTATCGTAGTAATATTTGACATTTATTTTGCATTTCATGTTTTAATGCGGCAAAGCAAATCATGATTAACGCTTGGTGCTTTCCGATTTTCGTGGCACTTGGCGTGTGCAAGTCACAAACCGTGGACCAATTCTACAGGTATCGCATATTTGATGATGCTAATATACAAAATATATCAGGTTCTATGAAGATGGAATCTGTTGTTGGTTGTGATCAACTTGGTCACACAAGATCGGCGCCTATCATTACATATGATGCTAAACTTCAACTGTGTCAACTGTATGAGGAAAATACATTTCCTGTGATGATTTCACCAGCACCATCTCCTTCAAGAACTGTGTATGTAAAAGGTATGACATTTACTCCACAATTATTTGTCTGTCTCAAAGCTAATACATCATGTGACGAATTTATTACAACCAAATTAATTGCAGCAAAGGAATAAAAGTTGTTTCCATATCTTAACTGTACATTCATAAAAGATGCAAAACATTAAATCACTTATTTTAAAATGGACATTATTTATTACTACTGCCATTATTTGCCATGTATAGGTAAATGGACATCCATATTTGTAGCTTTTCATTAAAGCGATTTTACACATAAGGGAGCGAATTTTGCGGTATATCAACAAAAAAAGTTATATTTATCGAAATAGTATATCTAAAAGAGTTGTAAACCTTAATTAGGAGGTAGAATGGACACATAGAACGATATCAGCAATGGAAAGTTAGGTAGCAAACCTTTCAGTGATTCTTCGTACAAAATTGCAGATACAAGTATTGACACATATTTACAAAAGCCTAAAAATAAGTATGTTCTTATAGATAGATAGATAGATAGATAGATATAGTTTATTTCAAAATTCAGTAAGCCATAGGCCCATGTGAACATATATATACAAATTATACAATTTTCATATGACAGTGACAAGTGGCAAAATAGGCTTTAATAATACATTGTTATAAGAAAGGTAGATTGGCAAGACAGTTTAGATAATGATTCGTATATGAACAGTACAATAATAATAATAATAATGTGAGAAGAAATCAGAAGAGACAACAGGGAAAGGGAGGACAGGACAGAATCAGGCGGAGAAGGTGTATAATATGAGATAGAGTTCATTTGGTGTGTCAACATACATTTACATCACAAAAGCAAACATAAACATTTTCGTATCAATACAAAAAATAAACAATAAACGAACAAAATATGCACAAGTATTTGCATCAATGTAGATTTAAACTACTTACATAAAGAAAAATATTTCCATTATACAGTTTACCTTGTCGAAACGAAACACAAGGCAAACTTAATGGTGAACAATTGTATAATTTGACGGATTAAAACTGTACAAATATTTCGTAAATGCGTACTATTACATAAATTTACAACTTTCGTAGCATATGAATATGTTGCAGAACCGTGGTTAATGATTATTATTAATAACATTATATATACACAACTTGTAACGCATAGATAATTCATAACCAGTTTCTCAGTGTATATATGCACATACCTTGACATGGAATTTGACATACATGCAATTTAAGCAATGAGGTAGACAACCGATATTTGTGCATAATTAGCAATACATGCAGTAATAGACAATACTGTACAAAATACCAATTTTACATTTCTACTTTATAATTATATATATAGATGAATCTATGTGAAGGATAAAACTACGATTTAACAAATTTGTTGGTGAGAGTTATAATAAAGAATCGTGTATTTGAAATGCTTTAAAAATGTAAATACTTAAATTACGTATTATGATTTTATTTTTGCTCTCAAAAAGTTGGGTAAGCTTAAACATACTCGGTCTAAACCAGAAATACTTTTTTATATAGATGTTCCTTATCTCAGCATAGTGTGTGCATTCAAGAATGAAATGATACTCGTCTTCGATCTTATTACAATTAACGCAAATTCTATGTTCCAATGGAACTTTTCTTGGCTTGTGCCATCGGCCCGATTCAATTTTTAATTTGTGAGATGAAGTGATTAGTCGTGTCATGGCCGTCCTAAATTTGATACTATCAACACATTTAAGGTAAAATTGATATTCAAAGGTATTAATGACTGAGCGGAAAAAGAAAGCCCTGTTAGAATTTTGTAAACGTTCATGCCAGTTCTGAATGTGTGTATCATTTAATCTTTGTTTAAATATATGTAAAAATAAATCTTTATTACCAACTGTCTGCGATAACCAGACGTCATAGAAACCTAAATTAGAAAGTAAATTTCTGACTAATGTTGCCCATGAGACTTTGTTGGGTAGTGTAACAGTGTCAGCAAATAAAAGATTATATATCATTTTACAATATTTATTTTCAGTACATGATGTTATCTTAATCCAGTATTTTATTATCCTTACGTATCTATAACTATTTAAATTTTGTCTACCCAGTATCCCTAGAACAAAGTCATTCTGAGTACACCTTTTTACACCTATAATATTTTTACAATACTGAGTATAAACTCGTTCTATATTGTTTCCTTTATGAAATCCCCATACTTCACAAGAATAGTTTAAAACCGGTAAAATCAGTTTATCAAAAAGATCTAGTCTGTGACTTATAGAAACATATGGGAAGTTAATGAGATAACTGTTCAATTTAAACACTGCTTTCATAGCTTTACCTGCCAGTGTTGATTGAGTTACATTAAAAGACCCACCTTGGGTGAAAACTATGCCCAAGTAAGTGAAGGAGTTAACAATTTCGATTATCTCCCCGTTAAAATAGAATTTAATATCGCGCGGCAGCGGTCCAGCCTTTCTAAAAACAACTACTTTACTTTTTTGAACATTGATTTTCAGCTTCCATCTCTCACAATAGTCTAATAATAAATCAAAACCTTTTTGTAGTCCACTAGCAGACTCAGAGAAAATTACAATGTCGTCGGCATATAGTAGTATGAATAATTTTGTCATTAAAACATTTATACCTTCAAACTTGTTTTGTACACAAGAACTCTTCTAGATCATTTAAAAACATGCAAAATAGAAATGGAGATAAACTTTCACCTTGGCGTACACCTAACATACAAGAAAATTCTTCACTTAACATATTATTAAAACGTACCCTAGACTTTATATTAGCATAAATATTTTTAACGACCGTAAACATTTTACCTCGTTTACCAAGTTTGATTAACTTATACCAGAGAGAATTTCTTTCAACGTAGTCAAACGCTTTACTAAAATCAATAAATCCGCAGAACAATTTCTTTCCATTGTTAATCATGTGTGATATTAAGCCATGCAATACAAAAATGTTGTCCGTTGTTCCCATATTACTTCTGAAACCGGCTTGTGCTTCAACATACACATTATAATTTTCAGCCCAGGAATTTAATCTATTGTTTAAAATACGTGTAAAAAGTTTACCCAAAACACTTAATAAAGTAATACCCCTATACTTTTCTGGATCATTCAATGCTCCCTTTTTATGCAACGGTATAATAAAACCCTCTGACCATGACTCAGGAAAATAACCACTTGTAAAAACAGTATTAAAAAGATTGAATAAATAGGGCATTAACTGTGTTGTTCCATGTTTAAATACTCGTTTAAAAAATTGTCTGGTCCAGCACATTTGCCTGATTTAAGTTCTTTTATTGCACGGGTTATTTCGCGTTCAGTAATAACGGAGTCTAATTCATTGAACATACATCGAAATTCACCATTTAAAAAACGTTCATTGAAATAAATGACATCCTCATCGAGGTTAAAAAAATGATCATTCGGATTATTTACTGATTTAAAGTACTGTTCGAAACTGGATAGCGGTATGTCAGGGTTTTTGATGAGTGATGATTCCCTTAAAAGTTTCCAATATAGCTTAGCGTTTTTATATCTATATGTTTCTAAAGTATTAGTTTTTTCATTAAAGTATGTTTTACGACTGTGTCTCAATGCTTTTTTATACGCTGTACGTGCATTTACCAATAAAACTCGATTTTCATCCGACGCGTTCTTTCTGAAATGATTCAATGTAATCATAAAATTATTCCTTTTTACTTCACAATCGTCGTTAAACCAAGATTTATTTTGGTTCGGCCTTATTTCTGTATTTGTATTAGGTACTACTGAGCGCTTAAAAAGACTATCTGTTACACTACCCATCAATGAAGAGAAAGATTTTAGATTTGCTTCTATTTCTTCCCCATTAGAACATTGCTCAACTTCATGTGTTAAGACATTTACATTACTTTTAAAACTGGTATCGCTAATAGATTTAATATATTTATCTCTTTTATCATTACACCATACATATTTGTGTTTAATTTGCACATTTTCTGTATTATCTTTACGTACAGTACAATTATATGTTGGGTCATTTAAGAGGTTAATACATTTTTCAAGTGTAAATTTAATTAAGCAATGATCAGACAATGGGTTAGGATCGTGTACAACAAAAGATGTAAAACATTCGAATAGATCAGTCGAGGCTAGTACATAATCTACGACACTGTGCCCCCTATGTCCTACAAACGTGTATTTACCAAAGCCAGCATCTTCACAACAACGACCATTAACAATGCGTAAACCTGTCTGCTTACAGAAATCGAGCATAGAAGTACCGTTTTGATTTAAATGACCTTTGTCTTGAGAGAATCTTTTTGAAATAATATCAGTTGTATAATCATCTGGTAATAAAAGATAACTGTCATTTGAATCATGCATGATATAATCTGCGTTATCCGAGGTACGACTATTAAAGTCACCGGATAATAAAATACTACATTTACCATTAGTACTATTATGGATATGTGCTATAGAGTCCAGTAGCCTATCAAAACAACTATTGTCTATAACATTGAATCTACTACTACCTTCGGGCATTACATAACAAAGTCCTATGTATAAATCGTTTTCAAGAGACAATTTTTTACCATTAAGTTTGAGCCACAAAATATCGTCTTCACTTTGGAAAAATAAACAGTTTTCATCAATAATATTGTTACGTACATAAATTATTATTCCACCGGAATCTCGTTTAGATTTACTCGTTTTAGTTCTATGTAAAGCAAAGTGATGAAAATTTTCTACACTCAATTCTTGGAGATCGTTTGACCAAGTCTCAGTAAACAATATTATATCATTGGTATGGAAAATGTCTAAAATATCGGGACATACTAACTTATTACAACTTTGAGAAACTAGACATTGGATGTTCAACAAAGCACATTTGATTTTCACCTTCTCCTGTGAATTCTAACTGGAACCACCACTATTGCACGGGGTGCTCGTGTCATTTATCACACTCTTATCATGCTCTAGTAGATTCTTGTCATTCGATGTGGTTGTTTTGTATCTAGAAGGCACAGACAATGTACGCGCACGACGACGATCAACATTATTTCGCTTATATCATATAAATAATATTAATGTACTGAAAGCTGACGTAGAAATTTACCCTCAGCTGTATTTATTATAAAAAAATATCATCTGGACTCAGATGTCATGAAACTTGGTTAAGTGAGAGCGCTGACGATTTCAGATTATTTAATATATACTGAAACGAACTGTCAACGATATTTTTCACAAAATAAGATTTATTACGAACGTTTTTCCAATGATATAGCAAAGTATTTACATAATTTATTTCTTTACATTTTAATCAGCCACATGTTTATATACACTATGGTAATACAAGAAATTAAAAGTACTTAATGTATGCATGCAGCAACTTCTCATAATAATTTAAAAAAGGACTTAATATTTGTTCGGCTTCGCCCAAGCCGTAGAGCACTTGCATTTAAAATTAAGTTTATATCTCCTGCTATCTAATATGACATAATATCTTGAAAATTAATGTCTTATTTCGACTCGAGCGTTAAATTTGGCAAGTAATGTTATTATTCAGTACGGATGATTTATTTAATCACCGCGTTATATAAGTTTGTTTACTATACACATTCAAAGGCAAATTCGAACATCACGTAAAAGACGTGCTCTCCACACATGTCGGAAACCAACTTCAACTCACTGTCGTTACAGTTCAATAACTTGAACTAATTGACCCCAGCAGATCAATGGTTACTGGCATGCATAATGACGGTTTTGCCTATGCAAAAAGGTTTGGTCACCATCTATTAACCACCAGCCGATTAGTTAGAAGAACACCAAGAAACAAACGAAACAAAAGATCGTCAGCGTTCCGTCTAGAACAGAGTGGTTGTCTCAGCGAAGAATGTGTGACAGAACGAACAGAAATCGATTAAAATCAGCAGGATACCGCTTCAGACGCTCTTTGTTAACACGCAATCACAAAGCTGCACGCCTAACCTGATGTCAAGCACGACGTCATTGGACGTCATGGCGGGTGATCCACGGGTCGGACGAGTCGATTCATACTGTTCATGGCTGATGGAAGAGCTCGGAATTGCCGTCCTAGAAACACCCCTGATGGCGATTTGTTGATGGTCTAGCGGTTCATGTCGTATGGCTCAATGAGTTTAACGCCGTTTAACGATATTTCAATTATATACGGCGACCAGTTCACATAACGAGATTTCTTGAATTGTTTTCTAACCATTACTTTTTCACCTTTGCTCAAGGTGCCGAAACCTTCTCCTTATTTTGAGGAAAATCTATTTTTTCCAAACTTTCAGAGTATTGTATGACCTGCTGAACATAGATCACGGGGTTTCACGTCAAATAGCTCTAACTACTAGACCACGGCCGCGGTCCGGAAAATCTATATCTGAATTTTATATTACAAACAACTTTTCATATTAACCATGATCCGAACACAAGGCATGTGTCCATGGATGATAATGTTCGGCCCAACCGATAGCATGTTGATGCAGAATATTTACGCCAAGAGCCTATAACGACACTTCCAAAGTCTCCGGAAGAAGAGCCGATCTCAACCCAAACGAATATGTTTCCGATATTATTGGTCGCCGGTT
This sequence comes from Lutraria lutraria, assembly GCA_964023205.1. Classification (NCBI taxonomy): domain Eukaryota; kingdom Metazoa; phylum Mollusca; class Bivalvia; order Venerida; family Mactridae; genus Lutraria; species Lutraria lutraria. Next base: position 23,510,824 of record OZ026843.1, read on the forward strand.
TCGTTTAAGAGTTCCTCGGGTACAAGATATAGCCGAATTGCAACTGGCAGTCAACCAGGAATGAACAGATTGTCTAAACGTCAAATTTTATGTCCAAAGTCCCGGATGATTTTCTAGTTGGAGAAAGGTTTAACACGTAATGACTCTGTACTATGTTATTGATACAAGTTGCATTTGTGTATGATTTATGGATTTAGTTCTTCAACCTTCAGTCTTTTCGTCACTCGGCAAATGTTATCTGCAAGTGAGTCTTTTTTTGTCTTATTTACGTTTCAAATGAAGCATTCAATATCAGATTTCGGAGTTCGCTTCGTTAGTTTAATTACCGGTTGACAGTTAGTCGATTATATCATTTTGCTGCTTAAGAAAATACTTATATTGTGTCTAAATAACTTTGTCCATGTACATATACAAGTGTATCAATTACGTTATATGGTTCGGAGTTATGGGGTTTGAAAAAAGTCTCTGCAATTGAAAATGTACAAACATATGCTTGTAAAAGGTTCATGGATGTAAATGTTAAAAGTTGCGACAATGCTGTACTCGGTGACCTTGGTCGATTTCCTTTGTATATAATTGCTTCCATAAGATGTATTTAATATTGGTTACGCATTCTCTCTTTACCGGATAATATTATGATAAATTGCGTTACAACATGTTTAAATATTATGATAGTTTAGGTTGTGAAAATTGGGCATCTGATGTACGAACAGATCTGCAAAAAATGGATTTGGTTATGCGTGGAACATGCAAACTGTTGAGAACCCAAAGTTGTTTTTACAAAAATACATAAATAGTTTGAAAGGTCAATATATACAGTTGTGGTCGTCTTCTTGTTCAAATAGTAGTAAATTGTATTATTACAATATATTTAAACCTATGATACTATGATATTGACATAGAATATAGAACCTGTTTTTATTGTGAGTCGAATTTCATTTTACTTTACTATGTCCACTTTATAATGATATTCGGTCGCAATGCATAAAAGAATATTTTTGGAGATTTCCTACTCATGATAAATTCACCATTCTAATGTCAAGTACGAAAACCGAGACAGTTAGAAATTTGGCAATGTATTTATATTACGCTTTTTAGATTAGAAAGTATTCAATAAAACATATAGAGTAATAAAATAGAATTTTATTAATGGTGGACAATCTAGGATATGTGGTGTTCGTCATCTGCAATAGAACATCGGTATATACTGTCATTAAATGTACAATTTATTATATCATGTATATTCTGTATGGGCCAGTGACCAAAAAACCAGCTAATGAACAAGTTACAAGCTTTATCTTGTGCTTCCCGAGAGTAAATGTGAGGTTTGGCTCTCAAAACTAGTTTAAACTTTCGGTAGGTATACTACCTAACGCTTGTGCGACGCCTTGTCTTTTGATTTCTACTTTTGCACAGTTGGTCAGGAAATGTAGCATATAAGATTATGAGTCGTTTTTGCGAGTTTGAAACTCGTTTAATAAAGCAAGCCGAATACATTAGTTAGATCAGGAAAACACACATTCATGCAACAATGTTGGGCAAGGTCGTTATTGTCATTATTATTATTGAGGGATTTAAAAATGGGAGTTAGGTACAAACTCTGTAAAATGGTGTTGCGAAGTTATCGAGATAAAATACACCATCACAGTTCTGACACCATTGTTGCGGAATAGAAAAAATATACTACTGTACTGCGCCGTAATATATTCAATAATAGTTTGCTTGGAAGCAGTGAAATAATAACTGATAAAAACTGTCAAAGTAATTTGACTCGTCAGGATAATACCACCATTTTTAAATGTAAAAAGGGAAAAATAAAATCTTAAAATCAACCAAATTTTTAATTACTCTTTAAATGAACAAATGCAAGTACATGATCATAAAGTACAAGTATAAAATCAAAATAATGAAAAAAAATCAATATCTAAAGCAGTCAGAAATATCTAAATTAAAGTATGAAAAATAGACCTTGATGATTCTGGACCCCTAAAAACAATCTGTAAAATGATTTAGTGCTGATAAAACAATTTACTTAAGTTAGACAATGACTCTTAATTCACAAATCCAAGACGGCTGCCACTAGATAAAGATTAATTACTTAATAAGTGTGAAAGTTAACTGTAAATAATTAGTGTAAAATTTACTGTATAAATAATAACAAAAATAGAATGTCTAAGGTAAAATGCCAAAGTTCCTAAATAAATAATAAATTAAATAATTAATCAATTATACCTCTGACCCTAAGAGTTAAGAGAGGTTACCAGTTCAGAAGAAACAGCCAGAATCCTTGACTGGAGCCAAAATTCTGCTTATATTCGAATCTGCAGTCAAAGTTGTTACAGATGATCTGATTGGTCAGAGGAAAATTAGCTTAAGGATGCTGATCAATCACTGATAATCTAATAAAAGTTACAATGCCATGATATTGCAAAATATTCCTTTGTCTGTAGTCTTATGTAAGTGGTCACGTGTCCAAAATATGTCACATGACTAACCAAAACGAAGTGATGGAAAAATACCAGTAGTGGAAAACAAACATGTATAGTCTCTAAGATAAAGACAGTAAACTATCAAAAATACTAAGAATGCTAAAAGTTTGCAATGCTAATGTTGTTTATGCATAATGATAAAAATAAAGTAATAATAAAGTAATTATTACAATATAAAGTAAATATTTAAACATTATCATAACTATCTAAGATGATACAGAATCTAAAAATAAATAAGCTAAAAATAAGTCTTTCTAAATAGAAAGGGCAGCTAAAAATCCTTAATAACTTAGCTCTGAAAGTTATAAATGGTTATAGTGAATTATACTTATTATGTAATACTTTATAGGGTAATTATGTAACAGACTGTTGTAAAAATTCAACTTTACAACATATGCATAACTAGAAGCCCAAGGGCAACATGTCGAGCCCCTGTATAGCCAGCTTGTGATCTTGACCTTTGAATTACAAGTATGGGTGATATTCATGACACATCATTTCACTGAAGTAAACTTTTATACCAATTTATTTCAAAATCATTGAATGCAAACAGAAGTCATAGCCCAGACAAGGAAAATATATTCGACCGAATGTGTAATCTTGACCTTTGACCTATGAAAATCTGGGTGTTGCCCAAGACACATGGTCTCATTGTATTATGGCAAGTCATTTTCAAATAATTCAATGCATAAGGGAGACACAGCCCTGACAAGGTGTATAATGATTTTTTTATATTTGACCTCTAAGTGTGACCTTGACCTTTGAGCTAGCGATCTTGATCTTACGCACTGCACACCGCCTCATGGTAAAAAAATTTCTATGTATAAGGGAGATACAGCCCGAACAAGGTCTATAATGCTCATTTTTGACGTTTGACCTCTAAGTGTGACCTTGACCTTTGAGCTAGAAACCTGAATTTTGTGTACTGCACACCGTCTCGTGGTGTTTAACAATTATGCCAAGTTATCTTAAAAAGTTTATATGCACAAGGGAGATACAGCCCGAACAAGGTCTGCAATGCTCATTTTTGACGTTTGACCTCTAAGTGTGGCCTTGACCTTTAGCTAGAGACCTGGATCTTGCGCATTGCACACCGTCTCATGGTGTTTAACAATTATGCCAAGTTATCTTAAAAAGTTTCTATGCATAAGGGAGATACAGCCCGGACAAGGCCTATAGTGCTCATTTTTAACGTTTGACCTCTAAGTGTGACCTTTGAGCTAGAGACCTGGATTTTGCGCACTGTATACCGTCTTATGGTGTTTTTGACAATTACGCCAAGTTATTTTAAAAAGTGTCGATGCATAAGGGAGATAAAGCCCGGACAAGGATCCGGACGGACACACTAACTAACTCACTCACTCACTAACTAACGTACAGACACGCAACCGCCATTGTGGCGACTATGTCGAACTCACCGCAGGCGGGCTCGACAAAAACTAATTGAAGAGGGAATATATCAGTTAAATGCTGTATGACATGTATGGGAATTTGTAAAGCTGTTAACCAAACACTTCTTTGTAAAAACTGAACTTCTACAAATACTAACGGTAAAAACTGTTTCTACAAATACTAACGTTAATCTGTATGTTCCACCAGAGAACTCTCCATCCTATGACAGAAATAATACCTCAGTTTAAAACAGTTAGAGGATTGTATTGCTGAATATAACTTGATTAAGGTGGAATTACTGGTATGTGGTGATCTAAATGCACGAACATCTGACCTAATTGACTATACTTCTTGCCATGGCAATATTGCTGAATTTCAAGACATACAAGAAATCCTTGATGGTGATATCGGAATTGTCAGGATATCCAAAGACAATAAAACTAATCAATTTTGGAAAGAGTTGATACATTTTTGTAAAAAATATGTATGTTAAATTATGAATGGTCGTTTTGGCGAAAACAGTGGGGAATATACATTTATAAATCAAAATGGTCATAGTGTAATAGATTATTATACTACGTCAGTAGATGTGTTTGGGAGAATAGGTAAGCTTGACATCTCAAACAAAACCGAAAGCTGTCATCTGCCACTTGAATTATACATGAAAAATGAGTTCAATGTTACAGATAAACGTGAAAGAAATGGAGGTCATTCTGAATATTATCATTTAAATAACGAAAACTCATCTGAATATCTAAAATGTCTCACAGAACATCTTTTAAGTGGAAGTTAGAGAGTTTGATGATATGCTTGATGATGGTGAAATTGGTATTATTAAGGTTGTAGATAAGCTAGAATGTGCTATATTGAGCAGTAGTACTGACTTCAAGAAACATAGGCGACATATAGTTAATAAAGGAAAACCTTGGTTTGACACTGCGTGTAAAGGTGCAAGAACAGACAGTAGAAAATATTTAAAGCATTTTAGACACAGCCTCTCGGAAAGAGATTTGCAAAGATATCTAGACAGCAAACAAAACTATAAAGATGGGTGTAAAAATAAGCGGTTAAAATTAAACAAACATATTCTTGAAAAACTGGATAATTCAGTGAATAGAGGTAGTGTGTTTTGGCGCGACATAAAGAAACTATCTGGCAAAACCAGGACTAAGCCAAATATTTCAAAAGAAAGCTGGTATGATCACTTCAAAAACTTGTTTTCCGCTGAGGATTATAATGATACAGAGCCTGTGGTTGACAATAGGGATCAGGGTACTGATGAATCTGAGGACTATTTATTTAACTCTGATATCACATAAGAGGTAATAATTGATGGTATTAAGGGCTGAAATGCCAACAAAGCAGTAGGTGGTAATCTTATACCTCAACAGTTAATATATGGACAGACTGTGCTTCTACCTTTCATAGCTGTTTAAAGGCCCATTAGCTTTTTGAATTTAGTAATATAGAACAATTGATAAAATGATTGTAAAATGTAAGATATAATTATTCTATTTGCTCTAAAACTATGTTCACATAATGCCTTTTTAGCCAGATCTCGTAAAAATTTTGGCAGATGCTTATTCTTATTTTTTTGCAATATCACTGAAAAAAAAATACTCATTATACTGTGCTATTGTAACGTGTACCGGGCGCAATACACTTAATACAATAAACACAACCTTATGACCGGGCTGTAACTCAATATATACAGTTAGATATACTAATTTTCCTTGGGTCAACCTTGGCTAATTGATTGGTAACAAAAGATATACGAAATATTTACAAGCGACTGGATGGAACTTAAACTAAATTTACATTGTATTTACACGGGACCAGACTTCAAATTAATACCATCCAACACAGACTGTTGGATACCAGCCTATACCTACTGTTTAGAACTATATACCCTCAAATAGACAATCAACTACAGTCTAAATATACTATTATCAGCCTACGTCGAATCATTCGTTAATTAAGTGATTGTAAATATATCTAGCCATATATATACTTTTGGAGATTCTAAAACAAGGTCTGAATAGTTTAACTCTAATCTATTTCGATACGAATTACAAATGCTAATTTAACATAAAGGGAACTTACTGAATATGAGATATGAAAACGTACGTTCCGGCCGTCAGCGTCACTCTATATTTCTTTATGTACTTCGTGATTAAAAATGAAAATTTTGACATGTTTATAATATGAAAGTAAAAGTCAATTTCACTGATAGGTAAAATAAGACCTACTTTAATTTTAACATACAAAAAGCTAATGTGGCTCTAATAGACTATCTAGAGTTGGAGAGTCTCCAGAACAGTGAACTAAGTCAATTATTGTACCTTTGCATAAAAAAGGAAATGTTAATTGTGTTAATAATTACAGGGGAATAGCTTTAATAGATGTTATAAGCAAGGTTTATATATCTATAATTACAAAACGGTTAACTTTCTATGCTGAAGCGTATAACAGAATATGTGAAGCTCAATGTGGGTTTAAAGCAGGGTACAGTACTGTTGATAATGCATATATTTTATAAGCAATAGTGCAGAAATATTTATGTACGAAAAATAAATCTTTGTATATTGCATTTGTAGATTTTCAAAAGGCAGTTGACTCTGTTTATCGTCCAATTTTACATAATGTCGTAAGGAATACTAATGTGAAGGTAAATTGTTTAATGATATTCAATCCATATTCATATCTGTTAAAGCATGTGTTTAAACGTCAAAAGGTCATATTAATTATTTTACATGTCCAGTTGGTCTACGGCAAGATTGCAAACTAAGTCCAATATTGTTTGTACTGTTTAATAATGAATTACATGCGCTTTTATGCGAGAATAACATTAGAGGCATGTAGCTATTTCCAGATACCGCTGAAATATTCTTACTCATGTTTGTAGATGATATTGCATTAGCAGCTGACACTGTTGTTGGTCTACAGAGGCAATTAAATGCTCTACATGAGTTTTGTGTTAATAAAAAACTTAATGTTAATATTACCAAAACCGAAGTCATTGTGTTTAAAAGAGGTGATTGCCTAGCTTGTCCAGAACGATGGACATTTGCGGGTGATGCACTGGAAGCTGTTAATGGTTTTACTTATGTTGGAGTGTATTTTTCTAGCAGACTTTCAGTGTATAAAATGACTGAAGCAAAGTCTGTAAAGGCCAAGAGGGCACTTTTAAGCATGTTAAATTATTTACATATTCAGTTTCAACGCTTACCATATAAAACGTTTTTTAAATTATTTGATACCAAGATTTCATCATCTGAAATATGGGGATTAAAATCCATGTCATGTATTGAGAATGTGCAAGTGTACACTTGTAAATGATTCTTAAATGTTAGTATGTCGTCATGTAATAATGCCGTTCTTGGAGATGTTGGTAGATACTCAATTAATATAAATGCTGCAAAGCTTTATATGAAATATTGGTTGAGATTGTCGAAAACGTCTAGAAATAGAAATGTTCGACTCTGTAATGTAATGATGGTATATCATAATCGCCTTGGATATTGTAATTGGGAAACAAATGTTAGAAGTAATTTATATACGAACGGAATTGGGTATATTTGTGGATCACAACTGATAAATACATTAAAGTTATTGATATTGCAAAATTTAGAAGATGCTTGGCAAGCTTTAGAAATTCATCGCATTGTTTGCTGATAGAAAGAGGGCGACATTTTAATATAGATAGAGAGTATCGTACTTGTATTTTCTGTGAAGGATTTATAGAAGATGAATATCATTTTGTCATCATCTGTCCGCTTTATAGTAATTTAAGAACTAAATATATACCTGAATATTATACAACTAACGCATGTTTAGATACATTTTATAGACTCATGTCATCTAACCATAATGATACAGTACGTAACTTGGCTATGTTTATATATTATGCTCGACAAGAAAGGAAGCAGTATACGAGGGATGTTCGATAAGTAATGTGTATTGAGTATTATTTTAAAAAGAACCGACTTAAATGGTCAAAACAACTTTCCATCCTCTCAAAGTATTTCCCGTGGTTAGAAATACAAAACTTCAGTCCGTGAATACATTTCTGAAATGCGTCACGGATAGCTGATTTGGATATACATGTACCTAAAAAACACTGACAAACAGATGAGTCAAGGGCTTGTCTGGAGTGATATCGACGACCACTTAAGAGCTTTGTCAGTTTTTGAAAACGGAAAAATTCACAGGGAGCAAGATCTGGTGAGTATGGTGTGTGCGACAGTAACCTTCTCAGTCTTCAGAAACTGGTTTACAATGCCTGATGAATGTGCTGGAACATTATCATGGAGTAGGCAAACATATTGAAAGCCGTCAACTGCACGTCGGTTTGATAATATATCTTGGGCTTTCTAAGTACAACATCACAGTAATACCGACCTGTGCCACGTTTGCCATTAGGCATATACATTTGTTTGGCTATTCCTTCGCATGAGAAGGATATGGCATAGATGGCCTTCTTTGCTCAGTGACCTTTTGAAAACTACAGGCCGTTTTTTTGCGTTGGATTATATATCTTGTTTCCAGTTTTCCAAACTGTCTTGATATAATGAACCCAAGTCGCATTACCAGTATTAATGTTTGCATACTGTCTATAGTTGAAATTTGGAAACTTTTTGAGCAATTGTTTTGCCGTTTGTACGCGTAACCCTTTTTGACCATCTGACAATAGAGGGGCTATCCATATGACATTAATATTTCGTACTTCACAATGAAATTTACTCTCGATTGTTAAATGCCAACAGCTTTGGCAACATCGCGAATTGTATATCTGCTTTCTCTTTCAATTATTTCCCTGGCTTTGGAGACATAAGTTCATCCTGATGCAGTCACCGGTCGTCCTGATTTTGCAGTTCTCTACGAAGTTTTATGTAAGGTCAAATTTCTTAAAAATTCTTAACATGTTTTCCAACCATTTTTCAACAGTGTTAAACGAGTGGCTCTCTTCAAATAAAGATTTTTAACTATTTTGTTATTCATTTATATACCATTGTAAAGGTATTGAATAGAGCTATCCAGACGTATCAATATTAGTGAAATCGTGCATACTGTTTTCGTGTTATAGTACAATACACAATACATATCGAACATCCGTCGTATATCCATTGATTGATTAATTCATATGTATCTATTTGTGTTTTGTTACATGCATGTTAGAAATGCTTTTTACAAGCGTTTTATTATATGTATGTTCATATGTAAAAATATGTCTATGTTTGATTAATTAGATGCTAGCTATGCATATGTTTAATTGATTCATATATTTGCAATATGTCTTTGTTGCAAGATTTGTCTATGTATAATTTATTCATATGCTGCAACTTATGTCTATGTTCTGATGGATTGATATGTATGATTGATTCATATGTTTGGAATTTATGTCCATGCATGGATGATTAATATTTTTGATATATTTTTTATATGTTTATGCACGAATGATTAATATGTTTATATGTTAATACCAAATATCAAATAGATATGCTGTGTTTGTTTGGTTCATATTGCTGTCTATGTGTGAGTGATATGTAGGTTTGATGTATAAGTCTATGTTGGATTGGTTGGTTTGAATGGTTGATACTGTGTGTTGATTATTTATCTAATTGACTGATCTATAAGTTTGTTATACCTATATATGTTCGTTTGATTGATCATAATGCATACAACATTTGTATATGTTTGACTGAGTATGGGCCGGAGGCTTGTCTAATGCAGAACACGTTAGTAGGTTTCACATGTGTATAACAGTTATATCCATAACACACTCGAAACAGTCTTAACCAATGGCAACGTCATAAAACGATACACAGAATTATAATGAGATCGCGTAAATGAATATCTAGAATGATACATAATTAACAATAACGGCAAACAGGTTATTTAGTTTCTCAATGTGAATGAGTTAAGGATTCCTAACTCAAATAACACACAAAAAAGATAACATAATCAGTGACATGATAATTGTATTGATAATTAAATTCATAGCATCAATGATCCAAGGACGAATGAGGATCGACGCAAAGTATCCTTCTGTAGCTTTTGGAGATAAACGTAATGTTCTGTCCTGCAAACGCACCATGTACTACGTACATAACAAATTACATTTAATTTCCTTATTACGAGCATCGATATCACGAGTACCCGATCTATGACGAGGATCGTTGAAATCTCTAGGGATGTCATATTGTATATTGACCGCACCTTATATAATGTTATTTTACATGCCGTGTCTTCAACATGTAAAACTTAAAAAAGAATTTTTAATCAAGTTTTAGTGTTTCCACACGTTGTGACAATGACATATTCATCGTTTGCTGCAAGCTTGCAATTTAAATGAACAACGACCTGTGATCGAAAATGGTATTAAAACTTGCTGTGTGTATTTAATAACAAAAGTCTTTAGAGTAAATCTTAAATTCTGTTTTATCAAAGAAACTTATGAATAAATAACAAGCTAGAAATGTATTGACGATATAAATAATTCGCAACTGACTTTATTATGTTTGATTTTAGGTACCATTTACTCACTAGTACAGACTCCGATGACATGGCTCGATGCTAAGGTAGATGTATTTCTTAAAAGCTATAGAATGGATTGTTAGTACAATTTAGATAGAAATAATTTGTTGTTATTCCAGTATGAGTTTAAACATAAAACACAATGCTCTGTAATTTAAAGACATCTATGGAATGATATTTAGGTAAAACTTACACAATGCCTGCTTGCTATTACAATTTACTCATTGACACTGCTATTGTGCTCAATGATATAGTCTGTATGCATGGTGACACTTTCACTGCGCTTGTTGACAATAATAACATGTTTACAGGAATTTACAACTTGTATGCTATTAAGACCATGATGTCTATTTCACAATTCCATCTGGCTGTTAGACAGTGCAATGTAGTGTAATGAAATATTTCCACATGCCAGGACTGTATAATAAGCTTCGATATTTGAACATTGCACAATTACAATGCTCCATAAACAAAATACACGATGTGACCACGCAGTATGAAAGATGCAATTAGCCACTAAATACTTTGCACTGTCATTCGGCGAGATGAAATTGTGATAAAGATATCAGGGTCTAAACAGCATACAAGATGTAACTTACAGCAAGCATGTTTTCATTGTCAACAGGCGTGGTGAAGGTGCAACAATGTATACTGACTATACCAGTAAGCACAACAGCAATGTCAATAAGAACGTTGTAACAGTAATCAGGCATTGTGTAATCTTAATTCACTTAATTGATGCATTATTAATTTATTATGTTCTGTCAATGTAAATGTATGTCTCACAACTGTTTGCTTCCGTCAGCTCTGTTGTAATGTTGACACAGGCCTCAATGATATCGTCAAAAATATAGCGCCTGTACTGTCCGGATTTTCGTTTATTCGAACGGGCCAGCATTTTGGTTCAAATAATTATATGTATCACGTCCACATAGCTAAACAATGTTCATTTTAGTAGATAAGTTATAGTTTAAAAACAATTTCCTTACACTTTTGAGATTGCACGCCCGTTATTTCAGTATTCAGCTATTTCAGTTACCCTTACTAATTTTTTAGATTCTGTACCTCAGGTAAATTCATTCTCCACACATCACTCATATCTACTCACTTGAATCAATTGTACAAGGCGCATGCCATTAGACATAATGTTTCCAACCAAAATGACACAGAAATCATGCCCTGTCCAGTGTTGATTGAGGTATTCCAGCGGCATAATCGATGATAAAACAATGGACATCTTACGTAAACCTATCAGCCGAGCACTGCTTGAGAATAACAACATTTAACGATTAACACCTGGAAAATGTAATCTTTTATAATTTACTTTTTTGTCATACTTTTTAAAATGTTATATTTAGTATGTATGAGTATGTAGTCTTCCAGCTGTAGCCTATAGATAAGGTATTGCGTGTTCCAGCTCAATTGTGAAGTAAATGGTGGACAACTAATGAAAATAGAATCAACAGAACTGAAAGAGCTTGTGTCGTCATGGTTACCCATGTATCGCCATTCTTCTGATCCATCATCAGGTATAGTTGACACAATTGTATTTATAAATTTATATGTGTGTGACCGCGACCATGGTCCAGTGGCTAGTGTGCTGGACGTGTAACCCGGTGTTAAAATCTCGGTCGCGCCAGGTTATAACATAAAAATCGATTTTAGTACTACTTAGAATACAGCCCAGAAAAATTGGTAAAGTGAACCGGCTGTCGTATATAACTGAAAAGTGTAGAAAAAATGGCGTTAAAATGACTGATACTAATATATATATATACATATGCGAAGCCTTTCCATATATATTTATACACGCACGCAGATATTCAATGTACTCCACTGTATAAATCTGTAGTATCAATCTAAACATTCCAATATCTATAATAAGGTCCTAGGCCTAACATGCCATGCCCAAACCTCAGACAACCCTTTAATCTCAGAATAATTCAAACAAATTAACTGGAGTATTGGATTCACCACATTGATGCATTAATAATGATGTATTGAAGTGCCTTCTTGCGGTAGTATTTTTGGAAGTTGGGATTTGTATTTTCCTAGGAATCATGTTCTCACCTATATTCGTTTTGTTCATTTGTGTGTGCAACTTTGTGTGGTTAATCCTTTTTTGTTTTTTAGTATGATATGCTGTTTTGATGCGGCTGTTAGCGTGAGAAGTTCTGGTTATTTTGTGGGCAGTTTTATGTTGTTTGGATATGAGAATGTTTAAACCGTGTTGGCGTTTTTACGAATGTTGACGTCCTGTAGTTCCATGTTTTTGCGTGATGCTGTGGTGTCTACTTTATAATAATTTTAGTCTGTTTGAGAATGTCATTTACTGCACATATCCTTTCCGAAAAATGCATTTTTACTTTCTATTATGACGGTACGTAAATCTTTAAATGTTCTGATATTACATACAACCGCACGAGAAAGGCTTGCACAAAATTTGATACAAATTGATAAAGAACCAAAGTAGAATCGTACGGGCCAAGCATACACATGAATACAATAAAAACGTCAGACACTTGAATTACAAATTAGTTTACCGATATCATTATTCACGTTTGTTTTAGTCTTGTACGGTCCTACGTGTTGGGTAGGTTTTACTTGGAGAAGGTATTAATTTGGAGAAGTTGGGACTTTCTTTATGTGTTTCTTTCTATGAATATTTTTTATCAATATCTATTAATTGATCCATCTTTTCCAATGGGCACCTCCCCTGAATACTGTCAGTTGTAACATTTGTGTTGTATCCAGCCATATGCAAGCTGTGATATCGCCACCTGATCGAACAGGATGATTTTGTTTTGTTTGTTTGTTTGTTTGTTTGTTTGTTTGTTTGTTTATATCGAGTTTTACGCCCCTTTTAACAGTCAGAGTCATATGAGGCAGACAGTTCACCTAACCATCGCTCCTGGGAAGAACCAGTACTAGACTCCCATCCTCCATAAGCAAATGTCTACTTTCTCAAATAAAGAGACATGGTCGGCAGCGGGTCTCGAACCCACGACCCTCTATCAGTACCACGGAGTGGGGTCGAAAAGGATGCATCTTTAAGCATAGCATAATGCCAATGTACTGTCATTGTTTCGTGAAGTTATCTTTCAATATCACAACAATTGATGATACTTTATGGACATAATTATAAAGTTGCTGGGACGGTTTTATGAACATCAGTTTAATGTAAATGTCAGCCTTTTAATAATCTAAGGGACCAGGATAGATATACACATATACATGTATGTATACTTCTTTGTATACATACATCTAGTTAAGCTAGATTTTCTTACAGCAGTTTCAGAATCAAGTTTTTTCATTAAATCTTTCATATCAACATCACTAGAAAGATGGTCAAGAATACGATAACAATATTGCATACATAACAAAGGAAAACGTGGTCAGAAAAGGCTGTTTCTTACACAAACAGCCGTCCATTTAGAATGAAGCAGCAGATTTCACCAGCACATTATATTACAGGTTCTAGGTAAAATGTCTATGAGGGTCTCTAGATACGCGTTGTACCGAGTGAACCCTCCACATGTAAGAATGGTTTACGTTGGCCCTACGTCTCATCCCACCTGCCAGACGCCGAATTAGTTGAATGGTTAGCAGTCGCCATTCGTCTAATTCAGAGCTTGTTCCAATTTGTGCTCATTCTGTATCCGGCATCCAGTAATGTCCCAAATATGCTCATCGAATTCAAATCTGGGCTTATAGCGTGCAATTTCCTGTTCCGTTACGTTGGAAATAGGCCATCACAACCACAGCACGGCGGGGTCTAACGTTGTCGTCCATGCACACGGGCCTAGAGGCAAACTGATGGTTCTTTAAAAGAGACAAAACTACCGGATCGAGTTTGTTTGACAAAAGTATCACCACGGTGTATTAGTATCAAGTTCTCTGCAGTTGTCTACGTGGGTGCTTAACGTTTTCCAGGTGTATGAATTATTTATCAGCAACTTAAAACTCACTCTCTTCAGTTGATAGTAACGTGTAATGAAGTTGATAAATTTTAATATAAAGGGATATCAACTATAAGTATGTGTATTCAGTGAAAAGTTGTTTACAATAAAATAATTATTGATTATAATTTTATGTCAAAATTTACAGGTTTCGGTCCGTGGTTTGGTTTGAATGATCGGGCGCATGAGAATCAGTTTTTATGGGCAGATGATACTACTCTTGGTGAATACGTTGACTGGGCACCAGATAATCCGAATGATGCTGGTTCTGGTAGTGCTGATTGTGTCTCTCTGACATATCCAACAGGCCTTTGGAATGACAGGCCATGCATGAATGAACTGTACAGTATTTGTCAATATAACTGAACTATATGCTGAACAACATGTAATATCTTATCAAAATTTGTTACTTACTTCGTTATAACGCGGGTCGATATCACGAGCATAAGGCCTACCACAGGGAAATCTTGAAATTCCGTCATTTCTTGCTCCCAGTTGAATATAAATTTCTATGTATAATACGAGCATATCTGGATAGCAAATAATGGTTCATTGACTTCCTTTTAAGCGTCAATTATTTTGATTATCTCAAAGAATGTCATGTTTGGAATTGTTCGCATCTGCATGGCGTCGTTAACTTTGGACAATAAAAGAACAAAATTCAATCGAGTCCTTTGATTTTCACTCGTCGTTAAAATTGAACAATTAAATAATTAATCTTAATTTCACACGTCGATGAAAGCAGTTCTACCAGTACAGTAAGTAATTTGTTGATTTTCATCAACATGCTTCATTATTGAGTCCAAGTTATTTTCATCGTATTGATCGCCATGTTTTTTTACATACAGTTTACATTTAATTGTAGTTCAGTTGTCATGTAATACTTCTTAATTTACATACAGAGGATGTTACATCCAATTAGTGATACCGTTGGTGTTTTCCAACGGTATTTTTGGGCGGGAATGGGTTGAACCTGTTTGAAACATTGGATCTGTCTTTTGAAGAATAACTTTGATATATACATGAATATTATTTCATGCTCATGTAAATGTATTGAAATGGAAAGTGGATCTTTAATGACAAATTTGAGTACAGTTTGCTACAAACGTTAGTAACGCAACATAAGTAACATTCACGTAGTGTCACTATAACGATTAACCGCATGTCGATTAGACATTTTCGGACATGATATTCCACAATTGAAAACATGAAAACATTCATGGATGAAGAACTTCACTAAAACAATCAACACGTATGAATGCGCATGATACGCATGCTACACACTTTAAGGGGCCTGCCCTGGAACTGAAGCGTCTCGAATAGCAATTAAATTGGTATCATTTTAATGCCTAAATCAATTAATGAAAGTCCTGTAAAATATTTACGAAATATCCCACTAGTTTACTCAAAATACACATTTCAAGATTTGCTAAACCTGCCGATTTCGGCCTCAGAAAGTATTCGTTATATTCACAACTCGACCCTTTCGGGATCAGCCAAACCTAAAACATCGCGGAAAAAATGTCAACAAACAGTGACATGTTTAGTATTGCTCATGCTGTATTCGTTTCTGCGGGATGAAGTTTATCCTATCAATCAATTATAGGTAAATATCAATTTTAAGCTGGTTTGAAAGGCAGCGTGTGCTCAGTTAAATTCTCAGACGAATTGGAAATATCGTTGTCGTCAATAAAAGGCTGACAGCCTTTTATTCAAATCGACATACAAATACCGACGCGCGCGCAATAGAGTCATTTTTGAACACACATTCTTCTTTGACTTTTCGGTTATAATTGGTTTTACATGTGATAAACTAAATAAATGTTTGGTATATGAAAACCAAGATACAGCAGTTCCAGGGCATGCCCCTTTAACTTTTCCTTCTACACACAAAAACCCGGTTAATCCCAGCATTAGGTTTATCTCGAGCATTTAGTCTGGTCCGATGACTACTCGAGAAAAAACGAGGATTTACTACATATCTAATGTTTGAATTAAAATAACATTCCTAATAATATTTAATGAAGAAATACCTCAGGACAAATAAACATCGATTTGAGAAAATTTGAATTTAATTGGACTTACCAAACGAATGCATTTTAATAACATTTAGCCAACCCAGCTATTAGAGTGTGTATTCATTTTAATTGCACTTTTCCAGTTTATGCAAGTATTTATCATGCATTTATTTTGTTTTCTATCATTATTTCAGATAGTATGATCTTAACTCGCACAAACATTTATTTCCAAATAGGGCGGACAGATTTTGTAATGTTAATAATTTTCAAAGGCTTTCATGACAGGAAATAATTTACCATGACAGTTATCAAAAACAAAGATATTCCTTTGATTTGCCTTTGCATTGAATCTACCCATTTTTCAAAGATTAAAGACAAACGAACACCCAGTTCAATGGAAACTCATGATAAAAATTGCAATTACACAATATCAATAAAACTTGAAGAAGAAAACTATAAGTCACCATAAATAGTCTGAAATAATATATTTTTCAACAAAAGCAGTTTAAAAAATGTCATTAAATGAATTATAGTATCAGAGATAACTATCAAAGAAATACATGTAGTGACAATCGGGTAATCAAATCTTTCATGGTGGTTTACCGACTCGGACTTTTTTAGTTAAATCAAAGCGTCCCCGGACAATTTTTGATCGAGCAAAGGACTTTCACTGAACATCAAGTTAAAAGTTTAAACATGTGTGTACAAAATATTTGATATTTTATATGTTTTACTTAATTTATTTTAACTGTGTATGTGCGACGGAACAGCAGAAATGTATATTAACAAGAAAAAAATGTTGAATCAACATCACGGAGAACAGAGTCTATGCACAAATGTAATCAAATTGCATTTGCCCTCGCAAGATTGGGCGAAACTGTCGAGTGACTGAATAAAATGTCAATTCTTACAAAGTTATCATGTTTTTTTTTCAATCTATATCGTTACTGAACTGAATAAAAACAATTTATCAAAGGTTATTTGTCGGGTATTTATCCAGTCAAAATTCGGTTCATTGTTGTTAAAGAGAAACAACATCAAATTTAGCAGCGAAGGACTTCTAGTGAACCGGACTTATTATGATCCGTTCCTTCATAACTTTATGGAACGTTAAAAAACTGATAATTTGACCTCTGAAAGACATACGTTTGACTAAACACATTGGCAATGTACTATACATATATTTTACAGCATTCAACATGCACGAAGTCTGAAAAATCGGTGTACTTTCATTGTAATTTCATGTAAATATTGATGCACCCTCCACTTTTACTGAGGAACTGCAGACTTTCTCTTGATGTAAAGAATACTAGTGCATTTACAAGAAATAGTTAATGATTTTGAATGTATGGAAAGAACAAACATGTAAAAGTCCCGTGGCATAGAAAATTAAAACATCTTATATGTTTTCACGCCTGAATTCGTTTGAATCAGGATGTTTGTCCATTGTTTTTAAGAATTATTCTGTTAAAGTCCTTTGCTCGATCAAAAATAGTCCGGGGACGCTGATTTGATAAAAAAAAGTCCGAGTAGGTTAACCACCGTGTCTTTGTTCAATTAACTGTTTTTGTGTAGAACTGTGCGAATACATCAGAAAAGTTGGGAGTAAGGATCCTAATACATTGATGAAGAACTCCGTGTATGGTAATAAAACGCGTTATTGAAAATCATGTCAAGGTTCTTAAGCTTTTCGAACAGATTGTCTGATTGTTAATTACAATATTTGTAATATAGATTCTATATATTTTTATCAGAAATATACATTTTGTAACCAATTAATCGATTCAATGTTACGTATTATTCTTTTTCGATATATGTATTACAAAGGAAGAATCGTACACAGTAATACCTTGATAATAAATCATATTCCGATCTTAATATTGAGAATGTCTGATTTTAGAAACCATCAATTGAAACCCGGTCATTAAAATGGGTTTAATTACAATGTACTAAAGTAAACAAAACGGCTTTAGTGCGCATGTGTTTGCATGTGCAAAGACATTTTTGTGTCTTTAAATAATTATATGTTTTTTTTATAATTAATGATATTTATATTGTATGACAATGTAATCTGTACACGTCTTAAATAAAGTTCTGTTATGTTCTTTTCTGTGCTTGTCAGTAATATCCAGCCTACTTTTGATTATGCCCGAAGCCAATGAACCGAGGTAAGAAGTCTGACACAAGTCCACACGTACTGATGCACTTGTACTATTAATTGTACGGTTTCGGAAACCAGTGAGGGTCGGTCGAGAGAATATAAGATGGAAGAGTAATGAGTAGTTTTATCAATGAAATAGCCAAGACCGTTCTAATACTAGTTCTGCGTACACTATAAGATCTTGTGGTAACGAAATAGCTTGGGACGATGTCATACATGACCTTTTAGCTTTAGTTAGCCGTTGGTAATCTTGGCTCGATAGATTACCAGGGCTATCAAGGTCAAGACCTTGCTTTCGCTTGGCCGTCATTCAAAGTTCAAGAAGAAGTTAATATAATGCTTCAGATGATACATATGTTTCTATGAATTGAATTGTAAGATGTTCAAGTATGTCTTCTTTCAGCACGTTGATTTATGTTTTATCGAAGAATGGACTTTTTAATTTACTAAGCCTCCAGTTTCTATGAAGATATTAGTAAGATGCTTTCATGACAAGCACTTCCGCTAACTTAATTTGTTCAGACCGAAGTCCAATCCACAAAATGTACAAGTATGCATTGATGACGTTACACGTGGTATATCTAGTTTGCTTTGTGATTCTCAGGGCAATCGGATATTCCCGATTGAGACAAATCTCCAGAAAAAGTAGACAAACGCGTTTTATACACATGTAATCTACATCTGGAACAAACTTTGACACTACTCTCTTTGTCGATATTCTCCTTGTCTTCACGGTCATCTAATTTAACGGAAATATTGTTCACCATCTTTTACACTTTGAGCCCTTTAACATCTAGGCACGATTATATAAAGTTAAAAAAAAACAATTTGAAAAATTGGATATGATATTAATATTATTAATAGAATACAGAAGTTGTTGACTCAGTAAATGTTAAACAGTGCCTCATTCAACACAATATTTTTAAAGACACAATAGACAAACATTGCAAAGATTACAGTTTCTGCTGACTTATAAAATATAATCAGTGCTTACATCAAAAACAGCATACATCATATGGTATAAAGTTTTGCTTACGTAGCAAAAAACTTATATAAATATAGAAATAGACACAGGTGTCTTGCTTTATCTAAGCATTTATTTTTTGCTTCATCTAAGCAAAAGCTATTTCATTTTTTAACAAAAAATTGTCAATATGTGAAAAGCGATATTGGGTAGTAATATATTATACGAGCTAAAAAGCCTTTCTGCCTAGTAAAGCTCATTGACAATATGACAACTACACTATACTACATACTTCGAAATATAATTTAATTATTTCTTTTACAAAAATGTTTGGATCTGTATTCTGTAAACGTGTGTGCAACAAAGAAAATATATGCTGCACTATTGACTTTGAAATGTCTAAACTGATATACCCGACAGGGTTTGTATGTAACGAAGACAATCAAAGCATTTTGACATTTGAAAGACTGTAGGCTATTAATTATAAATGGTTTGTGGCAACGACGGCAAACTAATTTAGTTACGTTTGAAAGGCTCTAAACTTGTAACTAGGTAATATCGTCACATAAGAACCATAAGGGCTCATCTGCAAAAATCAAATAGTGGAGAAAAAGCCGTTTAAAGGTTTGAAGGTATACCAAAAATCAAATATTCAAGACACAATCAAGAAATTTTGTACATTTAATAAGATGGTAAAGAACTTTTGAAATACAGTTTGTTTGAATTAAACAATTGATGTACAAGCCATATACGGTCATATTTGTAGATGAGCCCTTATGGTTCTGTCTATTTTTTCATTTTTTTACAAACATAAGGACTCATCTGTAAAAAAGAACTCTAATTATAGGGAAACACTGGTTCAAATTTACATCGAAGTGTTACTTTTTACAACAAATATCAAATTATATGTTCTATAGATACAGTTTTATCCGATAATATCATCTAATCACTGTCAGTGTCATCATCATGACTGTCCGGTATAGTAACTGATCTTTTACAGATTTATCCGTCTTTATAGCAGCATAGAACTCATGGTAACTTGATGGAATTATTAATGAGTCGCACAGTGACATTAAATCTTTCTTTTTTGGTTCAGTATTTATGCGCGGACAACTATGTACTAATCGACACAGTTTTATGACTCGAACTTCCTGTTGATCAAAGTTTTCCTTCACAAAAATCATGTCTGGTTGATGGTTGCACATCCTTACTATTTTTAACCAGTTTACCCTATTCCCATTGTGTCAGTCTTTAGTGTTTGAAATGTTTCCCTTGTGTACTTCTTAATATTAAAAGAATTGTTGAAATGCATGGGTAAAACAGTGTATGGATTACTTCGGCAAGCAAAATGAATAACCATATCCCAGTGATCTGGGATGAAAATAGAAGTTCCCTTTTTGGCTGTATCTATAGCAGAATGCATGGAATCACATTCCATTTGTGTATGTCCTGAAGAAATTGTTCTATTAGTTCAACTGTTGGGTGACTAGTAACTAAAATATATAATCAGTTTCGACCAGAGCAACAGTCTGAATACAGTATTTATTTGGTGTCTTCACCTGAGGTATACTATTACTAGTTTTGTCTAAATTATTCAGTTTATTGTCATCCACGAACACCTTTAGTGCATGCATCATAATGTTCATAGCCTGGAACTGCTAAATATGCTAAACAAAAAGACTCTGCACTTGTCGCCATAAAAATCTGGCTCAATTTGAATTAAAGGGCAGTTCAGTCTACTTGACTATATCAGTATTCTTCTCTGCAAGAGATTAGCTGTAGCAAGTGGGATCAGGTTGCTTAGCGACACATTCCATATTCCATCATGCTTGAGTTCATCAACATTTTCATCAAACATCTGTGATGATTCTTCTTTTGACTTATTCAACTTATCCAAGAAGCCAATATAGTGATTCTTTTGTTTCTTAAATGATCACACGCTGACTAACTTAGAGAAGAAACATCACTGTCACTAGTGTTGAATTGACATTGCATTGAAAAAAACAATTGCCACCACCTGCTATTTAGGTTCTTTCCAACTTAGTACTTATTAGCATATTGTTAAGTCTGATTTCATGATGTTTCTTGGCTAGCCATAATTGCATGTTCAGTGCTTGTTGTTTCTGTGTTCTGTTGGTCTGTAGTTGGTTGCCTTCCTTGGTTTATCTACTCTGTTTTAGACAGTTTAGCTATTTTCGCAATGTGCCTTAGCATAGGTCTGGTTCTTTTTCTCCACCATTTCTAACGTATGTTAGTAATATGTATTACAGGTATATTTATATCCTCATTGATACTTGTATCACTATCAGACCCTTGTAGAAGATTGTATGTTTTATCATTATCTCTGTCATGATCTGTTCAATGGAAAACTGAGTTAACAAACATGGTGTTTAGAGAATTTGTACTTTAGAGAGATTACTACATTTCTTATATAGTATGAGGCGTCCCGCCGATGCAATACAGACAACTAGAAACGTGCACTTTAATCACTCTATTAACTCTAAGCCCATGCGGGTTTCTTATTCCAAACCCTTCAGAAAATGTGCTACGAAAACAAAGAATCATGACATTCTCATGGAAGTGCAATATACAGGTGCTTTCAATTTTAAAAGTAAAAACAACTTCGTGGCAGCAATTTACGATTTGCAGTATTTATCACACGCTCTACTCGTGAATTCAATTGTGACCAAAACTTACTGCGATTCCGTATTTCACATACTCACTTCGATGTTTCTTTCTGTTCATATAATACTAAAATAACATCATACGTTAATTGTACGATAACACACAAGTGAATCATAATTTAATCGTTTGACCAAACATAACTATAAACACATTTTTAAATGTTCATATATGATTACAAGATGTGTATGCATTGATGGAAGAAAACCTATAGAAACACAAGCAATGCGCACAGATGACATCGATTGATGAGCTACGTAGTGTAACACTTCCTGTCATATCTAACACAGCTAGTCAGTATTGAACTGTGGAAAGATGAGTGTTCTCGTACTGAGTTACGTAGTGTATCACTTTGAACATGTTATATATATATAGTTTATTTATTATAGTGACAGGCATAATAAAGAAATACACAACGTTATATAACACATAAATATTTTGCAAAAACACAGCCTAATAAGGCTTATCAGTCACTTATACTATGTATATATTTTATACGAAACACATTTAGTACATAAACACCGAATGGAAAGGAAAATAAACACATTTCATCGTAAGTTACATAAACATAGTTTGTAATTATATACCAAATGTGTTATGAAGGAAGATATAATCGAATAAAAACTAAACGCTGTAATATATATTAAACAATGATAAATATACGATGTAGGAAGAAATTTAAAGAAAAATGTTAATAATAATTAGATTCGACATTTTAAGGCTTCGTTGATGAACATACTTAAGGCTTTTATAGCTTCTAGAATACAAAAAAAAAGTTTCTTAAGAGTGTCATGGAAATCATTGTTATTGATAATATTTAGGGGCGAAATTATAAAGTAAAGTTTATCTCTTAAGATCGCGAATTTTTGACAGATAAAGATAAAATGAATCTCAGTTTCAACTAATCCAGTATTACATTGCTTGCATATCCTAGATTCTCTTGGAATATTTAGAAAATATCTAACACGGCTAGTCAGAGTGTTGAATAGTAGGAAGATGAAGGTTCTCGTATCTTTTGCTTTCATCAGATTGATCTAAAATGAAGGTTTCTATGCTATTTATTATGAAACATTTTCTTGCCATATATCATACATGTATATTTTTCGACATTAAGGTATCAGATGTATAATATGAAGTGTTGTGGATTGCATTTTAAATATTGTCATTCTTTTGTATATCCATTAAGACACTCAGAGGTGAATTTTTAAAAACTTACAATCAGTTAAGAGAGTTACGGCCATTTTTGTTCCTGTACCCCCACCATAAAATAGTACATTAAAATCTAACGAAGACACCTGTATGAAAATTGATCTACCTCTATAACAGATGACACAATAAATGCAAAAATGTGTTTAAGTCTAAGAGAAACCAATATTTAGCCAATCCAAAGTATAAATATGATGATTTGAACTACTATGTTGCAAAAAAAAAAAAAAAATGTAACCCCGCCCCTTTAAGATTTAGTCAAGATTTTTGCCTATTACCAAAAAGTAACAAATTGATAAGTATCACTTAGATAAAAACTAAAGCGGGACTACAACTGAAATTTTCTCAAAATAAACTACTATGTGTGTATAATGTGTATAGCAAATTTTAAAAAGTTTTACCATCCGGTTTTAAAAAGATGTGTGTCAGAAATCCATGGTTACTTGATTTTCGTTAATTTACGATGTATAAATTCCTATAATCTTAACAAAATATTTTGAAATGAATATTTTCCTTCATATTACTGACGTTTAAAGAACAAAACATTACATAAAAACTAAAAAAAGAGAAAAAATATGGTCCCAGTGGGGTTTGAACCCATGACCCTCAAGGAATTTGTCAATTGTACATAAAATTCATGAACTTGAGTACTCTTCAGAATGGAGGCAATGCTTAATACATCTAATACTTTAATGTCGTCCAAAAAAATAAAAAAGATAGAAAAATACAAATTAAAACTTCATTAAAAAATGAAAAAGTACACTAGAGATCTGACTTTTTTTTATAAAATTATTCGAATGTTTATCTTTTAATTTATTCAAATGATACTAGCACATGTTTTTTCTGTTTATTTTCTTTTGGGGTTTAAATGCATTCTTTCATTTTAAATGTTGAATTATCATAGTATTTGCCATGAAATCATATTATATTGTAAATGGTTATCCAAAGGTAATTTATTATTGCTGGTTTGCAAATAAATGATTGTAATAAATAACCTAATAGCACCTCTTGGGAATCTTAATAACTATACATGTATTACCAAACTGTGGTTATATTTTTTCAAATATTCTGCTGCTGACTTCTTAGGAAGAAGATTTATCCTAAAAGAAATGATTTAGCAAGGCTGTCAAACGAATTACCTGGAATTGGCGTCAATGTTGAATATGCGTCGGCAATACCTTTGTCTCCGAGATGCTCGTACTCGTGTGTCCTGAAACGATATACGACACATAAATTGTACTATTGTTCGTTCAGGCTTTCACGAACGCTTAAACAAATGACAATGAACAAGCATTAATATATTCTATAAATAGTTCGCCATTTCCATTTCGTTCGGTCCTCTAATTTTCATTATCTACGATTCAGCTGCCCCTCTCAATTTTAATTGCGACCCGTTTGCTTTATATTCCTACATTGTTGCATTCTATTTATTGACTTTTTGTTTTGTGTTATGTCGCATGATTACACGGTAAGTAGATTCTCCATTTCTTGTAAGAAGCTTTCTTCTTTTTTAATTTCATAAAGCAGAATAACATCGAATTTGCTTTACCCAATTATATCACTTTCAGTGTTTTGTACGTCTTCTATTACCGGGTCGACATTTTGCGTGTAGTTTTCAGCCCTGAAAAAAGCAGGATCATATCAAAGCATGTTTTCTGATAAGTTTAGGCACTTCGGACTTAAAGTATTTAATTGGATCCGTAATATTTAAAGTGTCAATACTCTAACTGTACTTCAGTTGTGAAGATATAAGATCACTGGAACAAACTGTCCGAAATCAACATACCCGCCGGACAGCAAACTAAACATGGTAATGCTATCGTAGGTGAAGTTGCTCTGGAACTTATACGCCTCCACTTTTTAAGATCATTATTATTGCCTTGTTGGCTGGCCATGCATTTCCGATAAATGTTTTTATTTCTATTTTGTTCACCATCATTCTGAGATAATGGAAATGCAATTTATTACAATGTCTGCTTTTTACTAAGCTTTGCTCATCCAAAGATGATCACATGCATTTGAAACGTCCAAATAGGTTCTTAACTTCTTAATAATATTCGGGATGGTACCCAACTGACAACTATTGGCTCTATCGAAATGGGCTTTACATCAAGTGATGTATGCAGATGTTCAGATATTGGTAACAAAAAAATTACTATCAGGAGGAGGCTAATTTCTAAACATACTTATATTTGAATAAATAAAATCAAACCACTCACCTAGCTTTCTTCAAACAAGGAATTGCGCAAGCTGGAAGATAGATATGACTATAAGTTACATGACTGAACTTAATTATACATATGACATTACTTCAATTTCATGTAAGTGCGTCAATCATAAACAAGAAATATTATACAAAAATCAATTACGCTATGTTTGCCATACAGTTCAGTAAGTATTACAAATTTGATTTATTTCCACCTCAATTCTCATGACTGAACCTAATGTTTTATGTCCTGTATTTATCGACATTGTAATAAAACTATATTTAAGATTATTAATACCATCATCGAATCTTCTTAACAAACACATTGTAATTACACCAATGCAAAAGCCAACAATGATTCCACCAATTGTTATTCCTATCATAACACCAGTGTTGAAATCTTTTACTTCTGTTGATGTATATCCTGAGAAAAATATATAAAAGTCTTGAAGATCATTCTTCTTGCATGTCACAATTAATATTTACATAACTTGTAATTATACACTAATAAGACATTTTCATACTTCCCTGAACATAATTTAGTCGCAATCTGGGCTTGAAATTTCAATTATAAGATGTTATCTTAAGCGTTTAATATGAATATAATATTATCGATAACAATTCCTTTGTCGCCGATCGTCGTTTTAAATGTTAGATGATTTTAAAGGAACACTTTTATATACTGAAGCCTTTTACTTAATTGTCTGATATCACACAGAGCCTTTGCTTCTTTGAAGTTTTTGTACCGTTTTGTATAATGATCAAATAACATATTCAAAGATCAATATAAACTATGTTTGGTGAATCGCGAGGGGTTGAAATGCACATGACAACATATATAGATTTGGATTACCTTCTGTACTGGCTGATAACATTTGAGAATCAGACTGTCCAATCTTGTTAAAAGCGTAAATAGTAACGTAATATTTAGCATCTTCCTCTAATCCCCACACAGTGTAATTCATGGCTGCTTCTCCGTAGTCTTTAACTCCAACACTTTTCCATGCCTGCTGTGAGTACTGTCGGTAGTTGATGTGAAAATTTTGTCCCATTCCTCCATCAAATCCAGGCACCCACCCTAACTGAATAGCTGACGATGATGCTTGTATTTGTCTGAAGTTTGCCGGGATATCAGGTATGGCTACAAGGAAATAATCTATACGCTGTTAATTACATCCAAAATGACACAAGCATGTGAGACTTCTGCAAATGATAGTATGTTATTAGAATTTCGTGAAAAACTGACTACTTACGTTATAGCATTTTAGCAAACTCATTGTGCTCCCACATTATATTCACAAAATCATTGTAATAGTGAGGCAATTAAAAAATGAGCGAGGCAATCAGATCTACTAACTCTATTAGTTATCTTAAGAGAAATCAAAGGAGACAAAGTTTGCTGATTTATTTTTCCTGCTTATAAGAACTCAAAATATACAATAAATGACATTCACCTTCTACATGCAGAGGAATAGATATAAATGTATGAAACCTTTCTCAAACACTAGAAGTTTGGATAAAAAAGAAATAGTCTCATCGACTACATTAGCTAGTTCAAAGTTTGAAGAAAATGGCAAAACCATTGGACCCAACCGAAAAGAGCAATATGTTAATGTCGTTTCGTCAAAACAAAATTGTCACATTCTGAAACAAAATGATATTCATCGTCTAATTTTTGACATACATTGGATTTTCCGTTTGTGTTTTCATCTACCGGAATGCCAAATCGTTCATGTCATTTGCAAGTCTCATATATAAATGTACAATTACATCATGATACAACGACCCTTTGCTTTTAGTCATAGTATCAAACTCAAATATCTAGTTCAAAAGGCTTTAATGGTGAACAACCATCGATATGGTCAGCTATATATATTTTAAATTTTAAGGTCAAAATATGAATGACGCACTAGACGAATTACTTTTTAATAGGCTGAAAAACGATATAGCATAGTGTTAACCCTCGTTGAAGCTATATTCATACTGGCTCAAGTAATGTTTTTTGGGGGAAATTTGTGCATAAATATCAATACCTTCATATTACCATGTGATAATTTGATGTTTTATTATAATGTAAATAATGTCTCTTATAACTCTTAGTATGAGTGGCTATATATAATTTTTGTTTTATGTTATGTGCAATATATGTTGTATATATAGATGAGACTTGAAATAAATATAATATATTAATACGCTTAATGAATTTGTGTCTTTAAATCAAAATATTAATATAAGTCTTGAGCTATACGTGAAACATCTCAATTGTTAGATTCACACGTTGAAAATTGGTTTTAAAAGCGATGCTTATAACTATATAAATCATAATCAGAGAATATCATATACGTACAAACTATAATAACTAGTGGTCTCCTCTGAGAGATTAACGGCGTTTGTTCCTGTTTGTTTGTTGCTTTACAATAAATCCTATTTCCTGTAACTGATCTTGATGCTGAGAACAATAATGTACTTGTTGTAATATACTCTTGGTTGTCTGTAGGAGATGTCCTTGAACTGTGAGTTATTCCGACTTTGATATTCGCATCATCACCATATTCACCTGGTGTTTTAGAGTCAAAGTACCACTCTACTGTTCCTGCTGGATAGCCACTTCTTATTTCACATTGAAATTCTTCAGTTGTATTTTCAGCAATATTAATAGTACCATCTGATAGAGGTTTTGTCATTGTAAGAACTGGAAGAGTGATGAACATATTAATCAACTCACGGGTACATATCGCATATTCTACATTTCAAACTATGAAGAAACTTTATCAAATATATACATGTAATATAATCATCCTTCAACAGTTCTCATTTCTACCAATAATTAAAATACAACAGGCCATTATTAGTTATATGTACATTCGAAATATTCATACAAATTTTATATCTGGATAGTTCGATATATTGGTGTGTTAGATATAATGGTTGCTCATCCTAGATTATTTGCGCAATACTAGTAATACGTTGATATTTCAACATTGTTTGTCAATAAAAAAAAAATTCACTTATGTTGTTTTATATAAGTATAATTATAAATGTAATATCTGGCTAAACTAGAGATATTTAAAAAAAAATCTAAAAAATCTTGACGATATATAAAGTTTTAATCGGAGTAAATTCTAAACTTTCATGAATCTGTTTGATTTGTTGTCACCACGGAACTTATCAATGTTGTTGATGGTCTCACATTTAGAAACAAGTTATTGCTTATCATTTTTTATCTAAATTTCTGTCAAACCAATATAATCGTTGGACAACATTGTAAAAAATATTAGCTTTAAATAACAAATAATCATTCAATGGATTATTTGAAAATGTAGCTTACAACGATGTTTAAAAGTCTGTATAAGAATGCTCTTTGTAAGTGTTGTGACAGCAGTTTTATACACATGTAATATTGTATGTTGATTATGTATGTACGAATGGGGCTTACTGGACGGGGCTTACATGATAATGTAACAAGTTTCTATGATTCTGTATTCACCGTAGAACAAATGTATGTTGTTGAAAGACTCATACTGACAGAGAAATGGTTAATTGTATTTTTCTAACCAAGAGTAAAGCCTTTTTGCTACAACTGTTCAGTTACAATAACATATCGCCTACCTGGACAATATGGGAAAATAGATCGATGTGGTGTCGTCTGGTCTGTACAAGTATACTTTTTACATTTGCTAAGACTGAAGTTTGATATTGTTATCTTGTATGTTGACCCTTTGTGGGAAAAGGTATATCCGGGCACTGAGCTTGGTATACATGTTGATTTAACACACGATGTAAGAAGAGTGCCATCATAATACCATCTAATGTTGTTGACAGTCTCACACTGGCAATATAGTTGTTGGTCCTCTTGTATGTTACCACATGTACATGAAAGCCCTAAAATATGTGATTGTTTGAGGATTAATCTACAGAACGATTCATGATCAAAATTAGAGAGTAATATGATAGACATTTATTCAATTGAAGAAGAGTACAAAACGTACATAATGCTACATATAGGATGAAAGAAAGGCATATGCCTACTTACAGAATACATTAATCAATGGTTTCCTCTGAGAAAGTAAAGGCGTTTGTTCCAGTTTGTTTGTAGCTTTACAATAAATCCTGTTTCCTGTATCTGATCTTGAGGCTGAGAACAATAATGAACTTCTTGTAATATACTCTTGATTGTCTTTAGGAGATGTACTTGAACTGTGAGTTATTCCGGTTGTGATCTTCACATCATCATCAAATTCATCTGGCGTTTTTGAATCCTTGTACCACTCTACAGTCCCTGCCGGATAACCACTTCTAATTTCACATCGTAATTCTTCAGTTGTATTTTCAGCAATGTCAATAGTACCATCAGATACAGGCTTTGTCATTGTAAGAACTGGAAGAATAGTGAACATATCAAACAATTCCCTCTGGTAGGAAAAGTACTGAGCACATAATATCAAGTTATAGGCAAAATTATATAAAAGTACTTGTATCTAATTCATATCAATATCACATGTTTTTATAGCATTATAATTATAAGTATTTATACATATAAATGTAATATGAAATAATAACGGAGCCGGCAAATAGCACATGTTGTGAAAACAGTTGCATCATAATTTCGTTTAATTTAACACACGGTTTCACACTGATTATCGTGCTTTTGGTTCTCGAAAACGTTTTAAGAGATCATTAAACCAAGACAATTGTTCTGAATCTTTCGAAATAGATTTGCTACAATAGATTTTTGTTCATATCGGTTTTTACGCCCCTTTTCAACAGTCAAGAGTCGTATGAGGTGGACAGTTCAACTAGGCATCGATCCTGGGAAGAACCAGTACTAGATTCCCATCCTCCGTAAGCAACTGTCTGCTTTCTCAAAAAGCTACAATAGAATATCACTAACCTGGACAATATGGGAAAATAGCTTTCTGTAGTGTCTGCTGGTCTACACAAGAATATTTTTTACAACTGTTGTAACTAAAGTTTAATATTGTAATCTTATATGTTGATCCCGTGTGTGAGAATGTAAATCCTGATACTGAACTGGGTATACATGTTGATTTAACACATGATGTAAGAGTAGTGCCATCATAATACCATTTTATGTTGTTGACAGTCTCACACTGACAATCAAGTTGTATGTTCTCTTCTACATTATCGCACGTACATGTTAGACCTGATATGGAGGAGCACATCAGGTTTTAAACGCATATATATAATAATACACTGTCAAAAATAAAATAATGTATGTTAGACAAAAACGTTATAGCGTTTTAATGACAATTGAATCTTACAAATATAAAGGGTTTTATGAATATGTATATTGCAATCGAAACATCTAGCCGCTCCTAGCATATATTTTCAAACATGTGGTATTTTATATTATATTGATTATTTAGTTTTCTCTTCGAAAAATCGGTGAGTCATTTTTAGAATATCATTACACAGATGTGTTGGCTATACACAATTGCATCAAGTTTTAACACGCAGCTATGTCCGCGATAAAAATGAAATCGGGAGAGGGGTTGCTGGTGTTAGACCTTTAGTTGTGTACGTATACCTTAACATACATTGCGGATTACATATGCTGAAATGCTTGTGTTTCGTATTGGGGTTAAGTGTAACGTGGTAAACTAGCTTTACCTGTTTCTCACATTTGCTCCTTGTAGGATTCGGACTTATAGTGACAAACGGCTAGTGGTAACTGGCCAGAGGCTATAACCACCAACCAATCGGCCACGGAGGCCCCACTTAACTTGTTTCGACAGGAGCAGAATAGATAGTCTGTACTTACCATATATATTTTGAACACCTGTAAATAAAATAAATTGCATCCGTTATAAGCTAAAAAAATCTTATATAGTATATATTGGCCGACCGGACTAACGAGATGATGTTGTTTAATATGTGTATTTGTTGTTGAATTCACATTATTTTTTATTGTCGTTTATTGAAGAATTCGTGTCAAATATCATGGTTTATTCAACAGGGATATATCTAAATATTGGTGTAAATCCCAGGTAGCAGTGATAAAATTGTAATACTTAGTGCACTTCATCTAAAACATAAAAATCAACTCCGAATAACATTAACAGCCATTGTCACATGCTACGCACTTCCTTCACATCCAAAAAGATGTAAAATAAAACAATACATGCGTATTACTAACCAGATTGCATTTGTTTAAAAATATTATTAAGTTTTTTAAAAGCACCAGTGGTCCTGCAATGACATCAGCAACATCCGCGGACGATCTAACAGTGAAAACGTTTTGTTCCAAGCGATCATACCTGGTGATGAAATCAATTTAACAGAACACTGGATTTTGTAGAATATAAGTATATATATTAGGCAATGGATTTTATCGTATTTAGCATAGCAAACGATAATTGAAAATGTTTGAACTTACACATGAACGTGTAGATACCAAACGTGATCACAAGTATATATATATCCATCTTTGAATCATGACATCTGTACTGTCAAAACCGAACTGAAAATTGGTACTAGTATGCAATCCCGCAAAACACAGTAGAATCTATTACTGTTAATATCAAAATGGTTTACATAACCGTAAAACAAGTTAACATATATTTTCCCGTATAAATCGATAGCCTTTTTTCATAACTTCCTGTTTAATAGTTAAGATTTAGGTCAAGACCGCCATAATTTTATCCTGTAATATTACCGACATGCACATGTATGTTTAATTGCACTCAGTTGATACGAATAAAGATTTATTTCAATCAAGTTTAGTTGTTGGTGGGTTCATTGAATTGTATTAGTTAACTGCAAAAAGCAAATGTTTTTAGACTATT
The DNA here is from genome assembly GCA_964023205.1 of Lutraria lutraria. Classification (NCBI taxonomy): domain Eukaryota; kingdom Metazoa; phylum Mollusca; class Bivalvia; order Venerida; family Mactridae; genus Lutraria; species Lutraria lutraria. Next base: position 23,543,244 of record OZ026843.1, read on the forward strand.
GTACATTTTAAAATGTACATGCAGTGTACAAATTTGTAAGAATCACACACACAACGAAATTCGCAGACGCCATCGCTTAGGATATATATTTGTGTATATATTGTATTATGCTGGATCAAAAACTATTCAGGTCTCAATTTCTATATCATTCTACTTTTGGCTTGGTTTATCCTTTTATTTAAACTGACTTTTAAGCATTGTGACATAATTATGATACTTTTCCCAATGTGACTATAGTAAAACATGTCCTTTGTCGCCTTGGTTAGATTTTGTACTCCCATGTTAATATAAACGCTTAACCATGCGTGTATTTCTTAGAATTATATTCTATTCATGGCAAGAGTTCACGAATGATCTGAAAGTTATTTACAATAACAGCTTGACCTTTTTTTCCAATGAAATATCTGCATAAAAGATGCTGAGAACTACGTATGGAGAAAATAAGACATTTATTGTTCAGTATGTACAGAAATTAGGACAAACTGTATCAGATATCGTTCAGTTTATGCAACATAGAATTTCACACCGCTTGTAATATTATATCGCACCAATTCGAAATTTGAACGATAACTTTTATATATGAAACTTTCCGAACTTACTCAGTGATCTGTACATGCTGTATATACAAACTACTTCTTAAACAAGTTTACATCATTACTTCCTGTTTCTACATATCAGATAATAAGTTGCTGAACTATTCGACAGGACACTATTTGGTGTATAAAATACTATTCAAATAGGGATATGTATATCCTACAAAAATCGATTTCAACGAAAACCATTTTCTTTTGTCTTCGTTTTATAACGTGTAACCAATGTTACCATCACACATGAACTTAATATCACCCAAGGGAGGTAACCGAAAACAATTATACATATCTGTTTTTGTTCAGTTGCCGTTATTTGATGTTGGTTTAGGAATACGTACGTATAGACCTGTAATCTGTCTACGAAGTTATATTAGGTAATAACTTTGATAAACTGACCCAGGATTTGAAATATTAATAAATAATTTGGCCCTGGATAATTACAGTATAAAGGTATAGTTTTGTTAAGATAAAATGACTATGAAGGCGCAACACTAACCACAATTCGTGAATATATAATAAATGCTTATTTCAAACAGGATACTATTTGTATTTGTGTGTTCCTTTGATATAATTGTTTCAATTTCTAATTATCGTCAACTTTATAGTTTTGTCTAAGTGTCTATACTTCCTGTAAATTCTGCGAAAGATTGACCAAAGCTTCGATTCCTTCCGTACGTAGAGAAGTCGTCGTCTCCATGTGGAAGGGTAAGTTAGTATTAGCTACAATACAGTCAAAGAAAAATGATGAAATGAAACTTTGGTGATTGAACTAATCGCAAAACAGAAATTATCTCAATCACATGACACTCATTTTGTATTATCAAATATCAAGGATATCATAGAATCATGTTTGTAATTTACATCACAAAAAAACCCTGAACAATTTGAACCAGACATTGGTTTTATACAACAGCATGGTCAAAGGGAAATAACTAATATAAATATTGTATATAGACAATACAGTGCTTTTTTAACTTTGTGTTTTTTGTGTTCTTCTTTTTCACTGGACTTTTATGTCACGCCAGAGTCATTCGACGACATTAATAGCTTTAACAGTGGAAGAAAATCAAAGGCTTACACTTGGGTAGAAAAACCGTCTTTTCGCAAGCTAACTGGACAGCTTCCTCTCATTGAAGTCTTGGCCTTTATGAGACACGAATTCACAGCACATGGACCAATATTACAAGTCATAGACTACCATGACCACTCGAGCATGGAGGGCTCCTTATCTGCCCTTGAAATGATCTAAAATAAGCAAAGAATTCAAATTCAAGGCAGATAACTCAAAACGAGATCAGTGACCCCCATCTTTTTACGATTAAAATGTTTCTGATTCTATATGCATGTACTTTCAAAAATATCTGAGAGATTGTCCGATGTTTTTGAAATCATTTAAACATGTTTTTATCTGCTTTTCGTCCAGGGTATGGGTATCAAAGCACTTTACTTAATGTAATTGAAGACTGGAAAAGGGCACTGGATGATAATTTATTAATTGCAGCTATTTTAATGGATCTCTCGAAGGCTCTTGGCTGTCTGTCGTATGATTTATTGCTATTAAAATAAAAATTTTATGGTGTCTCAAAGCCTGCCTTGGACCTACTCGAGAATTATCTGCTAAATAGATAACAATATGTCAAAGTAGGTGGTTTTATCAGTGATCTAAAATGCATTTACAAAGGTGTCCCTCGGGTATCTATTTTAGACCCGGATTTATTTAATATTTTGATCAATGATATCTTTGAGTTTATTCAAGATAGTAGTCTTTATAATAATGCTGATGATATCACCCTGTATTTTTGTCACTTAAATATTGATGTAGTTAAGAATACATTAGCAACTGACAGCTTGACACTTTTACAGTGGTTTTCTGACAATCAGATGCAAGCCAACCCTGGCAAATTCCAAGCTATTTGCATAGGTAAGAAAACCAAAGAACAAGATTTATCCTTTAATTTTTAGTTTCTGATATATGCAAGAAAGCTCCAAGACAACTTTATGCCTTAAAATGCATTGGAAAATATCTATGTAAACTTGGCAGATTGACTGTATATCATTATTTTATTCTTTTAAATTTTAACTTTTGTCCTTTTATAGCCTGGCATTTTTGTGGTGTTACTCAAACAAAAAAGATTGAACAGATTCACGAAAGAGCTATACGGTTTATTTGCAATGATTCTTCCTACAGTCATCTACTAGAGCTTTCTAAAATGCCCACGCTAAGGGTCAGACGATTACGACACATGCTGGCTCGTGATGCATTTAAAATTCTTAACAAGTCAGGTCCTCAATACCTTCAGGATCTTGTTGTATTAAAAATGCTTCTTCTTATTCTTTTAGGTACACACATCTTGCATATGTACCGAAGGTGAGGACCACTAGACATGGGCTCAACTCTTTCCGTTATGGGCGGCAAGCTTGTGGAATTCTTTAACGCAGCATATCCGTGATCGTAACCTCAACTCCTCTCAATTTAAAAATATGCTACAGCCCTGGGACGGAGAAAGATGCGCCTGTGCCTCGTGCTTATAGCAATATGCTTCAATGTCTTTTTACGTCACCACTTTGTGCAAATGTTTGTTTGTTTTAGCTATGTTGTCCTCTTGCTTGTCTTACAGTTTTAGCTTTATTAGCATTTCGTGTTTTGTGATGTCTTTTATAAATTGTATATGTAAAATTTAACAATTTACTTTTAACAAATACTCTTACTGTTGATAACATCTATTGAGGATTTTTATTCTATGTTTTATGTCTAGTACACGTTGTGTGTTTTAAATGACTGTTCTTTTTACTTGTCATTCATGCGGTGTGCTTTTATTGTAATGTTGTTTCTTAACTGCTGTAATCTATGCTTTCTATGTGTATGACTGTAAATACATATTACTTTGTTTTTGACATACGATGTATTGTTATATATTTGTGTTATCTGTATTCTTATCAATCTCATATTTCTGTGACGGTAAATAGCTATTCATAACTAATGTTTAACATGTTTATACTTGAACTTGATATGCTACATTCATGCAAACTCAAAAAATCTCCTGTTCAGTTTTCATTTTGCCTATATGTCTATGTTAAAAAAAGTAGCGAACAGTAGTAAACGTCTTTAAAGAGTTGAACGTGGAAAGTTGTAACATGATCGCACTAAATTCAGGGGTTAACGACACGTTTAAAGTGTTGTTTAATTTTACACTAGGTTGATCAAAGGTCGTGTTTATGAATATTCAAGGGACCGCAACGCCATAAGACATTAAATCACATGATTATTCTATTATACATATTAACTGCTCTGTTGGCCATGCGATTAGATTTGTGGGGTTTTGTAAAATTAGTTGATACTAAAATACATTTAAGGTGATACTACATATATAAATGATAATCGCGTGATTTAAAAATGTGAATTTATAAAACGAATAAAGATATTGGCATACGAAGTTTTGTATTTTGTCTAGTAGAAGTAGAAGACCAAATAAATCCCCGGAGTAAACCAATATAACACCGACATCATGTCTAACGGGAACATTTGTAGGACGGATAATGCATCAGACAAAAAGGAAGACAATGTTACTAGTAACAATCTCTCTGAAAGTACATCTACTTCCTACGAGAATCCTCCAGACGGTGGGTGGGGATGGGTTGTGACTTTTTGTTGTTTTAGTATTAGTGTTATTGTTGACGGGATATCATTTTCATTTGGATTATTACTCCATGATTTGATGATTCATTTCAACGGAACAAACAGTTTAACATCATGGATTATCTCTGCATATAACGGAACGTATTTAATAGTGGGCAAGTACAATTAATTCATTTTTATTTCAATCACCGCGAACGTACCATTGAGGTCACGAGTTCAATCTCCGGTCTATATAAAGTCAAGTTTACCCATCACAATTTCATTCCGAAATAAAATGTTGCTCATATCTGATTCAAAATTTTGCAAACACACAGTAACACAAACGGTTTGCTGTCAGTTCTTAGCTGACCACTGTACGAAACGGGGTAAAATCATAGTCCTATTGATCGGTTTACTTTTTACACGGGTGTTTGACGTCGTACCAATAAACAGAGTCATTTGGCAGTGGGAGTAGACCCAAGACTTACACCAGGGTTGAACCATTGTCCTTTCGTAAGTCATTAGCCTTTCAGAGGTCCCTAACAACTTTACCATTTCCTGCCTTTCATTTCCCTCATCAGTACACGTGCCAATAATTAATTTCACTAGAAAATGAAATGGGCGCGTTAGGCGTTTGTAGCACAGCGATTTAGCCATCGCATGTTAGAATTATATTTAATCAGTTAGTGTATATTGTATGGCGTTTCAGGACGAATGCATCGGTACAGAGCACTCCAATTTCGTTAAGTATGTATAGAATAAAACGTATATGACTGCGGAGCGAGCGTATATAAGCCGTGTTATATTGCATGTTATGTTAACCGACTTAGACCATGATAACCGTCTCATTGCTTCGCATGCGGCTTGTATGCCAAGTCTTTCTTTGAATTTGGTAGTAAGAATTATATATTTTTGAAAGAAAAGAAAGCCGAAAACCTTTTAAAAACCCTTGTAACTGACTGAATAAAAAAATAGGGTGAGCACCAAATGAAGTATCATACGGTCGAAATACTGCATTGCCATTGTCTGATCAATAACTGGCGTGCGAGGTCTAAAACTGCGTGTCCTCCAACGATTATCATAACAAATTGATATGCTTAACGGTTGTGATTGTATACAAGTCGCACAATCGCACGAGATGTCTACCCGACGTCGACCACGCACTCAATTTATCAGCTTTTCACAGTCTTCGCGAATATTTCGTAAGAAACTAATACAACATTTAATTTAAACTTATTTATTTTTACATCAATTGGAGAACAAGTTCTTAAAACTTGAATTAACTACTCTCGGTCACTGATTCCTGGGTTCTAACCACTGCTCGCAGGGAAAGAAGGGAATATAAAAGTTCCGGTCAAATAACAACATATGATTTAGTAAATGGGGAATTAGATGAAAACGACACTTGATACAAAAGGATTTTCGGCAATGCGAATAAAAAATCGACAAAACGGCAATACGGGAATACGGGAATCCATGCATTCCATCTGATTAAAATTCGGCACTGATTATTTTGTGAATGGCGTTTTACAGTCTGATTGATAGCACACGTTAATTTCAGGTTTCTGCGCGTACTCTTTGCGCGAGAGTTACACATAGTAATTCAGTAGGGTGCCGTTGAATGTTCTTGTGTATAATGTCCTTTTACATCCATATAGTTACCCGACGGATCAAGCTTTTGAGTGCCGTCATAAGAAGCATGCTACTGGACAACAATGCTGTAATTTTAGAAATGCGCGTCCTAAATTTAATTGTTTTCTGTCTTAAAGATGTGACGAGTGTTAGATGGTATTAATTACATTCATTGATTAGGATAAATCATACGGTTTAAATATCATTTCTTTCCTAGGTCAGATGTTGTAACGGGCTCAGGTCTTTACGGCGAACCGCACACAAATAACTCGGTCAATATGAATCATAATAAATCATATTAAAATATATACATGAGAAACACTAAATCACCATTGCTGATAGCTCGAATGCGTAGTTATTAAAGAAATAACATGATTGTCACTTACGGACGAGAAAATAATGAGAGCTCTAACAATTTTTATTCATTTTAGGTCCAATATCAAGCGTACTCGTCAATATATTTGGTTGTAGAAAGGTTGCCATATTTGGTGCGATCCTGTCATCTGTATCTCTATTTCTGAGTACATTCTCACCAAATATACAAGTGATGATAATATTATACGGAACACTTGGAGGTAATATCTTCATATAACTTAATATACAGTCATGAAACACTCGTGCGAAAAAAAGAATATATTTAACATACATAAAGTATGGATTGCTATTACACTATCACCTTGTGTAATGGTTGAAAAAGACAAATTAACGACGTAATTACCAAAGACCTGTCTTCGAAATCTCCTAAAAAAAGTACATCAGTTTATACAGAAACCCATTTCATTACAAGTACATGTATTTAAAAAGCAGTACCTCCTGAACTGATGTAAAGAGAAGTCCAAATTAGTAATTTCCCATAATCCCATAAGCTTATAAATTTATCGGTCGTAATAGTTTCTATTTGTCCTATAACAGAGAAATCCGGTGTGTTTTCCTCCCGTGCATGCTTTATAGCAAGAAAAATGTTTCCGGAACCATTATCTTATATCTTTTTATATCATTGAACAAAATACTATTTATAGACCAGTTGTGTTTTCCCGTAAAGCAAAATTCACAGCGAAATTAGTGTTTTTAGAAGAAAAAGGGCTCGTTTCGTTGGTAATTATTATCTTGGGATAATATCAGCAATTGATTTTTTTTCATAATTATTTTCTATTGCAAAAAGCTAATTGGACGATAAAGGAAGTTGAAAATACTTATTTTAAACACTTGACAGAGTGTAAGGGAAGGTCCAAGATAGTAATTTTAAACACAGGACATATCTAAGGGGAAGTCGAAAATTGTAATTTCATACACTGGACAGATGTAAAGAGAAGACCAAACTAGTAATTTGAAACACTTGGCAGATGTAACATATGTATCTTAAGTATAAAACATACATTTGTAATTGATTGTTCAATACAATAACTTTTAGGCTTTGGGATCGGATTGCTCTATCTTCCATCTATCGTGTGTGTTGGTCAATATTTCAACAAAAAGCGGGCTTTAGCTACAGGCATAGCTATGTGTGGCAGCGGCATTGGAGGCTTCGCGTTTGCCCCTTTAACCGAGTTTCTTATTGAACGTTACACATGGGAAGGGACCACGTGGATTATGGCAGCAATTGTACTCAATGGAATTCCAATCGGGGCTCTTCTCCGGCCCTTGGAGACAAGCGAAACAAAGTATCGGCACGTGACGAATGATGGAAGGTCCCCTAAATCTACCAGTGATTATTATACTAACGAAAATCAAACAAAGACTACAACAAGAAGACGTAACCTGTCGAAAATGTTTGATTTTAATTTACTACGAAGTCCTACATTCTTAGTTTACGGTTTAGCTGCCTTTCTCTGTATGTTGGGTAAATACATTTTAGATACTTTAAGTGATCTTATAATCGTAATGTATATGTGCGCTGGATTTGTCTAATGTAACTCGGTCATGTGTGTTACAGTAACATGACAGAAAGTTTTAAAAAACGGTGTATGACCTTATTCTTCATGATAAGACGTTTGGAAAAGGATATATTAGCTTTATCTTAAATATTTGAACCCAAAAACATCATGTAACCATAGCTGCTCTCATACAGTTAAATTTACTGATCTGTAGACCGTTAATCTGTATACAACAGATGCGGCATTCTCATTTTGTTATCTACTAGTATATTGTATGGTGGCTGATTTCTGCCATTTCATATCTTCGTGTGACTTTTTCACAGGAAAAGATGTTAAATGTCCAAAAGTGCAACATTTCAAACCTTTCGGTCGTTCCCGTGGCATTTCAAACTTTCGCGAATTTAACTGTATCTAAAATGATGTTGAAACTGGCCTTATGTATTTTGAATGCATACAATTATCTTGTTCGTATTTATTATCAATAGCATTATACAGTATGTTTGATGATTTATGTCTAGAAAACACAACATGATTTATTGACCTATGCCATTACAACCTAACTGGAAGATGTGAAATCATCATACACAGTTTACCATATTTTGTTAAGGGACTGGGACTTTAAAATGTGTTTACAAGATGATGAACCTTTGTATAAGTCTGACAGAAAACTATGTTATGTTCTGTTTATATTCAGGATTTTTTATTCCATTCACGTACATTCCTGGTCTTGCGAGTGAATTTGGACTGACGTCACAACAGGCTGCTATCTTGATCTCTGTAATTGGTATACTAAATACTGTGGGTCGTGTAGGATTCGGATGGCTTGCTGACAGACAGTGGGCAGATGCACTTAAGATAAATAGCGTTACCCTAGTCATAGGTGGTATGGCCAACATATTTGTACCTTACTATAAGCCATATTGGGCCATGGTCATATTCTGTGCTGTATTCGGCATTACCATAGGTGGGTATTTGGTGATTTTCTCTTGACAAATTATTACCTATGTTTGTGAATGTTTCTGCATTTCTTTTTTCAAATATTGTTGAAGTAATTTCAAAGGATGGGTAAGCAGTGTCAAATCAGCCTCAACACAGTATGTATGGGGACAGGAACTAAGTCATTCTATATTGAATACGTAAGCTGATTAGAAGAGTATAGGAAAATGTTTGAGTTCGTCAGAAAAGGGAAATTACCGTACTGGCTCAAATTTAAATAATTTTTGTTGCACATCAAGTGCAATTCCAACTTTTATTTATATCAGGTGTTTGTGTTACATGTTGATGAACTTAGAACTGAATAATTCTGATCTATAACATGACGAAGTTTTATTTCTGTTTAGCGTTTGTTTCTTTTCACAATGTCAATTTCTTAATGTGTCATGTTTTATATATATGCATCATTTTGAAAAAACTCCACAATATTCTAATTTAGCACAAAAAAACATGTCTAATAAGCCCTGAACATGGACCAATTTTAGCATCAGACGAAATAGCACAATGGCATTTGAAATATCTTTACCAGCGTCATTGCGTTCCTCACAGAATGCTTCGCATACAGAATCTACTTCAGTAAAATGGTGTAACATCTTTCTAGCTGTGTTCGTGACTTACCGGACAACTATAGTGACAGAATTGCTGGGTATAGAAAGACTGAATTCTTCACTCGGGCTAGTCGCAATGTGTCAAGGTCTTGCTTCATTCATCGGGGCACCAATTGCTGGTAATGATCCTATATTTATATAATTATAATGTTTGTATTTTTTCTCATTCGAACTAAGACAACAATTACAAAAAAATATGAAACACTGACGATGTTGATACACTGTTCATATTTACGAAACTTATTTAAATTTACACGCAAACAGACACCATGGCATCGAAAACATGATATAATTGTTTTTATAATTTGTTCACATACGGATGTTTCTCTTTTAAGCGTACTCAATTCTGGTAATCAGGAAGTGTTCGATATAAATAGACGCCTACTTAAATAGGAACTTTTTCATCCAAATTGTTAGTGAATAAGTGCCCAATCAAAAAATCAAAATAGTCAAAAAGGCTGCTACCTCTTACGTTAATGCAAATAGTTCCTTATCATCACTTAATCAGTTAAAAACAAGATATATATATGAAAGGGACCATGGCTGCAATAATGTATAGAAAATATTGCAAGAGAGTTTTTAGTTTTCCGCATCTGTCACGAAATGAATCAAGATTCTCAGTTAAGTCTGTTCAACTCATATAATAACAAGTTAGGGTCTGAATTTACAATGCATCACACGACATGAACTTGCCGTTTATAATACCATTGGGAACGTTCAAGTTCATTTTTTATCACCTGACTATTAACAGTCAGGAACGCTACCTCGCCACAAATATAGTCAACACGATGATCTTAATCTGTTGGTAATACATGTACATACATGTATATATCAAGAATTTCAAATTATCACCCGCAGCAAATGATTTAGTGTTTGGATGTTTTATGACAAAGTTCGTATATTTAAACAATTACGTAATTTAGAGATGTAACTGATCCACAGCAAATTCGGAGGTAATCATGCTGTGGAAAATATCTTAAAATTGGTTGAATTCATTGCAGGTGCATTGGTTGATCAAGAAGGTAACTATGGTGATGCTTTTTACTTTGCTGGAGCTACGATATGTTTATCGGGATTTATTTGCTTTCCTCTTCGAACAATAAGAAAATGGGAGAAGGAACGATTTTCGAGATAAAGATATCTCGCTTTTCAGATATACTGAAATGAAGAACAAATGAAAACTTGTTTCTGCTCTAATCGTACATTGAGTTGTTTGTGGTTATACATATTTTATTACAAGGACCGATAAAAGTTTTGTGCATTGTGACAATGCTTTTATCATGCCTAAGAATAAAGGGCAAAACGTTACATGGTAATAGATATCATTCTTTCCTCACTATGTGTGTCATGTGTCATCATTTTCAGTCAATATATTATAAGATAGGAACAAGCTAAATGAGGTACTGAACCGATATTGGCGTATCCTCAAAAGGTATGTGACAAGTATTCTGATTTGAAGAATAGCATCTTGTCCAAGAGGTGATGGTAGTTTTTTGAGACTGGTTAAGTAAAATAAAATAAGATGCTAATAGGAATGTACATAGTGTAACATATATAGTTTGATATCTTTCTATGATTTAATATTGAATTATCCGAGTGAGTCATGACCCTTTATCAAGAATAGATATTGTTCTCACGTATTTTGATAACGCTTTTGGTCAAAGCAGATCTGTGATTAAAGCCATGTACATACCCCAAAAATATTCTGTCGGTAAGTTTGCAAAACCTTTTTTCTAATTTTTTTTTAAATTTGAGAGTAATTGTGAAAATGAAATTTTCCGCATGAAAATTAATTGAGCCAGATATGAGTCTAGGGTCGGCATAAAAAGCAGTGTTTGTGAAGGCAATGATTTTGCAATTAAGCGGATTTATTTTGTTGCAATCTTTGTGCTGTAATTTGTATAAAAATGAACGAATGTGTACAGAATGACGTTGGACGCCGCAGCCAATATTTGTGACGTTTGTCGCCATATTTTGAAGTCATTGCCAGCGTAATAACAAAGTTATCGAGCATGTAAGAACTGTGCTTATTTGAATTCATTACAGAAACTTAAGCCGACGTCAGAGCGTACGGAGTACCAAGTACTGCGTAAGGCTACTTGTACATCCACGCAGACATTAAATTTCATTTCAAGTGCTGAGAATTCTAAAAAAGTATCGTATATCTTGATATTGGCTTTGAGAAATTAGCGTGCAGTCCCTATAGTCCAGATTTAGCACCGATGGATTAAGTGATCTTCCCAAAATTGAAAAGAAAACGATTTAATTTAATTGAAAAAAATAGAATGGCAGTGCGCAGTTTTGCTAGAACATGTGACGGTAGCTGGAATAACGATATGTTCTCTAAATTGATGGAAAGACACAGAAAATGCATAATATTTTAGGGCGAGTACTTCGAGAAAGTGTGATTATATGTGAGTATAACGTCATGACGTCGATGTGAAGTATGTTGAAGTGCTCCTTAGATCTATATTTACATTTGATCTGTATAGCGTATATTTTTGATCAATCATTATTTCGCTCTGATATTTGGCATGTATTTTGTCAATATATTTCATAACATGTACATACTTTTTGCGTAAAACATCTATGACTAGTCTCATTGATAACACTGTCCACGAACTTTACGTATGACCCTCGTATTAGTACATCATTATGCAGTATTTTGACGCATAGAGCTCATCTGTTGAAAAGTGTTGAAGGCACAATGGTTAACTTGGTAAATAAAACTTTGTTTTGTATACATGATATTGGAGGTTTCTTCATGAAAATATATAATGCTGCAACTTACCCGTCACCAGATGGCTCATCATCACATTATCATCATCATCTCCCCACTACCTTCATCATTATTAGTAATAGCAGCAGTCCAATCTCCTTCGTAACAGATGTCGGTATTGTCATTCCAACCAATTCCTCTTTGTTTAAAAGCCAACCATGCATTGCACCATTTAGGATTATTTATAATGTCGTTTAATTCATTAGGCACTGTATCGCCCGGATTGTCTCAACAGTTAACAGCCACTTGACGATTCCTTTGACGCAATCAACCAACCCAGATGTTATGTGTATACTTGGTAAAGACATAAATGCCACGTAGTTTGTCACTTTCAAACTTTGCCGAGTGTAAATTTTGTAGACACGCTTCCTGCGATACTGATTTTTAAAATGAGTTCTACTATCTCAATAGGGAAGTCTAGAATCGAAGCTCTTCTTTTGCTCTTTTAAACAATACTTTTCTCTAGTCTTTTATCAAGTATATTACAAACACTTAAATAAATTGTCTTCATTAGGGAGCGCTGCTTCTGCGTGACAAGAAGCTTGGATAAGCGTTTGAAAATCTGCAAAAGTGATAGTTGCTATATTGACATAATGTATACCTTCCTGCTCAGTAAAGTGTTCAAGGATAACTGTATTAATTTACTCCTGGTACAAGGCGTCCAGGTGGTCTCCGCAGGTGCCGCCTTTTTTCATTTCTTCAATGTAAGCGTTAAAATTTCCGTCGACGAATGGCTTATAATATTCCCTGTTTTGAAAAGTGTATTTCACTCCGCATTCTCTTAAGTTTTTATCCGAGCTGAAACGAAAATGCTACAAATTGGAAGTTGTCATTGGTTGCGGATCATAAGATGTTCTAATGTTGTCAGTTGATTCCAAATTTCGTAATTGCTGATCATGCTAGCTTCCTAAAAAGTATATTTCTTTGTCTGCTTTCTTTGTGTCATTTGTTGGCTTTGAAGATTGTTGCTTTCGGCGTTTTGTCTTTGCCTTCTCATGTTTCTTTTTTTCCCTGTCTGCGGTCAAACTAGTTTTTTTGTGCACCCACCTTGGCACATTCTTTATCTCCATTGAACAATATTTGGATCATGATTTTATTCCTTTACGTCTACAAATTATTTGTTGAAAATTGCATATAAAACGTAGCGCACAGAAGCACATAGTTTCATATTTTGTAAATGGACAAAATATCTGACATAATTGTCGAATGACAAAGTAGTGGCAATATGCGTTGTATCTCTTGGTAGTAATAATTCTGTAAATGTTTGGTGAATATCGCATGAATAACGTAGTCAAACTTAAGCATTTACGTGTTTTGTGTAATCTACTACCACACACTAACTGAAACCACAATTTGCCAATTTCACGGTCGGTGTGGGAGAAGTTCACTTATGTAGATTTTTATATTTTTTGTTATTATTCGTTGAATTGTCAAATAACATTAATCACCGTACACAATTGCAACTTTTTGAGTGTTACAACCTGATTTTATATTCTTATAAAATTCATATAAATATGTGATGCTAATAATAAATTAAAAAGTCGTGCCCAATCTGATTCTGGACTACGTGTTTTAAAATTAATGCAAACAGTATAGTTGATAATCTATTAACCAGTATATGTCATAGTCTCATTTTCAATAGTCCGACGTCACCTTTTGATACATGACGCCGATGTAAGCGTTCATAACTTTACCCGACTTACTCAAGCTTATTTTGTCACTATGTACGCTGGACTACAGATAGATGAAACAGATTTAATAGAACAGGACAAGGCAGGGAAGTTGTCGCTATTTGTTCGATGACTTTCGTTTAAAAAAGAACGTACGTGATAAATTCGAGAATATTGTCTATTCGTGTATTAAAAACCCCAAAAATGTGTTCCCTCTATATTCCTCTTGCTGGCTGAAATTGCAACTAGAATATCCAGGTAAAGTTTTGACCACTACTTGCTGTCCTATCGATAAGACTTGAACAGTGCTGTATGAAAAACATGGGCTTCCTCCGTTGCTATAAGCATTACTGACAAGAATGTGCTTTTCGTCTACCACAATCCCTATAACGCAACCATTACTGCTCAAACAAAGTTATTCCGAACATGTAGGTTCCATTTATTGGAACGACAAATGAGCCATTTCTTGGATTGTAACCTTCGCCATGTACTCCGTAAACAGTGCTAAATACAAGAGTTTCCCCTTTAACATAGTTTGTTTTTTCTAGTGTGCGAGCCTTGGATAATACTAGCGGTGTTTTCGACATTCCTGAAAATAGGTTCAAACATTTTCAAATGCTCCACAAGAATTATAAGTGTACACACGTTATTGACATCATTTGTGGAATCAAGGTTCACTTCAGCATGAATTGTCCGCCCTGTTAGGTCAGTGGTTAGAGCGTTAGTTTATTGATCAAGAGGTTGTGAGTTCGAACCCCCCAGGCGAGTCTCACACTGGCCGTGACAGATTTGACTGAAGGCATTACATCCTATGTAAAATTGTCCTCCACCTCTGAATTATGTGGTGTAGCTTGGTAGTAGCTTGCGGATAAAATATGGTTAGTACTGGTTAAGGCATAAATAAAGTCCAGTTGCGCAGCATTAATTTCAAATTCATACAAACGCATTTTATAAAGTTTACTGATATCATTTGCTTCACTTAATTCATATTGTCAAGGATACAATTGCATGTTTACTGGTAGTTTCAAAATTGCTTATACCTGTATCATACTCTATTCAACAAACTGCACAAAATAATAAATAAATTATAATTGATGATATACTAAAGTCACAATGAAATACTTGCATGCATGTGTTTTCAGCTGGAACAAACTTTATCACAATATGTGCATTAACAAGAATAAGTAAACAAGGTAATAAAGATTTAAGATTATACTGTTGTCTTTGGATTTCATGTTCATATCAAACATTAATACAGCAAAAGAGTGGCTGAATATATTTGCACCCAAATTCATACAAAGCAATGTTTATTTATCTCTAAAATAATAAACTTGTTAATCTCATATATCATTGTATTATTCATGAAAGAGCAAACTTTTAAATCTTAAATATTATTTAAGAAAACCAACCATGTTATGGAAATGTATTAGTAAAGTTGTAATGTAGCTTTAAAGAAAACATACTGTAGATTAATTTAATCTTTATTTTCATAAGCTGGATAGTAAAAGTGTTATAAATACTAACTAGATGCTACTATTTTACATTATCCAAATAAAAAATGGTATTGCGTGTAGAATAAAAGTTGTCAATGTCTCCCCAGATAAAAAATAAACAATAGAATTGTACTAAGGTGTGAAGGGAAACAAAAGGCTGATGCGTTTAAGGTGAAAGGTGATTGTATTGTATTTAAAGATGCCTAATTATTCAACAATAGGATGATGACATGAATGACTTGTTTTAAATTAGTACTTTTGCTAATATGTTTTGTAAAAAATAATATGGTTAACCTTAAATAGTAAATTATAGATTACTAGGAATTCATGTACCTTGTTGATAAATAAAGATAATAAAAAATGTAAATATATAATGTATGTGTATATATTTGTTGTTTGACAGTGTGTCAGAACTTTCATGTAAAATATGGTGAAAATATAAAAAGTACTGGTACTTAATTACATGAAAAATAAAAGTACTGGTACCGGTACTGCATAATAGGCAAGTACTGGTACTGATGCATCTCACTGATGATCATATCCACTGGTTTAGTATACACTCTTAGTTGTATGTTCAGTTATGTTTCAGATTTATTTTCTATCGAAATGAAAATGGAAGAAAAGTGTCATTCCAAAAAAGGTCTGATTCATTACTATTTGGAATATCTCATCTGAAAAATTATAGATACCGAATATTGAACAAGCAACGCAGTATTTCATTGACTGAATTTATCCAAAAACCACGAATAATCTAAATATATCAGAAATATTTTGTCCTTATATAATATCACATAACCATTTATCATGAATATATGGGTATAACACACATGTACAACATCGCATAACTACTTATCACGAATAGCTGAGTATAACATATTATAGACAATAGCAATTAAACAATAAAATAGTTTCACAGCGAAAAAAGTATGGACCCAGTGCAAGAACTTTTTTATCAGTCCTTGTAATAATACACTTGTATAACTACAAAAAGGCATTACATTTTGAATAGTGTACCATTAAAACATATAATTATATAGTTCATCATTTGTTCCCTTTATCTCGACAATCGTTCCTTCTCCCATTTTCTGATTGTTCGAAGAGGAAAAATAATAACTCCTGATAAACATATCGTAGCTCCAGCAAAGTAAAAAGCATCACCATAGTTACCTTCTTGATCAACCAATGCACCTGCAAAAAAATACTATTTCATACTAATTTTAAGATATTTTCCACAATTTAATGACATCTGAGTTTGCTGTGACTCGGAACAGTTTCATAGATAGATGACGTTCGTTCCGTCTATAAATATACGGATTTTGATAACAAAAAACAAAACACTATTTAAATCATTTGTTGCGGATGATAACACGGACGTCTTGACATCTCTGTACATGTATTACCAACATATTAAGTTGTTTGTAATGAATACATTTGAGGCGATGTACAATATTGATACTTAGGTGATAACACAGATCTTTGCAAAAATGTATAAAACAAGATTTACATTTAATTTAGTTGCAAAGTCTCTGTAATGTTGTAAAATTCTGATAAAATTTAAAAAATGAACTTTACTACCAATGGTGTTACAAACGGCAAGTTCCTGACATTTGATGCATTGTAATCTTAAACCATAACTTGATAACAGATGAGTTGAACATATTGAACTGAGAATATTGATTCATTTCGTGACTGAAAACTCTATTGTAATAGCAAAGTATTTTACCTTTTAGATAATTTTATTGGGCATTTACTCATTTTCGATTTGGATAATAAATGTTCTTATTTCATTATGTGTGTATTTATATCGTACTATTTATATTTACCAGAATTAGGTACGTTTAAAAACGAAAAGAAACATCCATTAAACAAATTATAAAACAATTATATCATGTTTTGTATGGTGTCTGTTTTCGTTCATATGTAAATACGTTTTGTGCATATGAATTATTAAATGTTAACATTGTCACTATACTGAGCTTTTGGAGTCTTTCACGTATTTTGTAATTGTTTCGAATCTGAACATATGCAAACATTACATTAGAATACTAGTATACATTACCAGCAATTGGTGTCCCAATGAATGCGGCAATACCTTGACACATTTTAACTAACCCGAGTGAACTATTCAGCCTTTCTATACCAAACAAGTCTGTCACTATAGTTGTCTGATAAGTCACGAACACAGCTAGAAAGAAAATGCACAATTTTACTACGGTAGATTATGTACGTGAAGCATTCCGTGAGAAAAGCAACGACATGAACGCTAAACATAATGTTTCTAATTTATTTTGACACCGCTGAATTTCGTCTGATACTTCACCTGGTCCACGTGCAGAGGCTTAGTAGATAGGTTTATCGTCAAATTAACATATTGTGAACGCATTAAGAAATTGATATAACTAAAAAAAAGGCTTAACATTCATTCTACGTTAAGTGCTCAAAAATGGAAATGTAGATGATAAAATATCAAGTCATAATTTACTAAAGTTTCTGTTATCAATGTACAGCCTGTAGTATGGTACTATTTTATCAATCATTGTGGGTCGCAAATCGGCTTTCGTTCTGATAGCACACATTGTCTTTGTAAGTCACCCAAAACACCGTTCATCAGATACGTTGAAGGGATATATTGACATTAAAAGATAAAAATACAATAACGTTAAAGGTAGAAATCCCATTTAGATATAATAATGTCAAAACTGAACATTGTTTAACTGAAATAACAAATGCCTATGAAAAATGCCACTAAATAACGAATTGATGGACACAATAAGAACAATTGCTGAATGTGTGTTTCATTAACAGCAAAATCTACTTTTGTTGAAGAAATATTAAATTTATTTGTTGCCTTATGATAAAACGTTTTACTTTTTGTAGGTATTCTAGTATACGCAAAATGATATGGCGCCAACATCATTCGGAATTCCCTTACTATAACACCACAGGTGTTTATGTTCTTTGTGTAACGTATCTGACGCAAAACAATTGGATTTCATTGAAATTTAATATAATATAGTCTTTAAAGCAAAACATTTATGATTTATTTTGTGTCTACTTTCGGAAATTGATAACATTTCGTTTCTCATTTTCAGCAGTTTGACTGACTCGACATTGCCAGCTGCATATATTCGATTTCTTTCTCTTAAAAATGTTTTTGCTTTGTAAGACCACATTCATGACATATCATATTTGTAATAAATTTGTTACGAATGTTATTGCATCGTTACACGATCACAATAGTCACAAAATAATTATATTACCTATGAGCTTGATTTCCGCTACATGCTACATGTGTGATCACATTCGTAACACCTGTTATAAATGTGATATTTTAATGAGTGTAGTCTTATTTTCAGTCCCTTTTCCGTCATTAGGTACGCATATTTTATGCATCATTTTTGACAAGTAGTTTCTATAACCAAGAAATCATTACCCATGGCTTTCAATCGTTCTCTCTATGTTTTAGGAATACTGTTCTGTAGGAGTCTTTGCCATATCCGTATTAATAAAACAACTACAATCACATACGTTAACTAGTCAAATAAAGGCTTACAGTCAGTCGAAAAAATTGATCATTTTTGTCAAATATGTAATAATAAGATACGTTAAAATACATAATCAAATACGTTAATGTTATATTATAATGCTTACTCTTTAAAATGTAAACTAAAATCAAATTAAAATGATAAAACATTTTTTTAATCCAAAGAAATACGTCATCAACTTTTCTCACCGCACAATCTGTACCCATATAGTTTCGATATAATAACAAAATGTATGCACTATTTATTAATATTTCCCAGTTAATATGACATGATCAATACCATGCAGTCTTGAATGACATCATATACGTACAAGTCTGGACGTCAAAACACTGCACTTTGATGTCATTTATTCGACTAATTAGTGCTAGGCTAGCCCACTACCGTAGTACTTAGGTATAATTCTGTTTAACGTATCTGAGTTTAACGTATTTGATGACCATTTTAATTATAATGCGACAAATGGAAGTAGATGGTGTCAATGGGGAATTCAACGTATTTGTTAAAAATATTCCATGTACCTGTTGTGAATTTTGCATTAATGTTTTGGACAATTTGCCATATACAAGCAAAAATCTGGAATTACTGCTTAAAGTATCTGACGACCGTTGAAAATATTTTAAAGTTTTGACAAATTGTCAACAATTTAAATAACTCGTTTGTACATCTGAAAGAAAAGGCTTATATTTATTAAATGTTATGAACTTAAAGGTACACAATCGTACCTTATTTTGTTCATTTCCTTTGATATTGTTTATTATGGCGGCGACAATACGTTTCACGTATCTGATTTCAGAAACGCGGACACGCTAAACAGGCCAGCCGAAAATATATACGTGTAAGTTAAAAAGATATTAAACCTCATCCGCTGCCGATTCCTGATTTCAAAAAGGAAAGATAGGGCACTTAAAAACATTATATGTATTCCACAGTTAGAGTAAACGGCGTGTTATATGTTGAGCAGACACACTTATTTCTAAAAAAAAAATATTCATTGTTTCTGTAAATGCTGTTTGATATATTAGCCTAATCATCTAATTGTAATTGGCTTTGCTAGATATATGATCAGAGATAAAGATTAATGTAAACAATTATAGTTTTAAGTGGATGTTGATTATGAAAAGGCCAAAAGACTTACGTCGTACATCTATATGACACTTAACGTAGAATGAATGTTAACAGAAATAAAAAATATTCAGTTCTAAGTTCATCAACACAAAATAAACGCCAGATATAAATACAAATTGGATTTTGTTACATTAGAGCCACCGCTATATTTTCACTTTTTTCTGAAAAGAAAACGCATATTCCTATGCTTACATATTTAATTACCAGATTTATTTTCTGTCACCTTGCATACTGAGTTAAACCTGATTTAAATATGCTAACATTTCCCTTGAAATTACCCAAACCAAAACGCATAAACATTAACAAATATTTGTCGGAAGAACACACCAATACCCACCTATGGTAATGCCGAAGACAGCACAGTATATAACCATAGCCCAATATGGCTTAAGGAATGGTGCACATATGTTGGCCAAACCCCCTGTGATTAATATAACGCTTTTTATCCTATGCGCATCCACCCATTGTCTGTCAGCAATCCATCCGAACCCTACACGACCCGCAGTATTTAGTATACCAATAACAGATATCAAGATAGCAGCCTGTTGTGAAGTCATTCCAAATTCGCTCGCGAGACCAGGAATGTACGTGAATGGAACAAAAGATCCTGAAAAAGAAACAATTGACGCAAAGGTTTTCAAATTTAATACTCGTAATGAATATGGTAAACTGTGGATGATGGTTTCACATCTACGAAGCAGATTGTAAAAGGACAGGTCTGTAAATCATGTCGTGTTTTATGGATACAAAGCATAATACGTGTTATTTTACTTAGTAAGTATTCATTTGATAGTAAATACAAACAAGATACGGCCATATTTTAGTTTCTCCATCTCGGTGTCAAGAAACAGCTCTACTACTAGTCCTGTGTTGAGCAGTATGTTAGGTCAATGTACAATTAAATCTCGAAATTTCGAAATACAACGGGAACTTCCGAAGATCTTTTATTGCACTTTTTGAACTTTCGATCACAACTCTTGTTTTATTCCGACGGGCAGTAAACTTACAATATTCTTGTTCTCCGCAAGTCATCTTATCAGTATATTAAATCACTCGTGTCGTGTCAAAGGATCGAAGTCAGTAGAACTAATGCCTGATGAATGGAGTGGACTATATGTATAAAACTGGTCCATCGACTAAATATACAATAAATTATGTCTTTACATGTATACCGAGCTCTATGTTGGTTTAATGTTTCGTATCAGTTTTCCTCATTTGAACGTGACTATTATTTCAGCAAAAATAATTTTATACATTCGGAATTAAGCAGTAAAACATTCAGCACATATTCTATTTAATTGCATATCAGCATCATGACTGTTAATTGTTTAGTTTCAGTAGTTAAACGATATTTCATTTACATACGGTCTTCGGCTTTTCGCACTAGTTTTCCTGGACGGGATGCTAACCCTTTAAAGGAGCCGGCAATTTCTCAACATTGAAAAAAATCACAAATCGACATTTTGTATGACCTGTCACGACCTTTAGTTGAACCCGGATCGCCGGGTTACAGACCCAGTGACTTAACAAATAGACTACAGCCGTATTCCATAAATGCTTAACTGAACACATCCATACAGAAATGAAATACATGCATTGCAAATATGAATTGATTTATTTAAAACATGTATGTAATTTGTACATGTTTTGTAATAGTTGCATTTGATTGCCATGTTCTTCTTTATTACAAACTCTATGTACGCGTCAGTAGACATCTTTTCAGTCACCGATGCAGAAGACATGTTAGCTGTGTGTAATTTTGTGAATTATACAAATCATTTTTGCTATCTTCAAAGTGTAAAACTTTATGCTTTAAGGATAAAATAAAATCACTGAATGCTAAATGTTCTTTCGGTTCGATTTATTTTACTCGTGATTTAACATTTTAAACTGTCTCTGAGGGCAGCCAGGGTGTTTGATCGAGAGTACCACTCTATTCTATAGTCAGGGTTTTTTTAGTAAAAGGGTAAATGCTGGGCACTGAAAAGGGGGAACATATAACACGAAGTGTCAAATGTGGGCAATATTTATGATGGAAATAGGGTAATATATTTCTTTTTTTTTTTAAATATAGCTTATCTTATGAGGGGAAGACGCTGACTATCTGTGTCACTTTATTAATAGAAAAATGTACAGTTAATCATAATTATATTATAGTGTATCTGACCCAATCCCAGATAAAATTGACTATTGATGTCGCCAGCCATTATCAGGCCACTACATTTTACGTTATAAAAATGTATCAATAGATTATCATTATTTTAAATATATGAACATCTAGAAGTATTTTGATACATATATAAGGAAGATGAGTTACTCTATCAAAGAGTTATCGCGTGCAGAACCCTCAAGGAGTACCGAAATTCCTACGTCGCCAAGATATTTTTCACTTGTTATCGTTAATATTGAAGGTATTGGAAAAGACAATCGATCGAACATATTTCATGAATTTGGACATCTACAGAGCTGTTCTTCATCGAAAGAATGAAATTCTTCTTTGATGAAGATATTAAAATTTTAAGGATGGTTTTTATCATGTCGCCATGTACGACTCCATCAACGAGTCCAAACATAAAAGGATCCAAACAAATTGAATATATTTAAATAGGGTATTATTTTTGCCGTTTATTTGTGTGATGTAAGCCAAACATCAAAATCAAAAGATACTTATTTGATATCCAAATACTGTCTCTCACTCATTTTTAAATGAACAAGTTATGGTTCAACACGCGCCTTTTTTATTTCAGAGAGTTTATAGACTAGACATTGCATGTTTCATTTACATCAATTGAAAAACGTTTCTGTTTGAAATTGCGTCACCAGGCCAATTTACTTGTTCAAGTAACGCACAAATTTATCATCAACGAGTTATCATCAACGAGACAAATATATTCATATTGCTGTAATTCTTGCAATTTCTCTGTAAGATTTGATGCCATTTACACATTTTAACTTATTTAAGCTCAACCGGATGTAAACAAACATAGCATGCTGTCTAAAAGATGAAATAGAAGGGTAACAAAATGTAATAATGTTAGCTGGGTATTTACATGAGTACAACAGTAGCAGGAGGCTATAATATATACATATGTCTACAAAAACATGTACATGTATTCATAATCTTTGCCGTTAAATTTGACCCTTTGTAAAATCATAATGTAAATATTTGGTATTCCGTGTTTTCCGTATGACTCGCAAATGAGAATAAATGTCCAGTTGATGAGGCAAAATGTAAGTGCTTCTGATTTCAAGTATAAATAGAACGAAGTGAATTTCTTTATACCTGAATCTATTAATACGCATTCCAAGTATGTACATGTATATCAATAAACATCTTTCTTCATGTTTTCATAGCTCTAAATGGACAGAAATATACCTGGTATCTTAAGTTTTATAATTTCGTTTGTTACTTTTTTGTTTCTCCAAAATTGAAGAAGTTACCAGTTGATTATACATTGAACCTTTATAAAATTGTTGTATATGTCCTGATATACGAATATGTAAGACAGTAATACCAAACTAAAGTAGAAATTATTGTTTTTATCTGATGGACAGAACAATATACTATATGTCAGAGACACTACATGTGCATGCAGTGTCTGACCTGTTTTTGGTGACGACGGGTTCGATGGAGTGTCCAGATGTAATTGGGAGAAAACAATCTTGAACATAGATTCAAAATAGAAAGTCAGTACTACCGTTGCACTTTGTGTTTCTGCAAAAATAGAGAACGAGTCAGTCGCTTTACATGTAGATAAATGAGAGCAGGTGCATAAAAGAAAGCACGAAACCAGACAAATATGATAGAACATTCGGTACAGGAAGTGGTTGTATACGTAAAGAGAAAGAGAATGGTAAAATAAATGTATGTTTGAAGCATTAGTCTGCATCTGACTTCACAGTAGGTAGATATTAAGAAGAAACATGTTATATCGGGCAGGTTCTGGCAATTGATAATGTAGATGACGAAGTCCATGTGAATTCTATGGAAGAGGCAAAACGTGTTTAGTTAGTTGCAAGATCCAAGTGGCCTACGTAACCGGACAAAATATGGATTCTAAAACATGATGTTCTTCGTAAGATTGATTTTCCAGTAGCAACAGGGAAAGGAAAAAAATATTTCAAGTAACTCATGTAGTAATTAGTTTCATGGATTGTGCACACATTGACTGTAATATAAATTTTGATAAAGAGAGGACTGACTTATAGCGTATGTAAAGTTGTCGATTAGTTATACTTCGTACTGCAGCATTCATGTTCAACTATGACTACTGTTCATGTATATCTAAGAAACTATCACCCAAATATTGGCTAGTATACATGTATTATACAGTGCTTGACTCACTCATAGCTAGATATAATATACCATAACATAACAACTGGCAAATATATGTTATACGACTAAAATGTATGTTAAAGCGTTATGTTAGCATTTTACACGTAGGTACTCGTATCATCACAAACCGTTTTAACCGACTTCGTAGTTTGAGCCCATGTGTTTCCAAATGCTTGAAGTATTCATGCGTGTGGACAAAACAGGCAAATGTTTGAACCCTGAACTGTACATAACATATTGATACTGTTTCATTGCAGCTTATATTGCAAGCAGGACTTTCCAATCATTTTGTATTCTACAGCCTTCTGTATTCTTCTACGGCACAAAGTCACAAACATTGAAAGTGTAATATATCAATACTGCATTAACTGCCATTTAGATAAGCAACTATGTTTTTAATAATACTAATCAGTAAGACTACGTGCGTTTTGTATGAAACAAGAGTTATAATATAATTATGGTGACTGTATGTAATAATGTATATACAAGTTTGTATCATCAACGGGACAATTTCACCAAGTTAAGAAAAACTAATTCCGCAGACATACTTATGGCTCAGTGTTCGTAATAGGCAAGCTGAATAAACATGATGTATTTACAAGTTTTATTCATAGCTATAACTGGTGATTTGAAAGTTCATTTAATTTATCCTTTGGTGAAAGTATCTCAAAAGTCTACAAAAAGTATTGTCTTTTCCCTTTATTAAGTATCAAGTTTTATATTCGTCAGTACAGTAATTATAATTATCAATCTAATTGTTAAATCTGGTCAACATTTCTCTTAAACTGTATTCTTTTATTTACTTCGTTTCTAGTCATTGTATTTAAAAGCTTCATCAACGGGACAATTTTGCCATCATCAACGGGACGGAATGTTTTACAAATGTCATGTTTACACTTTGTTGTGTATTCATTTCTTTATTTTTGTAAGTTATTGGCATGGCATACCACCTATCTTTAAACATGAAAGTTGTTAATTTTGTGTTATATCAATAGTTCAAAATTACTTACTAATAAAATCACAAGTTGTAAAATATTACGTATTTTGACTTTAATTATTTTCAATGTTACAGTACAATAACTTGCATAGTCGGATACCCACGGTCGTTGCCTCCGCTCCGCTACATACATCTCCAGTGGGATTTTTCTTTACCGATTCGCCGTTTCGATAAATAACTAAAACCGTATTCTGATTGGATGCAGTACAATCTTGTAATGCGCCTAATAGCCAATCAGATCGCTCGTACTAAAACTATGTTCGTTTCACGTAAAACTTTACTTTTAATTGTAAATAAACAGAACGAACATTTTCTCGTGGGCGCAGCCATTTTCATTTGCGTCTCCACGCCGGAGAGTATCGAAAATGTAAGCGTCGTTTCTATTGGTTAATGTATATTCTATTCTATTCTGTGAAAACGGCGAATCGGTAAAGAAAAATCCCACGGGAGATGTACGTAGCGGAGCGGAGGCAACGACCGTGGGTATCCGACGATGAATAACTTGTTACTCAATGGATTCCTCAATCCAAGATACTAAGTAACGATAAGGCGGCATTGTGTATGGTTGTCACTAATAGGTTATTTCAATATAATGCTTCAATCAGGGATGGTGGTGTTTTTGAGCATTTCTATTTTTATGGTACGGTGTCTCCATACAATCCACAAAAATATACTTTCCTGTAAAGTTATGTTAAAATCCATTTAGAATTAGACACTGCTAACCTGGTACAAACCGAGGGTAAACACGGTGATGTCATACAGAAAAGTCGAAAAATCACTTTTCAGAAATGCTAAATGTCAATTTTATCTGGGATTGGGCCATCTAATAAATGACCATCATGTTTTTGAGTAAAAATATAATTTAAGATAAACTTGAAATATCCTTTTTAACAATGTTATCATGAAGTATAAAGTCGCACACGGAAAATGTACAATAGTTGACACATCATTATCAAGCGACATTTTTGGTAATGAATCAATAAATTTACAAATGTATTTACCCAAAACACAGAGAAAGGCAGCTAAAGCGTACACGTTGAATGAAGGACTTCGTAGTAAATCAAAATCAAACATTTTCGACAGATTAAGTCTAGTTGTAGTTGTCTTTGTTTTGTTAGTATTATGACCACTGGCAGAGGTTCGTCCATCGTTCGCAACGTGCTGATACTTCATATCACGCGTCTTCAAGGGCCGAAGAAGAGCCCCGATTGGAATTCCATTGAGTACAATTGCTGCCATAATCCACGTGGTCCCTTCCCATGTGTAACGTTCAATAAGGAATTCAGTCAAAGGGGCAAACGCGAAGCCTCCAATGCCGCTGCCATACATAGCTATGCCTGTAGCCAAAGCCCGCTTCTTGTTGAAATATTGACCAACACACACGATAGATGGTAGATAGAGCATTCCAATCCCAAAGCCTGTTATGCTGTTATACATGTTTATAACCTAGTTCTTGACGATTAAAGTTAGAAGTAATTTATTGTACTTGCCCACAGTTAAATACGTTCCGTAGTATGCAGAGATAATCCATGATGTCAAACTGTTTGTTCCATTGAAATGAATCACCAAGTCATGGTGTAATAATCCAAATGAAAATGATATCCCGTCAACAATAACACTAATAATAAAACAGCAAAAAGTCACAACCCATCCCCACCCACCGTCTGGAGGATTCTCGTTAGAATTAGATCTTTCAGAGAGATTATTAACATTATCTTCCATTTTGTCTGATGTATCACCCGCCAAACAGATGTTCCCGTCAGACATGATGTCGGTGTTATAATAGTTTACTCCGGTGATTTATTTGTCATCTACAGCACTACATGAAATAAATATGCCCATTCGTATTATACCTGCAATTTATTATGTACTGAATATATAACGCGAGTGCACAGAGAATCCGAAATACTTTTTATTCTATTATATTAGTAAAAAGTAACTTAACCGAATCATAGGATTATCTTTCTGTCGCATCCGCTAATGCAGTTTTCTTATGTAACTACTTTACGAATACCCATAAATATAATCGCATGACCAGCAGAGCCCTAACTTTAAAATTAAAGTATGTCATTTAAAATTTCTTTATTAGGCCGCACCAAATTGATCCCCTATTCGTCGCGATTCGCCGCTCCTATTTTTCACAAAATGAAAAATAAATTTTAAAATATGTTTTATACCGCCCGCACCAGTAGAAATCTTGCGCTTGCAATTTCTTAAAAAATATAGACATAATCAGGGTCACTCAAATAGAAGACCATTCAATTGAAAGACCCTGACCTAATTTATGTTTGATCGCTCGCATTCATATGACATTTCTTCCAAAATAAACTTCAAAGTGGCGATTTCGGCAAATACTCCCAAAGAAGTCAGTATTAAGCATTTTTATTTTGCTGGGAATCGCTCAAATTCATCCATTTTTCTTCGATTTCTGTGACCCGGATGTAATTCCGCTGTCAACCGGCTTATAGTCAATTCGTCTACTAAAACGGGGAACCAATTATGTTTAATAACTGTTTTGGTTCTGACCATCGGCGACGTGATTTTTCCATTTGCCAAAAATATTCGTTTGCTGAAAGTGTTCTTTTCTTCGAAACGTGCTCCGTTGAGTTCATGGTGGAACGTTCCACGGCAGATTCTGCACGCACGATTTAAAGCATTTACGATTACCTAGGGACACTGTCAAACTAGACCCACCATCCGAAATTAATGTGGATATGCAACCTGCAGCTTTCCAGATTTGAACAAGGTCGTACGTTAATAATGTTAAGGCTTTCAGGTAGATATAATTCGGATATATTCAGTAATGTTTCTATACAGGTATAACTAGCTGTGTTTTAGACAGATGTTCAACATGAGTAATTAATAATTGAAGCTAGATAATTGCATCACTCTTAAGCTCTATAGCCAGTATGGTATAAATGTAATCAGAAATGAGAGAGGAAGACATTTCATCTATGAACAGAGAATTGATGATTTGTATCAATATGTCAGCCAAACTCCTGACTTATACGATTATTGATGGAAACATGTGTGCTTGTAATAATTAAAATGATCCCACAAATTTGCATACACAATGTAATTGATTGATAAATGCAATTGTTTATGTAATACTAGTATACTTGACCTGGACTTTGGAGATTTATTTACTTCATTAAGAAAAACAGTCAGAAACAAAACAATTATTATTATTATTATCATAAATCCTGGATTATCTCAGTTTGCTGAGAAGTAAAGTGGAATGTTATTATTCAGAACAAAAACTTAAAAATGAATTTTGTAATGAATCAATTTTAATGATTTATTTAAGGATTCATATTTGGATTTGGAAAGTGTGCATTCATTTGTTATTTAAAACTATGGTGGCCTTTTCTAAGTTTTTGATACAAAATATGACAGTAATCCATTTAGTAGTGCATTGTTCATCATGTTGTGGAAGAATTCTGTGAATTTGTGCTAGATGTCAGTTGTAAAAAGAGTTTAAATTCATTGAGTTTTTGTTTGATTCTGCTCTCTTCCACTTTATACATTTGATGGTTTTGATGTGTGTAGTCTAGTTAATCTGTCATGTTTACTGCATTACTGTTTAGTAGTTAGGAAACTTATCAGAATATACATGTACGTAGTTGTAATCATATCACCAATTGAAATAAATATTTCTGTAAAAGCAGAGGTGTATGTTTATTTATGATATAAGCTTTCAGTTAATTGAAATATAGTACTGAAGACATTCATGAAGTAATGTTTGACGCCTAGCTCTGTATCCGATTGTTTCCGATAAAGAAATTTAAAGATAACACAAAATATGTTTGTAATCATTTGTTTGGCTTGTTTTGATAATAGTCTTAACACTAACACAGCTTTTTTACTTTTATTTACTTCCTCCTAAAAATGGCATTTTCAGAAATAAATATTTAAAAAAAATTCCCTCCTTCCCTCGCTCCCAATTATGGCATTTTCAAAAAATAAATACAATGTATTTAAATTTATTTTTCGCTCGCTCGCCCCATTTGTTTTCCCAAAAAAATCCGTAGAACCAAAATTTATTTTGGTGTGGCCTTATTGCGTATAAATTATTGAATATTTATAAACATGACCCTATGCCATTCTGCGTAAGTTAGTGGATGCACGAATAATAACATGGCACTATACTGAATCAGTATAAATACAGAGTATATCATTGAACCAAAATGATGTTGCTAATGTCAATGGTACATAATAGTATGTTCTGCATTTAGTTGGTTTTCATTCGTTACTGGTGTGTACAAGTAACTCATTCTATTAAAGGAACAGACTTAAATGCCCTAAGACTCGCTTTCTGCTTATCAAAATTAAGAAACTTTGAGCCGCCTAAGATGTCGCAAATATAATTATAAAACCGCTTTAGAAAAAACAGAATAAATGAAATCTTTGACTTCACGTAAGCTTGTACTCGCACCGTATACCCCGAAGAGTCGAACACATTGCTCAGGCAAACACAATTGCCGATAAGTTTTAATGGAAAGTAAGTATCGGCTTAATTTATATTTAACTTGAAGGATCCGAACAAAACCAATCGTGTACATTTATTCGCTATTAAAAAAGGAATGAATACTCGAAATTGTGAGGAAAACCCGTGCATTTTTCAGCGAGAAATCGCAAGGTTCGCAACTTTTACAATAAACTATGCTTGACGTTCTCAAAAATACGAGGGCAAACCGACTTTATGCATCAATATCTCTGCGGAAAATGGGAATGGAATGCAGGGATTTCGCATATTGAGAGAAAATAGATGGCAGTTAATGATGGTATCTTTAAAAAAGTTCACCTTTGTGAAAAAAATGCATTAATGGACATGGATTAATCAAATGACGCGTTTTCTTTAAAAAAAAAATAGCAGACATTTCTAGCGATTTCTCGGCTCTTTGGGGTATATGGTGTGGTACTCAAATGGTTGTTATTGCTTTGAGCGCATACATGTGATTAAATAGCTGTAAATGTTCGAAATTGTGTTTTTGAATTTTACTTAAATGGGATGCGAGACTCGCCCCTTAAAATATGGAGAGATGCGGGACCCGGTGCAAAAAATAAAAGGGACTCGGGGGAAGGGGTATTATGTACAGCCCCATATATGATGTCTTGTCAGTTTTCATTGTCAGTCTTATTATTTCACTGTGTCGCGTAATGTTTAACATTGAACGGGTTGCCTGCGTATATATTCAGGTTCATTACTGTTGTCATTTACAATGTCAGGTATTAAGCAATTCATGTCCAAACACAAATTATGTAACTTTAGACAAGCCAGCACCACCCTGTACAATTTTATGAAGACATATACAATGTATACAATTTAGATCCCACTTCTATTCCCTCAACTCGTTTAGCCCTTTATATAGGCGAAATAAAGGTATCTTTTGACTTGCCTCAACATCAAACAGCATTCATAAGGCCTTCTTGTAACGACTGGCGTAACTTTACACCTAGTCTTAAATGATGTAAAGTTAAATAACGTCAAAACTATTTACGTCAATATTGATGTAAACTTACAGATGAACTACATTATTTTGAACAGGAAAAATGTATTGGAGAGAACAAACAGCTATTTATGGTACATCAAGAAAGTTTGACGTGGTAGATGATGGACTTTTTATGAATCCTGAGCCGGAACATGAATACGTTCATTTTATGGCACATTTTGAGTATACATGTACGCGTTTCCTAACGTGAATCATGAGCCTGGCTAAATTAAATTAGACAAACACATTTATGCACATAATTCTATAAAAACTGTTGCACCTGATTATCGTTCCTACAGCGGTACGTATATCGTATCAACTGGCTCAGTATAATATACATATAAATAAAACATATAATGATATAGTTGTTCATTTGTTTCCAATACTTATATGTGATAGATATAAGCCGAAAACTGTCCATTATGTAAAATATTGGAGTGTTTGAGGCGCGTAGCGCCGAAGACACTCCAATAATTTACATAAAGGGCAGTTTGAGGTTTATATGTAACTTAAATTATTTCGAAAGGATCTACACAATTCATTGACCGTGACAATTAAGCATTCTTAAAGGTATCCGTCGACTTAAGCATTCTAGTTCCCAATGACAATCAAGTCATTCATATTGATTTTCCTTCCTATTTTTTGAAAATACACTTTGCTCACTAAAAGTCACTGAAGAAGACTATTGGCATTGAAAAGGTAGTTAGGGATTCATTTTTCTATGACAAGATAAATAGATAAAATAGCGTGTGAATTCAACTGCTTAAAAGTTAAAACCATTACGATAAGCACCTTTCAACCACACTGCTCGGGTAGCACGAGGAATGTACATTTTATTCAAACCTGTTCGCATCGACTCAAGCCGTGTCATATTTACGTATTCATTTGTTTGGAACACAGACGCTTGTTTAGAAAAAAATACCCCACCCACCACGTTCGCTCTTATGACTACCAATATACATACAACTACTAGAAGATAACAAGCTCTAAACGAAAGCAGTACACATTTTTGGGTTTTATTAACAAACGAAAGGTAAACTTACATTGGAATCCTGTTTTGCTTATTTAAAACGGCTTTTTTTATTAACTGACACGCTTTCCACGGTCTACTAAACTGAATATCGTAGAATTCCAACTTTTTCACGTTTTGCACTGTGGGGGCTGTTGCGATCGAACATTTGTCACAAAAACGTAAGCTGGCGACAAGTAGACTATTAGCGCGTATCGCGGTTTGTCTGGTTCCCTGCATTTCGTAACTACGATAACGCAGTGCAAGGGGCCGATTACCTGGACATATTGGTGTTGTGTTGAAACGGTGTGTCGGCTGAATTTCGGGTGTTTTGGACATTTAAATATTTCACATTTGTAAGTATTTTATTATTTGTAATTTTTACAAGGTGTTTTGGACTTTAATATACACATTTGTAAGTATTTTTCTCCTTTTCTTTGTAATATTTCACTATGTTTAGTAACATTGAAACATGCACTTCATCATTACATTGAGAACTGACAAAATAGGGGGATGGTATTATATCAGTGATATTTTTACTGTTTTCGAGAATGCAGACATCTTTTTCGGACATGCCTACATAAAACATTTCTTCTTTTTTATAGCAGAAGAGTACTGCTTAATTGAAGATGTGAATTCGTATCTTTCTTGTAACCTGTGTTGAGGAAATAAAATTATATTACAAAAAAATATGTCATTCATACCATTCAATTTCATTGTATATACATGTGTAATTAAATTGAAGAAAAAATAAAAGTTATTATTGTTTTGTCACAGGATTGACGAATACTCCCCCCCCCCACACACAAGATAAAATATCCATGCTTTGCCTGTAACCTCAAAGTGTGACCTTCACCTTTAGAGTTAAGCACGACATTTTGTATAATGACAGTTAACACATGTATGCATTTATGTAAAACTATTTCAATGAATTACGAAGTTGCAGAGCGGACACGCCAAAAACACAAAAAATATTATCTTTTAACCCTACTTATGACATTGACGTTGGAGTTAGAGCAATGAGAGTTGCGCGCGACACAGCGTATAATGCATGTTATGTAATAATATCAAATATTTATAAGAATAGCGAAGTTACAAAACGGGCACGCCAAAAATAACTAAATGATGACCTTTTGAACAAATGTATTGACTTATGTAAGAATCGTTCAATGAATGGCAAATTTACAGAGCGGACACACCAAAAATACCAAAATTATTACTTTTAAGCATACGTGTGACATGCAGACCTTGCAGAACGATGGGAGTTGCACACGACACAACGTATAGTGAAGATTAAATAATGTAGTAACATGTCCAAAAAAACATATCAATGCATATATAGTATTATAGTATAGATAGCATTATATATGCATTTATAGTGTTAAGTGCGACCGTGGTGGGCGGGGTGTTTTTCTAAACAAATGTCTGTGTCTTTGCCCAATGATTTGGGAACAAGAGCAGAACAGAACAAAACACAATTTTATTAAGTAATGTATACACAAATAATCTTGTTACAAACATAACAATGACAAAAACGTGAAGAGAAAAAAGGAAGAAAAAAGGCAGATTACATAGATCTATAAAGATAAACATTATTCATTGAGGATGATGAACAATATGAAAATTCTGAAAAAGTATGGTAATGAGGACTTGATGAAGTATTTACGTTGCTGCAGATAGTATGCATATAAACATAAAACATATATTACACTCGAGATAATTATTATTTATATTAACAAAAAGGTGCTTATCATGTCACATTTACCAACAACATTGTACTTTAAGGCAGTACTTGATCAAATATTTAATCAAATGGAAAAGTCTACAAACGCTACAATGAAAATAAACATAAAAATCGATCGATTGCTCCTTGCAATAGAAGAATGGCGTAAGGAAAATACAGAATATGAATACAAGGAAATTTTAAATTATGTGTTATATAATTATTGATATTTTGCCGTCACTTGTAGGGTGAATATTTTTAATGTTTATTGCCATAAATTTAGTACGATTGCCAAGTTATTTTTGGCTAACTCACACTCAATGACCATACCATGATCTCCCTATAAACACTTAAATCGAGTGTCATTTACATGTTCCGGTGATGATGTCTAAAAAAACATTCAAAATTGGTATTTGATCAACAATAGTAATGATGAAACGAAATGAAAATTTGTGTAAAACGCAATTTTTCTATATACATTTGTATATATGAAGAAATATTGTGTGCATATTTATTTGTATGAGTTTTAAATCATAAGTACAATGTATACATACTTTATATATGGCTATAAAGTGAGCCATTATATTTAGTATCAAGAATAAGTAGTAAATATAGAGATTATATATAATAATATATAAACCGAAATAAAAAAAAACACACTTAATCACCGGTGTTGCGTGATCTGTATTGCCACATATCACAGACACCACAAGATACTCTGTACTGCCTGGGACGCCCAGTTTCTCTACTCTAAACACGAATCAGACAATGTTACATTGAATAATACAACACTAATTCATACATTCCACAAATTACTCACTGTCACACACACTAATACTATATAACAGTAAATTTGTCCAGACACTTTAACAAATGTTCATAGACTCTTTTAAATAACAAGTAATAATTGAAATGTAAAAAAAATATTTTTTGATGCATATACTGTTAAGATAATCTATTTAAACCGGTAGTCCAAATCGTTAAGCAATAAAAGAGAAACAAAAAGAACATAATATGAAAGGAAATAACTGCAAAAATAAAATTAATTGCAATTAATGTCAATAAAAGATGATCGTCACACCAGCGATGACAGACTTTATAGTGGAACCTTAATTATTAACATATCCCCCTAACTAAGTAAAATTAATTTATGGTAAAACACAACTTCTCGATAAAAGTGTAATTGTTTTCTTTAAATAACATATGAACAAAACAATGTGTATATGACACCAACCTGTTTAATTTTATTACTAATATAACTCGTAATTAATATTTATAGGTATTTAAATTTAATAAGTAACTAAATAATTCTATAAAATACTTACCAAGACGCACAATGCTTTGAATTCCACATATTGCACAAAAGACTGTCCGAAACTAAAATTCGATTTGGGTACCAAACTGATGTATGTGTATATTGCACAGAAACGACAACTCTGTGTGGATATTGACCATATACGTGACCGTAGGTCAGACGGAAACGCTTTAAAATGTCTAAAAATAGCATTTTCTCGATCGCAGCAGCCCCCGATACTAAATAATTGGAAATCTTCGGAATTTACACTTGTATTTGCAAGTTTGAGTGTGAGAGCGGCGTCGATAGAATTAAAAAAGATGTAATTGTGCATAGAAGCCAGAAATTATGACGCAAGTGCAATATTTGTTTGAAAAACCCAAAGAATATGTTCTGCTTTCGTTTAGAGCTTGTTATCTTCTAGTAGTTGTATGTATATTGGTAGTCATAAGAGCGAACGTGGTGGGTGGGGTAATTTTTTCTAAACAAGCGTCTGTGGCTGGGAATGGGTTTGTGAAACAGCGTGGAACAATTTGGAAGGAGTGAATTGGAAAAAACTGATATGTAGGATTTCTTTGTAATACTTCTGTTTGATTTGATTTGTTATATCAAATGCTTAATTTTCAAGGTATGAATTGTATTGAAAAAGTGTTCATGTTGAGTGTTATGAAATTTGATCAATTGATTATTTATATATATTTTTTGTTGAAATAGGATGCATATAATGAAACCGGTACGGGGCAAGAACCCGTGGCCTGCTTTTTGCAAGCCAGATACTCTACCAATTAAGCTGATCGGGTTATCAATATTACAGTCAATTCATAAAAACATGCAAGTATAATGTACAGTACCACTATACTCCTCTTACTGTTTTATACACAGGTTCTTTTGACTAACACAGTCTTTGTTTCACCTTAAGTGTAGGATTCCAAGGCTAGTCTCATATTCATGGCACCAAAGGCAATAGGAAGAGGAAATTGATGTACCTGATGCGGGGCTCGAAGCTGCTCCTTCTTGCAAGTCAGATGCTCTGCAAACTGTGCTAATCGGGCTGTTAATAGTTCAGCCTGTATATAAACACGAGTACTATGATACTGCACTGCTACATTTTCATAAAAATCTTAAAAAAGGCCATGGGCTTAAATACATAACAAGACTCGTAAGATACATTTATTTTCAGATCATTAAAGCATTCGAAGGTCTTACGTATGCGTCATTGTAACTGTCCAAATTTGAGTTGCCGTACAAAAATAACGGACAGCTGTCCATTGAAAGCTATCCATTCGTAAAATTATTGGACAGTGAGAACAAAAGGATGACCTCACAGAAATGATTTAATTCTAGATAAAGCAAGATCTCTTTATCTCGACAATCGTTCCTTCTCCCATTTTCTGATTGTTCGAAGAGGAAAAATAATAACTCCTGATAAACATATCGTAGCTCCAGCAAAGTAAAAAGCATCACCATAGTTACCTTCTTGATCAACCAATACACCTGCAAGTAGTAATGGGCGGTACCCTGGGGACCAAATCAACGTTATTGGTCCCCAGAAGTTTTCAAAATTGTGACAAATTGGGACAATTGGTCCCCAGAAGTTTTCAAAATTGTGACAAATTGGGACAAATTGGAAATCAATGTTGTACCCCAAAATAGTATGAATTGGATTTTAGGAATGTTCTGGGTACTGTGTGTGTGTGTGTGTGTATAGACTAAGACAATGAGAGAATTTTCTTTCGAAAAGACATGGTGGCCCTGAAAAGGGCCGTTGGTGGTCCTGAAAAGAACCGTTGATAGTTGTCTATGCTGACTGATCTGGTTGGGTACATAGTTCGCATTGGCAGTCTGGTGGGGGATAGCAGAGCCTGCATGTTAGATCCCCACAGGACCATTCCTGTTCTGGTGGTTGTTCCGTGTACTCAACTTGAGCGGTAGAGCGCCAATGCTCTTCTTCTTGTTGTTGTTCCCGTTGTCTATTCGCCGTTCGTTCCCGAGCATCTCGCTGCCTTTCTCTGACTTGATCTCGAAATTGCTCTCGCATTTGAGATAATTCTTCTCTATGATGAAATCGATTGGTTTCAATGGTATTCAAAGTCTCACCAATAGTTTGAAGACCACGTTCCCTTTTTCTAACAATGCTAGCCGCTAAGCGACTGATTGAACGCCATACCCTGCTCTGTTTTTCAGTCAGTTGTTTTGCTGTTTTGAGTTCATTGAATAAAGCCTCCATCTTGAGTGTTTGAGTTCTCAGAATGAAATGAGGCATTGTAAGACGGAGTATTGTATTACACCCCCCACTCTCGTGGTTGGATGACGTCATATTGCTTGGATGACGTCACCCTAGGGTTGGATGGCGTCACGCGCCGATGCATGTGCGGAGCTTGATTTTTATGAACTTAGAAAAAAGACAACAGATGTCTAGTTTCAGTTTTCTAAACTTTTATTTTTGTAACAAGAAACAAGAAACTACATGAAACATTTTATGAAACAGTAACATTGTTTACATTTAATGATCACCATAAAGAGTTGTATTTCTATGTATGATACTATGATACAAACGTCTGTGACCTTCTGGTCTAGAGTTACGTTGAGCACAACACTTTTGTCCACACTTGTTCACATATTGAGCATGCATGTAATAAGTACCATAATATTGATGAAACCAATGCGTCACATAAGTGTCATTTTTTCCATACATGTCCGGTTTGAATCGGGTTAACAGTATCTGGTTCAAGTCACATTCACGTGAGATAAAATCCAAAGCGAATAGACAATACACACCACACACCGGTAACATATCGCCTTGTATTCTCATGGCATTCCACAGATAAGTTTTGCTGGCATGTTTTTTCACAAAGGATAAAATCTCTTCGAAAGGTGGTAATCCGTAGGAATCAAAGTACACTGCTTTATTGTCTTTTAAATAAAGAGCCACCCAGTGTTCTCCAGGTTGATTCCCGTTATGGGTATTCACAATATAGGCTTTCACGTCATGCGGTTTCTCTGAAGGTAATTGATCTTTAGCACAAACACGTGCACGTAGTGGTTTTAATAACGGTGAATGATCTAATAGGTATTGTAGTTCATTCGTCTCCATAATGCCAATTTCTGTTGACACGTTCAGCCCAAACACTGATCCACTGATCAATGAACTGATTCTGAGTGAGTTCTTCTTTAAATTGAATCCATAATCGACACGCGTCTCCTTTTTCACTATCGGTCAAGGTCACTAATTCAGGATACCACTTTTCCATGACCTTGAACACGTCCCATCGTTGAATCGCTTTTTGAATGTAAAGTTCTGTCCACTCTTCCGTATTCGTGTATAAGCAGAGTACATGTTGTACTTGACTAGGATGATTCACTCGACAACCATAACAGTCTTTATGCACTTGATTATAAATTAAAGATTGGAGTGCTTCTGTGACGTGATGATTCAAGCACTCTTGTAAAAAGTCCGTCTTTGAACTTGTACAACAAGGATACGCCAATAACTTCATTTCGTAATCTTGTCCTTTTTCCAGGTGTTCAATATCCATGTCTTCCATCTTAATAATCTAATAATCTAGAAGCACTTCTCTGAATTGATTGATTTCAATTTGATTGTCGTATTCCGCAAATACAATCACGTTGATGGCTTGTGCAAGTGCTGTTCCAAAGTGAAATTCCAATCTCAGATTGCCCGTTTTTATAGGATGGAGTTGACCTTCCTCGCAACCTTGATCTGCTGTCAAGTCCAACCCCCACAGTGTGTATCCGTTCCGATAATCATTCATGCTCAATCCAAATGAACGATTGAGACCAAGAGCTCCTGTCGCTTGATAGAGTGACATGTAGGATCTTAGAACTTCTCCCGTTTCAAAATTGGGTTGAAACGCTTTGTTATGAATACTTTTTCCGTCAATGCTGACTTCTAGATGATTCAGTGTAAAATGACGGAACTCAAAGGGGTTGGTAGCCATGTCTCCATTCATGTCTCCATTTCTTACCATACCGATGATAAGACGTTTTGGCAATTGACCTTGAAATAAATGATCTTCAATCTTGGATCGTTGACCGTTAGGAATCGTAAATGTTTTTACTTCAGTTCGTCGGATGGGGATTTTCATGTTATGTTGAGCAATCTGTTGATTGAGTTGATTGGCTACCACTGGCAGTAAATCTACTGTTCTTACATTAAATCCTGCTTCTAGAAACTTGATTTTAGCCGGTGAAGTACTCATGAGACAGAATTGAGGTGACGCTTTGTTTAGTCTTAAGCGTATTTCCATACCATTGGGTAAATATTTATCTTGCATCATCAGATCCAAATGAAGCCGTCCACATAGTTCCACCACACGACTTTGATGGACACGAGCACGTCTCTTACCATAGCCCTTGTTATCCCCGTCATGTACTTTTTCGAGCATATGACCAGCGGTGTCTTCAGCCCATAACTCTAGCGCCTGAAGCTGAGTGTCTTTACAGCTTGAGGTGAAGGAGAGTAAATTTTCTATGTATGCCCGATAGCCATACGTGTCCGCATTGCTGGTGATCAGTTTATTATTCAGATACACATCAATGCTTGAGAACATGCTGTGAAAGAAATTGTTGACGGTAGCAATTTCACTGTCGGCCGCTAGGTCTGTACCATCTGCCTGTATAATTTTGAGTTTTAGGTACAGGTAAGATTGATTCAGATCTGTCCATTTTTCTGTCTGTGCAGGAATCACAAATTCAATCGGAGCATTATTGTCCAGGGCAGAAATGGGATAATGCTCAGTCCATTGACCTTCTTGCATGGCTGTCATGGTAGGTGGCACAACAGACACATCCAACTCTGTCTTACTACATTCACAGGAACCGTGTTGCATCATGATTAATCGAAAATATCAAGAGGTCTGGCCTGCTTAACTCGGCGATGATGAAGTTTCGAATGAGGTCTTTTCTTGACTGGTTTGCTCTTTATACGTCTTTTAGGGCTGGCCACGGCACGTAGTAAGGATTCACCCACATCTTTTAATACAGAGGCTCCACGTTTTCGTATTACTTGTTTAACGTTTGATCCTGTCAAGATATCTTTCATAGCGGCTTTTCCTTGCTGGAGTCCTTCTTTTTTCAAGGTGTGAACTCCAGATTTCACAAATGGATTCAGTAAAGGCATAATTCTTTTCATGGCTTTCTTAAACATGGATCCAAGTCCGTGTCCATATTGTCGAGGTTGACCTTGGTAAGTAGGTATCATTGTCTTTGACGTAGGTGTAGTTTCACCATAGACTTCCCATGAATAAACTGAATAGACTGGCCAGTGTCACCCCTTATATGGATAGTGATGGTGTCAAAGTCGGCTTTAGCCAGTGGTACATAGTGTAAATTCAAGAACTCGAAATGAATATGAGGGTTAGTTCCTGCTTTCGTTCTCGGATCAAATGGAGCTACACGTAAGATGGGGGCTTCTATGTTTCCCAAATAGGTATAAGACGCAAGGTCGGAATAAACAAACAAATGATTATGACCCATGTTAATATCTACGCCATGAGGAAACGGTTCCGGAGTGTCTTTAAAAAAGATGGTAGGAGAACTATCAGGGGCTCCCCCCAGTTTAATAAACATGTGAGGATGAAACTGAATGCCTAGTTGATCCGAACTGTCCAGTTTTGCGCGTTTACTTTGTCCTGAAAAACCCATGGTAAATTGAAGGCCTTTCTGTGTAAATATTTTACCTAATTGATCTTTCACGGTAAAGTCAATCGTCTCGATCAAATGTTGGGGTGTGACATAAGTTCCTATAGGAATACAAAGTCGTACACCTTTTTCTTCTTTATTGGGGAGAGTACAATAGGTCTCAAAGTTTTCTAAGGCCTTACCCAGGACAGGATCATGTGTGACAATGTAGAAATGTCGCTCTTCTTCAGTGACATTAATGACCTGACTAGGAACAATCATTTCCACTAAGGCAATTTCCCAGTCTTGTTTATTGAGATGGATGGGTTTTGCCAGTTTGGTACGAAAACAACATTGCGTATTGTCTTGGAATAAATCCATAGAGCTATCACTCATGAGTGTAATGTAAAACGAACTCATGTTGATTTAGGTTTATTGAATTTCAAGGAGGGATTCGGTAGAATATAACCTAGAGAACTACTTAAAAGCAGAAGCCACAATTCTCGATCGGGTCGTTGAAAACACAAATTAAATAGCGATACGGTAATAATAATAAATACCACTACAATTTGTGACAAAAAAGTGACCTTATTTTTGGGTTCACACAATTTGGTTTGCTCTGAGGCAGTCACTACCACACTGGCCGTATCGGTTTGAGACATGATGTATTTATTAACCAGTTCAAACGAGATGGGATTCGGGAATCCAACTGTCAAATTTCGAAGGATAACCTTTCCAATGTACTTTAATTTCTCGTCTTCCGTCTACCTTACTCTGGCGATGTGCGAGCACTGATTCAATTTCATAGATAGCATCATCTTTTATAACCTGTACTTCAGAGAAATAAAACGAACCCAAAATGGGTTCTCCGTCTAAATCAGTCAATTTCACAGTAGCAGGAGAGGTCTTTTTGACTTGGATCACTTTAAACAGTTCAGTGGTCCAGTTGGGTAGATAACCTTTATCAAATGTACGTTTTGTTTTATTGATACGAACAATATCTCCCACATGAAGGGTCGCCGACGCTTTTTTTCTTGATTTTCCATACAAGGTCAAGGCCACTTGAGATTCGTTATTCTCATTCACGGATACGGGTGCCATTTGTATACTACGATGAACACGATGATTATAGGCATGCACGAGATCAGACAATACCTGAATATACCTTCGTGTTTTATGATGCGTAAAGTATTTCCACATGCGTGATTTTAAGGTTCGTTGAAAACGTTCCACTATACTAGCCTTCGTTTCTGGGTTTTCAGTCGTAAAATAATGAATCCCTACTTTGTCTAAAAACTGTTGAAACCTTTGATTCTTGAATTCTGTTCCTTTATCGGTTTGCAACGCTTTAGGTTGTCTCGTTTTAAGAATAGAGCGAAACGCTTCCACCAATGTGAGCCCCGTTTTATCCTTGAGGGGAACGACCCAAGCATATTTTGAAAACACGTCAATGACACACAACAAATATCGATAAGGGGTGTTGTACTGAGCCAAGGATTGCATGTCTGCCAAATCAGCTTGCCATTGATGATCAATACCACCCACAATTGTTTTCCGTCTCGAGAATACCCTACGGATAGGTTTGTGCAGGGTATAGGTCTTTTGTCCCTTCAACCAGGATCGCACTTGACTTGGCGTGATGGATTTCAGTTGAGTTCGAGCTGCTGTAGTAAGACGTTCTACCCCACCAAAACCAGCCGGATGATGGGGATCATAATAAATCTGATGTAACAGACTGTCTACCTTTTTGTTCATGTTGTCTAGTAGGCTTCCCACTTAGGTTCTGCTTTCATCTGTTTGACAGGTTTACTTATAGGTTCTGCTTTCATCCGTGAAGGTGAACGAGGCTCAACAAAACTATCAAAGAATTCATCATC
Organism: Lutraria lutraria; assembly: GCA_964023205.1. Taxonomy (NCBI): domain Eukaryota; kingdom Metazoa; phylum Mollusca; class Bivalvia; order Venerida; family Mactridae; genus Lutraria; species Lutraria lutraria. Next base: position 23,585,537 of record OZ026843.1, read on the forward strand.
TTCCTCCGAATCGTCTGCTTTTTGCATCCATGACCATCTCCGTTTATTTCCTATCACTTCTTGTGGTACATTGACATCTCTTAGTCCACTAGAAAACTGTTCCCATCCTCTAGGCTCCGACCCTTTTCTATGACGTATGACATCATTGACCAAATCAATAATGTTGGATCCTTGTATTGGTTTTCCATGGTATTCAAACAACCCTTGATCATTCCATGACATGTGGGGATGATTTTGTAGAAAGTGTAATAAAAGCTGAGTTTTTCGACGCATGGTAGTAGGAACACTTTCAAGAATCCGATCCGTCAATGTAGCAGGAGCCGCTTGTGCCTCTTGTGCACCTTGAGCAGCTGGAACAACCGGTGCAGCCGGTGCAACTGGTGCAGCCAGAGTAGCCGGTTCACGTGCTTTTTGATGAGACAGTTGAAACCTTTGCAAGACTTGCCCATAGTGTTGTGCTTTTTCTGATTCAGACAACGATTCATTTTGTAATACGTCTCCCATTTGTTTCTGTAAATCGGATGTTTGACTGACTTGCGGGGGAGGAGGTAAACGTGGTCGTTGTTCTGTTTTCCATCGATTCATCTCTTCTAGCATTTTGAATGGGACGATAGCCATTTTCTTCATAGCTTTTTCACCAGTGTGGCAACACCTCCACTGAGTGCTCCTGCAGCAACAGCTTTAGCAATGATTGGAGCAAGAGCCGGTAATGGAAATAATCCTCCTTTTTGATTCAACACACGTTTCTTTTTTTGAATGGATACTCTTTTATCTGCTAAAGTGCGGAGATGTTGACGCTTGGACTTCAACCTTTGCTTTTGAGAGGGGGATAAGGCAACATTGCCTTTTAAAACATTCTGACAGCATTCTGACACACATTGAATCATTTCTTTAGATGCTCCATGTATCATCTTTCTTCTTAACCCATCTGGGGCTTGAGTTAAACCCAAAACCAGATGTCCGTATTTATGCAGGAGTGGTCTCTTTGGTGCCATTATGTCAAATAATACCTGTTTTTACTTCTTCACAGCTTTTATACTAAAGCATCAAAGGCTTGTCTTGAAGCTGGATTCATAGGGCCCTGTCTCATCAGGTGAATACGATGTCTCAAAAGGGGTTTCAAGACAGCCTGTCTTGATAAGGTAGACAAGGATAGGGGTGAAAAACGGCACAATGGAGTGTCTGGTGAACTTCTTGAACTGGGAGATGATCTACTAGATGATCTACTGGATGAACTTCTAGATGAATTTCTTGAAGAACTCAAACTACTTGGCCCACTGCTTGAATAACTCAAACTACTTGGCGAACTTCTTGATAAACTGCTTGGCCCACTGCTTGAATAACTCAAACTGCTTGGTCCACTTCTAGATGAACTGCTTGGTCCACTGCTTGAATAACTCAAACTGCTTGGTCCACTTCTTGATAAACTTCTTGAACTTCTAGATGAACTGCTTGGTCCACTTCTAGATAAACTTCTAGATAAACTTCTTAAACTTTTAGGTGTGCTAAAACTGTTTGATCCACTTCTAGAAGAATTTTGAGATGAGCTTTTAGATGAATTTCTAGATGAGCTAAAGCTCAAACTACTCACAGGACTGATAGGAGACCATTGTAACTTACTGATTGGAGTTACAGCCATAGAGGGTGTTGAAGTGGTTTGCTTTCGACGACGGAGAGTAATAAAACGTTCATTGATCTTGGCAGGCGATTTTCTAGCTTTTTTAGGTTTTCTGGCTGGTGCTTTTCTTGCTCTTTTAGCTGGAGATTTTCTAGGTTTTCTAGCAGGCGCTTTTCTGGCTTTTTTAGCTGGAGATTTTACAAATTTACGAATCGTCTTTTGACCATTCCATCGGAGTAAACTTCGTATCATGACTCCACCAAGAAAACCACCTCCTCCTGGTTTCAATATGAGTTGACGTTTAGTATCCATGTCCACTTGATCATCTCCCAGCTGCTCTAATTCATGCTGATGTTTTTGCATAAAGTTTTGTGTTTGTTTAGGTAGCACAATTTTCTTTTTTAAAATCACCTTTGCTGCTAAGGTGAACCACTTGAGCATTTCTTTTAATCCAGACCGTAGCATTTGCTCCCGTACAGTAGGGTCTCGTTCCTGACCCAAATGTTCTAACGATTGAGCTATGGCTGTGGCTGACATGATGACTGAATGATCTTATATGAGTAAACGATGTTTATATATACACAACTGGCCCACGTTTTTCTCCAGTGATCCAGTGATGAAAAATATCAGTTCTTAACCGATAACTGTCTGGTGTTTGAGGGTGAAAGTCAATCACTAAATACCCATGAGGTGTAGAGATAGCATCTTGATAAGCGGGTAACAAGTGTGGCAATTGAATTTGATTCGCCAACACTTTGATTTGTCCTTTATCTCTTGTGTTTTGAAATAAGATCATGTAATGTGCATTTAAACTCAGGGTACGACTGGCTTTCGATTGTTGAAACATGTTTTGTGTAATGTAGATCACACTAGCATTACGATGGTGACCTTTTCGTGTAAACCATAATTTGATTTTCTCTTCATCTTTATCACCAAGCATGTCATCAAATATAATTAAATGAGGAATGGATGTATCCTCTACTATCTCTTCATCCTCGTCAGGTATCCCCTGTATGAACCGAATACTAGGTTCTTGTTCTTGTAATTGTGCATAGGCTACTTGCCATTCTTTGTAACACCATACAATACGCTCTGGTACTACTTGAAACAAATCTGATTTGTATTCCAACACCTTTTTTACGAATTGTGTTTTACCAGAGCCACTAGGGCCTGCGATAAACATATTGCAAGGATGCTTAAAAAGTAAACTGGACTCCATGACGTGAAAATCACAACTAACACTATTGGAAGAAAAACATTTTATTTATTTGTGTAACAAGTTTATGTATGAGTACAAGAATAATCACAACAAGAACAACACATGTCATGTAAGGGTAACAACAGTTTGTCAGAAAATTCAAACACACATTCTGAATGTCCAAATTGACTCAGAAATGTTAACACAGAGTCATTGTTCACCACCTGTTTGAACCAATCCGTTTCACTCAAGTCCATGGGTACTGATTGTTTATAAAATGAATTCATCACATGAAGTCCATGTTTCATTTCTTCAAACATGTCTGGTGTACTCAACTGTTGTCGAATCCATTCCAGAGAATGATGACCTTCAGGTATCTTCATACGATAAGCAAATACCAATGCTTTTCTCAACAGGGTATGGTTCATAATATCAAACTGTTCCATTCTTGAATCGTGTGAATCACTCTATCGTTACATACATAAGTATTCCAATCGTCTCGATGGATAGCTTTCAAGTCTAAGTGTGCACTGATCATAGCATCACGAATCATCTGTCTAAATAGTTCAAACGTGTGAGGGTTCAGAATCCACGCGCGAATGTCCTTGACATTGACAAGGTCATCTTGTACAATACTGTATAACGTATCCGTATACAGCTCAAAATCCAAAATGTAATATAAACTTATAAATCGTCTAGATGGTTTAACCATAATTGAATATTTCCTGAACAAATCACTATTCTAGGTCGATTCGCATGAACGGCTTCAATCTCGTCTTTGACTTCTCTTAAGCGATGCCTTAATTTATAGAACACGGCACGATACTGTAGAATATGAATAACATGAGTGAACGGTACCTGTCTCTTAAATACCATGATACCACGTATTTTAAACTGTGAATACGGACGCCATCCGGGGTGAGATCTCCCATTGTCCTCTTCAGCCATACTGAACCATATCACATTGGGGGTAGAACGAAAATTGTTAGCTAAGGCAGATACGTCGCTCAAATTAGCATCGTGGATTAAAAAATCCCATGTCGTAGATAACATACGATCTAAGCTTTGTTGTACCACATTCAGTTTTCGTAGAATAGGTAATTTTTGGTTGAATGACAAGTCCTGGCGATCACCTACATCCTTCAACAGTCTCTCTATCCGTCGATGATTTGTATGTTGTAAGCTATGTATAGCATTATGAGTAGCCCATGTGTGCACTAACTCCATCTTCCATGTTTTAGCGTTAGCCCATATGACATAACGATAAATTTTAAGTCTCAGCTCTATCGGTAGTAAGGGTATCCAATCCATGTCTTTATGAATAATGACTTTTAGATGACTTGTTCTAGGCCAAAAGGTATCCTAAAAGGTCAAGGTCAGTCATGTAGATAACCATAAGGCACAGTCATATGATTCTCGACCACAATACGTTTGGTATATACCGAACGAAATGTTTTGACTTGTTTCTCACTGGTCACGGTTCTGTCCTTATGACGTTTAATCCGAGAAGCATATTCAACTACGGTCGAATAATGGTGTCTGTCTTTCACACAATCCACCATCGTATTGAAATTCACTTGTTGAGTGGCATTGTAGTCTAACGTAATGCCTTTCACTTTGCATTTTTGATGGAGTTCACCGTTTTCAATGTATTCATAGCCATAGTTCTTTGGACCTAAAGCGACATATCTCACAATACGACCCTTTGGTACCTCATCTGTCCATTTTCCCAATCGACTGGAGATAATAGGAACATTATAGCCATCAGGGTTATGAATGTACATACAACTGTCTGTGTCAAAATACAGTACTCTCTTTCCTAGAGGTTCAAGCACTTTGTACAGTTCTAATCGAGCATAAGCCGTCACAAATGAAGCCACCACAGGATTGGCTGATGAATGAGGGTCTGCTTTGTCCGATTCATCAGTATAATTCATTAACATGAATTCATCATGATCAAAACACTCTGCATATTTCACAGACTTTTTAGGATCGTTCAGTATTCCGTAGAACTGGTCCAATCGATGAACATACTCTGTTTTAGGTAAGAGGTTGGTTTGAGCATTTTTACCCCAGAGACAATTCAGCATGGTTTTGGCAAAAGCTCGTTTTCCTGGATTTTTCTCCACCTGTTGCAAACGAATTCCTTCTGCTTCAAAATAATCTTGTTTAAATTTATCTTGAGCCTCTTCCGTATCCACCCCTGGAGGATATCCACTAGCCTCTTGTTTCATTTTCAAGTATTTGTCAATGTATTGCCGATAGACGTCCGTACTCCATTCATCCCAGTGCCATACATGATACACTTTTGATACTTGATAGCCTAAAGCAATAGCTTTAGCCAATTCAACATGAGTCCATGTGCCATACAAGAACCGTTCATACGATGAATGTGTACAATAATCCATCTCCTTCTCAGCACAGGTACGGCATAGCGTAAACACCATTTTACTATTACAGTGTATGGGTAAGACAGGCATCCATAAATCTTGCGGGGGTAGAACACGGCATTTAATCAGTCCTTTGTATTTCTCAATATGCTGTTGATCAATTTGTTCTTGACTCATGATCACTGGATGACCTATCGGATAAGCCCTGTACTTGTTCACATACGGATAGAGAGAACAAATATCCACATATTTGATTTCTTGATCGTTGTCTACTTCATGATACAGTCGGACGGCATTCGTACGACCTCCGAACAAAGCTTCCCTGGGTTGTATCGGGTCTTGACCATGATAGAATCGTTCCACTCTTGTCTTATAGGTAGGATCCTTTTGACAACGCTGATCAAATTCACATTCCCACATGACCACAACAGGGTACCCCTGTTCTTTCAAAGACTCCAGTCGCTTATACGTATCGTGATAGGCCTGTTGCATGCTTCTCAAAGTATATGGATTAATGGTACTTCGGTTAGGAAAACAGGTGGGGCACCCATGATACCAACATCCCATGAATTCATACACGGTGTTGGTCTCTTGACAATAGCCATCCACGTAATAAGGTCCAATTTTGACTTCGCCTTTGTTATTCAAGGCATGTCGAATATGTATCTCTTCGGTGACAGCCATCATTTGTAGCCAACGTATGCCTTTCATGGAATACCGGGTTTTATTGGGATACCCGGCATCCGAAATCACGGCTAAACTATGAGGTGGCATGGAATTTTTGCGCCAGGCTTTGTTACACACTTGAGCTAATGTGGTAGCTTCAGTAAATGGATCTATTTGATCACTGTCCAATAATTGTTGACGAAATTCTCCACATCCGCGTCTTAAAATGTCTACATCCGATTGACAGTATTTCTCCATTTCCTTTTGAAAATCAAATACGTCACCTTTTCTTTCATTGTACCAGGTTAAAAACTCTTCACGTCGCTCTGGTTTCATACTATCCGGTTTGTAAAAGTGTAGCGGCAAATAAGGTCCCACATAATCTTGATACGCCAAGGTGTTTGCATAGAATGGAAACCATCCTTTGGCTAACTCGGTCAGTCCAAATGTATTGGGAAAATAGGAGAGAGGCATACTCAGGAAACTGAGGGAGTCAATCATGCGTATTCCATGCACTCTCAATTGAATGATTTTACTACCATTCATAATCAACTGGGGTTTCGCCGTCCCCTGAGTAACCACATATCTAAGAATAAACTGAGCGTCATAGCCTTGAGCATTGTGGGCTATCACTGTCGATCCTCGATGGGTAGGGAGGAATAGCCAAGTACAGAATTGTTGTAACGTATTTTCACCACGGAATGTCATTTGTCTGGCTTCATTCACCTCTTCACAATACTCACATGGAACTTTCACTGACTTACACATACAGTCACCACAAGCACGTTGAGCCACACAAAAATTAGGGATATGTTCTCCAGAATCAAAACGACATTCAAAATAAAAAAAGATGAATGGTACTTCTGGTTGTTTTCTATCGGGTGGTTCATACGTTGGAATGTAACAGTCATGATCTGGTCCTACTATGGCTTTACAACACCTGCATTTCTTTGTCCCTGGGCAAACATGATTCCGTTTCGTTCCAAGCACCTTTTGCCCACATTTCTTACAATTCCATACGGATTCACAAATGGTTTTACGTTGTTTTCCCGTTTTAGTTTTATGATTGTCAAAACATGCCTGACTCTGGAATAGGCGATGACAATCCGGACATCTTATAGATTGGCCTGCTGGGCACAGGGTGTGAGCATAACACTGACAAATATGGCTACACTGGTGTCCTTCACGGTGATCATAACTGATATCGCACCATTCACAATAATAACTCCGCCCGAGAAATCCGGTAATGGATACGATACAGTCATAATGATTATCATGGTGAAAGATATGAATCACACGACTTTTTTCAGTCATAGCAGGTGGTTTGAATAACAATTCACTTCCATAATGTTGTGGATGGATTTTAATCACATAGCCTGGATAGAGATAGTCCTGTAGTTTTTGGTATTCTTCTATACCACACGACTGATCCGATGAAATACCCACTTGCTTCAATAATGCTTCAGCTTCGTATTTTTGAAGATTTTTCTTAGAGTGACGTATATAATCCCATCGTTTTTTCCATTCCGGGGTTTGATTTTCATGTAGTTTGCACCGTCCTACCACAATCGATCTAGCTAAACACATAGAGTCTTTACTATTGTCAATACACACAACACTTGTCTTTGACTTCCGTATACTGGATAAGTTTGGTGCTTTAAACGTTTTCTTTCCGGATCCCTGTGGCATAGCAATATGCGTAATTTCCATCTGTGCCGCCCCATCATGAATTTTAAATTGACGGTTACTTTGTGCCACACGTTCAATTTCATCCAACAATGTATCTCCACTAATACGAGATGCCCTATTAAACGGAACATGTATCCCAAAGTCCAAATCAGGATGTAGAATAGATACTCGAACTCGATCATTCGACTTCACTTCACATCTCTTGTAGAGCTGATCCATCATATCATTAAACAACCTGTTTGTAAATTCAAACGATTGATTATACGGCTGAAATGTCACATCATATACTCTAGATTGAGTCTTGAATTTCCTTGACTTTCTTTCCATGCGTGACTGTATGTCATAATAGTCGCGCACAGGCTCAAACTTGCTTCGTTTAGTTGGAGGTTCATCCTCACCACTACTACTGTCGGTATCTGACATGATTATGATCTTAAAACTTCTCCGCCGTTTTTTATAGTTCGGGTTCAAGGTCACAACGCGTGACACTCTATAAAAGACGTACGCTCCGTCCGTTTTTTATCATTTCAACATGAGCGATCCTAAAATGAACCAAGCTGAAGAGAACCGAGATCAAACTTTGATGTATTCATTAAAGAAAAAAATTAAAGAGCTTAACAACTTAGCGGATCAGCTCTGTGGACAGAAAAATGTAACATGGGATCATATCAAGTGTTATCGTTGTGGAAAGAAAGGACATTATTCTACCAGCTGTACGGAACCCTTCAACAATGAATGTTTTTATTGTCATGAACAAGGACATTTCATCGCAGACTGTCCTAAGAAACAAGGTGAACAGGTCGATCTACAGGACGCAGAACAGAGTAAGAAAAAACGTAAATACAAAAAGAATCCAACAAAAACTGTGAGTGACTTTGTGTAATCCAGACAATGTGTTGGACAATGTGTTGGACAATGTGTTGGACAATTGTGTATAGACTTAAATTGGAGACTAAGTGAGTTGTATTGTGTTGTACTTTGTTGTACTTTGTTGTACTTTGTTACTCAGAATGTTTTCAAAAATAAAATGATAGACAATGTAATATGCTTTTGTCTTTGCTCGAGATATAAAACGAATCTAACACATATGGTGGCCCTAATAAGGGCCGTTGGGTAATTCATTGCATTTCTGCAAGAAATAGGTATCGCCAATAGTTGGCTCTCAAATCCTCATCATAAAAGATGGCAAGGTCAGGGTATAAATTACCCATCTTGATATCCATCTTGACAACACTAACATCTTGGAATTCAGACAAGTCTGGGTACAAATTACCCATCTTGACCACCCAAACATCTTCTTGTAACTCATCAGGTTCATCAGAAGAACTTTTCAAGCAGTTGCCCATGTTGAATCATGAAACATAAATGAGCTATGGAACATGAGAAAAACACTGACCTAGAACAGACCAATGAAATGCCAGTAAAATAGACCAATGAAATACCGTTAAAATGGACCAATGGAATACCGTTAAAATGGACCAATCAGAGTCCTTGTATCATAGTCAGTGAGTGACCTTGCCTTGATCTAATTTCATTCTGTATCAAGATGTCTCAACGTACAGTCAATATTATTAAGAGAAAATATGCTGCCTTAGGGCGGTATATTGAACAACTGGAGATGCAGTTAGAAGAGTTGAGGTTGGAGGTCAAGACCCTGAGAGAGGGAAAGCAGTTTGTAGAGGAGGTCGTGGTCAGCTCTGGGGAAGAGGACTGGGGGGATACCCCTCAAGAATCAACCCCAGAGAACTGGGAAGATGAGTTAATAGAGGTTCCTTCGAACCTCTATCAACCCACACCGGACCCCAAGGATGTCCAGAAATGGGACAAGTGGTGTCCCGCTTGTATGGGGAGATGCGGTCAACGCCATTAATTCCCATACAAGCACCAACGGTCCTTTTCAGGACCACCAACGGCCCTTTTCAGGGCCCCCATACAATTCAGAAAGAATCACTCTCATATTGTCAATATTCCTACTATATTTACAGTCCTATCTGATAACACCAAATACAAATATACGGTGTGAGGTAAGTTTTCTATAAACATTTCCTACAAATATAAGTGATAGTATGATGTGTACAATCATTTTCAACAAATGTATTCAAAGTGCTGTGATTGTATGAAGTACAAAGTATTTCCCCCACAAATATAAGTGATAGTATGATGTGTACCATCATTTTCAACAAATGTATACAGTATTCAAATTGCTGTGATAGTATAATGTGTACAGTATTCAAATTGCTGTGATAGTATAATGTGTACAGTATTCAAATTGCTGTGATAGTATAATGTGTACAGTGTTCAAATTGCTGTGATAGTATAATGTGTACAGTATTCAAATTGCTGTGATAGTATAATGTGTACAGTATTGAAATTGCTGTGATAGTATAATGTGTACAGTGTTCAAATTGCTGTGATAGTATAATGTGTACAGTATTCAAATTGCTGTGATAGTATAATGTGTACAGTATTCAAATTGCTGTGATAGTATAATGTGTACAGTGTTCAAATTGCTGTGATAGTATAATGTGTACAGTATTCAAATTGCTGTGATAGTATAATGTGTACAGTGTTCAAATTGCTGTGATAGTATAATGTGTACAGTATTCAAATTGCTGTGATAGTATAATGTGTACAGTATTCAAATTGCTGTGATAGTATAATGTGTACAGTATTCAAATTGCTGTGATAGTATAATGTGTACAGTGTTCAAATTGCTGTGATAGTATAATGTGTACAAAGTATATCTACAATATAACCTTGACCTTGACGTGTCAAACACTTGTTCAAAAAAAAACTTGAAGTGTCACACTTGTTCAAAAAAAAACTTGAAGTGTCACACGTATTCAAAAAAAAACTTCTCACAATTGACCTTGACCTAATAGAACACTGGCGCGTGCAGGCAAAAAGTATAAATACCCCCGGCGCAGACACTATTTTTTCATTATCTAGCATGGAGTCCTTCAACATGCCATACGATGTATTGAGAGAAGCACTAGAATCATCTGAGTTGATAGACCCGAATGCGGGTATGCATTACAACCAACAGAAGTTCAACCAGCCAAAGTACGGTCAACTACAGTATAGGCAGCCACAGTACAGCCAATACAGTCAACCACTGTACAGCCAATACAGTCAACAGTCCATGGTAGATGTACAGCCCCCCATGGTAGATGTACAGCCAATACAACCCATTGTAGATGTACAGTCTATGGTAGATGTACAACCCACTATGACGAATACACAACCTATACAGCCTATGGTAGATGTACAACCCACTATGACGAATACACAGCCCCCTATGGCGAATACACAGCCCCCTATGGCGAAAACACAGTCTAATACAACGGGTGATACAAAGCCTACAACGGGATTGTCTGTTCTACAAGGTATCAAGGAAGAAATGGTACAGATGAATCAAGTCATGCAAGAGATGGTCAGACTCATGAAAAATCAAGAAGTACGGTTTAAGCCACAAGAAATGATTGTACCTGTACAGTTTACATGTATGATTCAAAGAAACGAAAACATGAGCATGAGAAAAAGAAACCGGAGCATGACAAAAAGAAACCGGAGCATGACAAAAAGAAACCGGAGATGACAGAAACGAAGAAACGAAAACATGATCTTGAGAAACAACCTCGGGGCAAGTATGGTAAAGAAATAAAGAAATGAAGATCCGACTAACAGCTACCAACCACGACCAACGGTCCTTTTCAGGACCACCAACGGCCCTTTTCAGGGCCACCATGTCTTTTCGAAAGAAAATTCTCTCATTGTCTTAGTCTATACACACACACACACACACACACAGTACCCAGAACATTCCTAAAATCCAATTCATACTATTTTGGGGTACAACATTGATTTCCAAATTGTCCCAATTTGTCACAATTTTGAAAACTTCTGGGGACCAATTGTCCCAATTCGTCACAATTTTGAAAACTTCTGGGGACCAATTGTCCCAATTTGTCACAATTTTGAAAACTTCTGGGGACCAATTGCCCCAATTTGTCACAATTTTGAAAACTTCTGGGGACCAATAACGTTGATTTGGTCCCCAGGGTACCGCCCATTACTACTCCTGCAATGAATTCAACTTCATACAGATTTTAATTTGTTTGACGTTCGTTCCATCTAAATATACGAATTTTGATAACAAAAATCACAAAACTATTTAAATCCATTTGAGGCGACGTACAATATTGATATTTAGGTGATAGCACAGATCTTTGCAAAAATGTATAAAACAAAATTTACATTAGTTGCAAAGTCTCGGTAATGTTGCAAAATTTTGATAAAATAAAAAAAATGAACTTTACTACCAATGGTTTTACAAACGGCAAGTTTCTATCGTTTGGTGCATTGTAATTTTAGATCCTTGAACTTGATAACAGATGAGTTGAACAGATTAAGCTGAGAACATTGATCGATTTCAGCACGAGTGTATTTATATTGCACAATTTTTAATTACCAGCATAGGTACGTTTACAAACGAAAAGAAATATCCATACGTAAACACATAATACAATAATGTATTATGTTTTCGATGGCACAGGTGTATGATGTCTGTTTGCGTTCATATGTAAATTATGAAATAATTATACATGTATTATGTTTTCGGTGGCACAGGTGTATGGTGTCTGTTTGCGTTCATATGTAAATAAGTTTTGTGCATATGACTTATTAAAAGTTACACATTGTCACAATACTGTGCTTTCGAAGTCGTTCATGTTTTTTGTAATTGTTCCGAATCAGACAATATGCAAAACCAAATCAGTATACTATTATACATTACCAGCAATCGGTGTCCCAATAAATGCTGCAGTACCTTGAAACAATTGGACTAACCCGAGTGAAAAATTCAGCCTTTCTATACCAAACAATTCTGTCACTACAGTTGTCCGATAGGTCACGAACACAGCTAGAAAGAAATTTTACTATGTTACTGAGGTAGATTATGCACACGAAGCATTCTGTGAGCAAAGCAATGACACGAACTCTATTTTGACACGCGGTCTTGCGTCTGTTGCCTAACCTGGTCCACGTTCAGGAGCTTAGTAGACAGGTTTATCGTCAAGTAAACGTATTGTGAAGTTTTCTTAACAACAACATGTTTCATAGAAATGCATGACACATTAGTGAATTGACTTTATAAAAATAATCAAATATTTAACAGAAATAAAACTAGTAGAGAGTTATGTTTATTAATGATTTAGACCACCAGCCAAGAACATAGTTATGCTACAATAATTCGTAATATTACTTGATCATGTTAAAGATAAAAATATTCTGTTCTAAGTTTAACAACACAAAATAAACGCCGGAGATAAATAAAAAATGGAACTTTGAGCCAGTACGAGAACTTCACTTTTTATACACTACCAAAAAAGCCAACGCATTTATTCTGGAATGATTAAGTTCCTGTCTCCATGCATCATGTGTTAAACCTTATCTGACAATGCTTACCTTTCCCTTGAAATTTCACGAACTATTTTGAAAAAAAATACATAAAAAGAACAAACTTACAAGGGATATTTGATATGTAATGTGTATGTAATATATGTAACTTAAATCATTTCGATATGATTACACAATTCTTGACCATGACAATTTATCATTCTTAAAGGCTTCCGTCGACTTAATCATTCTAGTTCCCTATGAAAATCAAGTAATTCATATTGATTTTCTTTCCTGTTTTTTTTTATAATACACTTTACTCATTAAAAGTCACGAAAGAAGACTATTGGTTTTAAAAAAGTAGTAGGGATTCATTTTCTTTCATTATTATGACCTGATAAATAGATAAAATAGCGTTTGAATTTAACCGCTTAAAAGCCATTATGGAATGTACCTTTAAATCAACTCTTTCAATCACACTGCAAGGGTAGCACGAGGAATGTATATTTTATTAAAACCTGTTCGCATCGACTCAAGCCGTGTCATTCCTATGTATTCCTTTGTTGGGAGGTTGTAAAACAGCGTGGAACAATGTGGAAGATGTGAATTGGAAAAAAACTATTTATGTAGGATTTCCGTCTAATACTTTTGTTTGATTTAATTTGTTATATTTCAAGGTATGAATTGTATTGAAAATGTGTTCATAATAAATATTATGAAATTTGATCAATTGATTCTTCATAATTATGTATATTTTGTTGTAATAGGAGGAATATAATGCACCCGGTGCGGGGCTTAACCCGCAATCTCCTGCTTGCAAGTCAGAAAGCTCTACCAACTGAGCTTATCGGGTTATTAATATTACAGCCAGTTCATAAGTACAATGTACAGTACTGCTACATTCATCCTACTGTTTTATTCAAATTAATTTATCGCGACAACCAGAGTTTTTTTGACTAACACAATCTTTGATTCACCCTAAGTCTAGTATTCCAAGGTTGGTCTCACATTCATGTCACCAAAGGTAATAGGAAGAGGAAATTGATGTACCCGATGCGGGGCTCGAATCCGCTTCCTACTTCTCAGATGCCCTGCAAACTGAGCTAATCGGACAGTACTACGAGTACTATGATACAGTACTGTTACATTTTCATTAAAATCTTAAAAAGGACCATGGACTTCTATACATATAGTACAAGTCCTTGACAAGACTCGTAAGATATATTTATTTTCATATCATTAAAGCATTCGATAATCTTACGCATGCGTCGTTTTTAGTGTCCAAATTTGAGTTGCAGTCCAATATGTCGACTACACTCCAATATTACAAAAAATAACGGACAGCTTTCCATTCAGAGCGATCCATTCGTAACATTAATGGACAGTGAGAACAAAAGGATGATGTCACAGGAATGATTTAATGTTATATAGCACGAAAATGATATGCACGATTTCACTTATATCGATACGCCTGGTTAGCTATATTCAACACCTTTGCAATGGTATATACATGAATCATTAGTTCAACGTAAAATTATTGATATTTGTTATACTACTTGGGTTCATTATATCGAGCCAGTTAGGAAACATGGAAACAAGATATGGCTTATCGTACACGGTCTATAGTTGCCAAAAGGACAATGAGCAAAGAAGGTCCTCTATGCCATATTCTTCTCATGTGACGGTATAGTTAAACACGTTTCGATGCCTTAGGGCTCAAGTGTCAAAGGTTGGTATTACCGTGATGTACTTATTTAGAGTTTTTTATTTAGTTCAAGATATATCCAGTGACTGGATTTCAACATGTTTGCCTACTCCATGATGATGTTCCAGCATATTTATATGACACTGCAAAACAATTTCTAAAGTCGGAAAAGGTAGCTGTCCTGTTGCACAAACCGTACTCGCCAGATCCTACTCCTGTCGCATTTTCCCTTTTCCAAGACTGAAATCTTTTCTGGTCGTCGATATCACTCCAGACAAACGCTTGGCCCAGCTGTCTTCCAGTGCCCCTGAGGTATACCCAAATCATCCAACCGTGACGTATTTCAGAAATGAATTCACAGATTGAAGTTATGTACATGTATTATAAACCACATGAAATATTTTGAGGGGATGGAAAGTTGCTTTGATATTTTTAGAATACTACACGATGCACATTACATATCGAACATCCCTCGTCTGTATTAATAAGTCAGCGAAAATCACATATACTCACCTATGGTAATGCCGAAAACAGCACAGTATATAACCATGGCCCAATATGGCTTAAAGAAGGGTGCACATATGTTGGCCACGCCCCCTATGACTAATGTAAAGCTTTTTATCCTAAGTGCATCTGCCCACTGTCTGTCAGCAAGCCAACCGAATCCTACACGACTCACAGTATTTAGTATACCAATTACAGAGATCAATATAGCAGCCTGTTGTGACGTCATTCCAAATTCGCTCGCGAGACCAGGAATGTACGTGAATGGAACAAAAAATCCTGAATAAGAAACGATTGGCGCAAATTTAAGACGGTGAACTTTGTATGTTGAAACAGACTGTAATAGCACAGGTCAATAAATCATGTATTTTCTGGGCACAAAGCATAAAACATGTAATTATCATTGATAGTATATACAAACAAGAAATGGCGATAGTGTCAAAAACAGCTCTGGTACAGTATTTTAGGTACAAGTGACACTCGAAAGTTCGGAATGCCACGGGAACGGCCGAAAATCTTGAACTGTTGCACTTTTTGAAGTTTCGGATATTTTGTTTACTTATACATTGTAGGTGAAAAAATGACGAAGACAACATATTGAGAAAACTGCACATAATCTATACCGATGGGCGTTGAACTTACACTAACTCTGTTCTCAACTAGTGACTGTCATTTTATTAATACATGTATATTTAATCAGTCGTGGAGGTAGAATGACTTTATACATACAATCATCAACAAGATCATCACCGAGAACATGTGTCGTGTCAAGGGATAAAAGTCAGTACAACTAAATCACACGGTATAACCGGATGAATGCCCTACAGAGTGATGACTACCCAACAGAGGTTAACACCGATGACGGGTGAGTAGTAGTGTTATATTTCTTACCAGCAATTCTCGATTTCGGGCTTTCTTTTGGATCTAAGGATATGTGAATGACCAGGAAGGTTGAAGTGAACTATTCAATCAATCTCGCATGCTATTTTTGCGGAATAAAGCTGATAACGCCTGTTTATACACGACAAGCAGAAAATAATGCTCAAACCTCACATTCATTGCCCGAAATTAAACAGTTTGCGATAGTTTTGAACTATTTATTCTCTCAGATCTAACGAAATATCATCTATGAACAATTCTGTAAAGTTACAACTGAAGAAGTTCTTATGTGGTCCTCGATATCACTCCAGACAGACAAGCCCTTGGCTCATCTGTTTGTCAGTGTATTTGAGATATATCCAAATCAGCCATCCGTAACGCATTTCAGAAACGTATTCACAGACTGAAATTGTGTATTTCTAACCACGGGGAATACTTTGAGAAGATGGAAAGTTATTTTGACCATTAAAGTCATTTCTTTTAAAAATATTACACAATACACATTACTTATCGACCATCCCTCGTATAACACGAATTTTGACAATTTTCATAATGGAAATATGCATAAAAGATTTCTTAGGGGGAGGCAAAGAGCTTATTTCCTGAAGGAAAGACGCTGACCGTGTCACTTTCTTAGTAAAAGCCCTGATACTGTACAACTCATCATATAGTGATTTAGTTAATTTATGTTTTTGAGTAAATGATGCTTAAAGATCAACTTGAATTAACCTTTTTCAACACTACAAAATCTTCAAGTATACGGTTGTACATCAGGTTTCAAAACAGCAGACATTGTAGAATAGTTGACGCAGTAACATTATCATGCGACAAATACTGCGTACATTCGCGTAACAAGTATATCATTTATGTAAATAAATAAATGTACAAATGTTTTACCTAATACACAGAGAAAGGCAGCTAAAGCGTACACAATGAATGTAGGACTTCGTAGTAAATCAAAATCAAATATTTTCGACAGATTACGTCTTGTTGTAGCCTTTGTTCCGTTTTTGTTAGTATTATGACGTTCATCGTTCGTCGCGTGCTGGTACTTCGTTTCGATTGTCTCCAATGGTCGGAGAAGAGCCCCGATTGGAATTCCATTAAGTACAATTGCTGCCATAATCCACGTGGTCCCTTCCCATGTGTATCGTTCAATAAGGAACTCGGTTAAAGGGGCAAACGCGAAGCCTCCAATACCGCTGCCACACATAGCTATGCCTGTAGCCAAAGCCCGCTTCTTGTTAAAGTATTGACCAACACACACGGTAGATGGAAGATAGAGCAATCCAATCCCAAAGCCTGAAAATCACTGTATGAAACGATCAACTATTTAGATACTCGATTTTTAACATACTCTGTTCATCAGGGTCTTGTTCGGTATACTGTTTAACATACATATATATTTATATATAGACCTCCGATCTTAGTAGAATGGGTTGACTACTAAACAAAAGGTTGTAGGTTCAAATCTCGGCTCCGCATTTCAATATTTCACAGACGCCTTCTTAGCGCCCATATCCCAACTACAGAGTTCAGTACTGTGCTAAGACGGGCGTGACATGGATCGCTGATATAGCCGTCGAGTGACCGTTAAACAATAGATTATTCATCCATTACAAAATGTGATGGTGTAAAAGTGTTAAAGTCTCAAAAAAGCATAATTATGTATAAATCATTTATCAAGATGTAAAATAGTATCACCTCCAAGTATTCCGTACAGTATTATCATCGCTTGTATATTTGGTGAAAATGTACTCAAAAATAGAGATACAGATGACAGGATCGCACCAAATACAGCAACCTTTCTACAACCAAATATGTTGACAAGAACGCTTGAAATTGGACCTAGAAATGAAAAACATTCATGAAACTACTGTTAAAGCATTGATGTTCCTGTTTCTTCATCTTTATAGAGTACATTTGTTTGTCTTCACATAAATCGGCTCCGATCAACATCGTTTGAAAACCCAATTGTAAAAGATCTGTCAAATATTAGACACTTTTGAAACAGTTCGTAGATCTATATTAATGTATTTAATTGCTCTCTGTATGACGTATAGGTCAATATGAATTTAGACCATTTTGTTTGGCCGCATTTTCCCGACCAAACGAAATCGGTTCATATTCTAGCGTTTCTTGTTCGATTTCTGGAATGGAATGGGCTAGGAGCTTAGATTTGGTCTCATGTTTTGTGCAAACATGTATACCTGAAACCGCTGCAAATCTATATTTGAAGTTTTGTGAAGGTGATGCGCATTCACCGGTCATATAGTATTATATATCAGTTTATATTCATTTAGGGTATTATGAGTTAAGTTATTGTGTTTTATGTAGACTTAATTACAATTTTACCATCACAGGCATGTTGCCCTAGCCTGTGTGACAATGCAGTATTTTCCCTGGGTACGGTATATTATGTTGTATTAAGATAGTTTCGAGATTTCGTGGAGTCCGTGCTAAGCTGGAGTGCGTGGCCCTCGTGGGATAGAAACCTCGTACGATTTTGTAAGAGTTATACTCGTATATCACATCCGTTATACGTCCCATTAATACAATCATAGGCACTCGATTTCGTGATTTTTATACGTTTAAAGTTGGGGAACACTACAACGAAAGCAAGGTTCCCGGAAAGCACGTGCAGATTAGAAGGAAAGCCGGGCTTATTTTCGTCACTACCGTCAAAAATCACGGAATCGAGTGCCTATGAATATAATATGATATAAGAACCGCTGGAGAACACGCATATTTAGTCCACGCACTCCAGCATTTGATCAGCAAATGACAATGCAGTATTTCTCCTGTATAAATTCTCACTGTCCAATATATTTACGAATGGATCACTCTCAATGGACAGTCGTCCGTTATTTTTTGTAATATTGGAGTGTAGTCGACATTTTAGACTGCAACTCAAATTTGGACAATGACAACGACGCATACGTAAGGTTTTCTTGTACTTTGATGATTCGAAAATATGAAGACTTATTAACATGAACAAATTTTAAATATACTGACATTAAATACACTGACATTAAATTAAATTAAACAAAGTATTACACAAAAATACCACATTTTTGTCTATTCACAACTTCCATCATGATTGCAATGTCTTACAAACCATTCTAAAACATACTAGAAGCCCAAGGGCAACATGTCGAGCCCCTGTTTAGCCAGCTTGTGATCTTGACCTTTGAACTACAAGTATGGGTGATATTCATGACACATCATTTCTTTGCAGAGGTAAACTTTCATACCATTTTATTTAAAAATCCTTGAATGCAAACAGAAGTTACAGCCCAGACAAGGAACATATATTTGACCGAATGTGTAATCTTGACCTTTGACCTATAAAAATCTGGGTGTTGCCCAAGACACATGGTCGCATTCTATTATGGAAGGTCATTTTTAAATAATTCAATGCATAAGGTAGACACAGCCCTGACAAGATGTATAATGATTATTTTTTATGTTTGACCTCTAAGTGTGACCTTGACCTTTGAGCTAGAGACCTTGATCTTACGCACTGCACACCGCCTCATGTTGTTTTACAATTATGCCAAGTTATCTTAAATGTTTCTTTGCATAAGGGAGATACAGCTCGGACAAGGTGCATAATGCTCATTTTTGACGTTTGACCTCTGAGTGTGACCTTGACCTTTGAGCTAGAGACCTGGATCTTGTGCACTGCACACCGTCCTATGGCGTTTAACAATTATGCCAAGTTATCTTAAAAAGTTTCTATGCATAAGGGAGATACAGCCCTGACAAGGTCTATGATGCTCATTTTTTATGTTTGACCTTTCAGTGTGACCTTGACCTTTGAGCTAGAGACCTGGATTTTGCGCACTGCACACCCTCTCATGGTGTTTAACAATAATGCCAAGTTATCTTAAAAAGTGTCAATGCATAATGGAGATACAGCCCGGACAAGGATCCGGACGGACACACTAACTAACTCACTAACCAACGTACAGACACGCAACCGCCATTGTGGCGACTATGTTGAGCTCACCGCAGGCGGGCTCGAACACACCATTCCTGGAAAAAGTAAATTCTCTCACTGACAATGGCCTTGTATAAAACCGAATGACAACACTGACGGTTTCGCTTTGCTTATCCGTGGTCCGCTTGTAGGATCTTATGGCGGTCGACCTGTGGCCTGTCTTCTCAGAAATAAGCCGTTCATCCACGCCCTTAGCATAAAGATGCGTGGCGGCGGTAGCCCGAAGCGAGTGGTTTGTGTAGAACCCCTGAAAACCAACCGCTTTGCAAAGCCGACCAACTGTGGCCTGAAGTGGATGGACACCTACAGGCATGTCGTCATACAACGTATCATCGCCATACACTTTCATCGGTCCCAGATAGTTCTAAGACGTCGGACTTTGCGTCTTTAGGATTGAAATCAGTCAAATTAGTTGTTTTAGTTGTTCAATCATTTTTGTGTTCACCCAATTTCTGCGCGTCCGACCGTCAATCGTATCGTTTGTCTACGTGTCCATTCTTACGTCCGTCCGTTTGTTGGTTTGCGCGAACAAAGAAATTGGGTTTGGGTGACGACTCTTTGTTCAACCGGAGTCACTAAAAAAATGTCCATAAGTGGATTTATGTGGCTAAAATCGGGTTTATGAGGCTAAATTTTAACATGGGAAAGCCACTTAAGTATCCTATTGTTCGTTCGTTCGTTCAATCTACTTTTAGTCAACCGTAGTGTACACATTGCCAAGGTAGTGAACTCGACATTTTTTAAACAAACGGAAGTGACAAAATAAGCATGGGTCCCGGCTTTCCTTCTAAAAGCTGTCAAAACGTTTAAAGTTGGGGCACACTACAACGAAAGCAAGGTTCCCGGAAAGCACGTGCAGATTAGAAGGAAAGTCGGGACCCATGCTTATTTTCGTTACTTCCGTTTGTTTAAAAAATGTCGAGTTCACTACCTTGGTGTTTTTATACACCAAATAAAGGAAAAAAATGAAGACTTTTCTTTCGACAGATTTCCGTTGTTTGATGAGTGAAATTGAAAATTAACGTCTGTAAACGTATAAAAATCACCTCCGTCTCTATTCCGAACCGCGCAATGAAGACACAAAGGGTTGTGTTCAAATCATCATTTGTCATGTCTGTCATCTCGGAAATGTTAGAATTTCTAGCCTTTCACCATTCCTCAAAACCGACACCAACCACTTAGATTTTCTCAGGGTTGCCTCGGGAACCGACGTTTCAAATCAAATTATGTATTGTCGCAGCTTCTTGATCTGCCTGCTGGCTGGTGGAAACAAGCTCGTCGTCGTCCCCATCGTTCATGTTCAAATAGTCCCCTATCCGTTGCGAAAAATCTGGCAAATTCTCCATATCGATAGTTTGTGACAGTACGAATGCATACGAAGGAATGATGGTTTGAATCGATGCAAACAGGTTGGCAAAAAATGTACATTTCTCGTGCTAACCGAGCAGTGAGGTTGAAAGAGTCGATTTAAAGGTACCCGCGTACTCGGAAAACCTATAGCTAGCTAACTGCATTGAGATATTTTAACACCAATGCCTGAATTCTTATCATTTGGAAAAACTTACCTTGTTGACATATAATATGGATGCTCACAACGAGGACGGAAGTTCCTCACAACATTTTTGCCGAAGGATAAATTACACTCGGTATGAGTTAAACGGGCGTGAATTTACATTGACAATGGTTACCTAAACAATGTCTACGATAAACACGACCGATTGACAATCGGGGTCATCGTATCTAATTGTATTGGATCGTCACAAACCGTATTCCATTGGGTTTCCAAATCTTGTTGATCGGGGCCGATCTTAGACAAGATGAACAAGTGAAGAAACAGTGATGTCCATACGCTGTCCCTGCTTAGTCGGGATGTGTAGATACCCGTCTCGGTCCAGTGTTGGCTTAAATCGTGATCATATTCGGCTCTGATCGTGATAGACAACCATGTCGTTACAGATGGGGCATCAAACGTGTTGGAACGTATCTCCACAGACCACATGGTTCGAATTCGGGAAAACCGATCGTGGTGATCGTGTCAGATCGAGACCAAATCGTTGTCTCTAGCAATCCTATCTGAACGTATGTGACCTATCCGAACAGGAAACCAAACCGTGACAGATCGTGACACTTGAGTTGTCAAATCGTGACCGGATCTCGTCGTAGCGTAAAAAAATCGTATCTGTATGTATCAACTCGCATTACTCGCATACAAACCTGTGATTTGAGAAACAATCCACGATCAAATACGAACGACCAATCGTGGCTTTCTATATTCGTCTTATCGTCACATTTATTCCAGAACTTCAAGTTTTACAAAATTGGAGTATGGTACAGTTGAATTCGTCCCGAAATGCTCTTTGTGTGTTAACTTATATGCTTGTAGCATTAACATGAAGAGGCTAAACTGCTAAACTCGCCTATTTTCCAAATTTTCAACTGGACAAAATGGATCGAGTTGCACGCTCCTAGAGTTGAAGTCACGTTATGAATTCAACCATCGTGAAATCGAAAGGCGGAAAATAGTAAAATGTCAGTCGAATGGTTATGGACTTGGGGCCATATTTCGAATTTGAGGAGGCAATCCAACTAGTTTATGGAATGTTGGTGGTTCTACACTGATGTTAGCCTGGTGTCACCCTCAACTGTCAAAGCCACCAAATGACACTGGTTGTTCGTGCGACGTTCAGCGTAGCTCTAGGGCTGATAATTACCCATTGTATTAATTTACAGATGACTTTGTGCTACTGCATGTTTGTTAAATCTTGAATCAGGAATGAGGGACATTACATTCTTGGTGGGTTAACCTGACTTTATCTAAACTGGAGCTTGAACTCATGACATCAATGTTCCGTTCGAGGCGATTAATATTAAAAAGTAATTAATTGTACTTGCCCACTATTAAATACGTTCCGTTAAATGCAGAGATAATCCATGATGTTAAACTGTTTGTTCCATTGAAATGAATCATCAAATCATGGAGTAATAATCCAAATGAAAATGATATCCCGTCAACAATAACACTAATACTAAAACAACAAAAAGTCACAACCCATCCCCACCCACCGTCTGGAGGATTCTCGTAGGAAGTAGATGTACTTTCAGAGAGATTATTACTAGTAACATTGTCTTCCTTTTTGTCTGATGCATTATCCGTCCTACAAATATTCCCGTTAGACATGATGTCGGTGTTATATTGGTTTACTCCGGGGATTTATTTTGTCATATATTACACTACATGTAAATAAAATATAAAAATCACGCATCGTGACGTTCATTCGTTATATAAATGCTTTTTATTATTCTAGTGAATGATATATGCACACAGAGATTCTGAAGTACTTTTCAGTCTATTAATTATATTCGTTAAAAAGCCACGTAAACGAATCACGCGATTATCCTTCTGGTGCATCTGCTAAACATGTTTACACAAAACTATGTTTACTAATACCTCTCAATTATAATCGCATGACCAGCAGAGCTTTAACTAGAGTTTTAAGTTAAAATGTGTTATATGATAATTATTTCAAGTGGCGTTGCGGTCCATTTGAATAAATAATAATATAAACACGACCTTAGATAAACCAAGCGTAAAGTTGGATGCCCCATTAGCTTTTTGGATGTTAAATTAAATAATGTGGGTCTTATTTTCCCTTGAAAGATGTCTTATCGGTGAAATTGACTTTAACTTTCAATAAAAACATTCAGAATTTTTGTTTTTAATCACGCAGTAAATACAGAAATGTAGCACAGCATTATTTCAATGATTCTACCCAGGTGTACTAATAGGGTTTTCTTCCACTTTATAAGTTAAAGTCGTCAGATGACCCTGGCGTGATGTTAATCTCCAGTGAAATAGAACTATACAAAAAAACGTACAGTTTAATATCATCGAGTAATATAAACTACAGGAGTTATTCCCCTTTAACCAAAGATTTGTATAAAACAAAATTAATGTCTTGTGCAAATAATTCAGATTTTTATCATTATTTTCTCAGAAGACTAATGAGAATTACAAAAAGAAATGTCCATGATATCCTTGATATTTGATAAATACTAGTGTAAGGGCCATTTTTTGGGAAGTAGAAGCAATTTTGAATAGTAGACCAGTTACTAGAAATTCTGATAGTCATGATGATCTAGAAGCTCTTACATCGAATCATCTGTTGTTGTTTAAGCGTAAGCCAAATTTACCTCTTGGTGTATTTGTAAAAAAAACTGATAACTATTGTTGTTGGCGTCAAGTGCAATATATGGCTAACCGGACTAACTTCTTCTGGTCGCGCTGAACCCGTGAGTATCTTCCACTTTTACAAGAACGCCAGCAGTGGAATCAAGTGAAAGAACATTTGAAAGAGGGAGTTGTGGTACTAGTCGTTGATTCAAATGCACCTAGGAATTCGTGGCCTTTAAGAAAAGTTGGTACAACAATACCAGATAAACCAGGATTTGCGAGACAAGTTGAACGGAAAACTAGTTCGAATTCACGTCTTGTGCGTCCTATTGATAAATTGTGTGTTTTACTTGAAAATGAAGGATAACACTTGTAAGCATTGTTCAGTAGTATAGTCAGTTAAAGACCTGTGCTCGCTAAGAAATATTTGTATGACTCTAAGGCAATATTTATATCTGTATTATTCACCATTTTTAGTATCAATTTTTGTAAGACAAAATAGTCAACCTTTAGCACACTGAATCTTCTTAAATCTTTCACTTATTTATTGATAACTGCAATAGTTCAAAACTAATTCTATAATTGCGGAGTAATTAGTGCTGTACCATTTTCATTTCTAAACTGAACGCTTGTCTATATGTTTACCATATAAGGTGGTTTTACACACGTATACACTAGTATTATGATTTATTCCATTACACCAATATCATATCAAGGTCAAGGACTGAATATCATTATTGAAATTCAGTAAAAACACAAATTTTATTTATAAGCAGAAATGAGTTATGTAACAAATTCTCAAAACAATATTATCCGCTAATAAACAAGGAATGATGAAAGAAATGATGTTAGCGCGCATCAATCACGTACATGAAAATATTATTATGTTGTCGGATCTTAATGCATTAGTATTTAATACAGCTCACATAATTAATTATCTATTTGATAGTAATCGTGAATTAAAAAAGAACTTTAGTGATTCAACTAATCGCAAACTAAACTTATGATTATTTCAATCATATATAAGGACGCTTATTTAATACTAGTTGGTATGAACAAAAAACTCTTTCCAATGCGTTTTCTATCATTTTATTCCAGTGAACTTCAAAGTTGAAACGATTGACTGAAATTACAAATATCCAGAGTAAATAAAAATGTTCCAGAGAGCATAGTAGCAAACAATAATACTCCAATATCAAAGGGAGGCAACTCGTACACGTAACCCAGAGTAGATGCAGTAGATTATCTCCCTTGCTAATGAAATGAACGGAAACAGTAATAGCGACAGGCCACATATTATAACAAATAAACAACATGATACACAAATAAGTTGAAACCACATATTGTCCTATATGTTTGTATATATCTTAGCTAGCAAGTGAAAGCAATTTCGGTTGCAGCAAGGTTATGATGCCAGCGTCCGGCGCGCACAATATAAGATAAATCTGGCAGGAATAAACATTAATTCTACAAAAGATTACAGAATTACGTACTTAAAAACATCAAGAAACAATATGACTAGCTACTAAATGGTCTTCTTATCAAATAGAGATTCATTTCTAGGAAATCAGTACAGTAACAGATAGAACTTAGCTAGAAAACATGCAAACATTAACGAATTATTTTTAATACAGCTCACATAATTAATAATTATCTATTAGATAGTAAACGTGAATTAAATAAGAACAAATTCACACATTGACCATGAAAACTCCAGTGTTAGAAATTAGATGTTAGACGATGGTTGTTTTCATCTTCCGATTAAGCTGCAGTTGTGTGGTAGGTGTTGTTTTCGCTGGATGTTTGACGGATATTAATGGCTTGTTGCTATGCTTAACATTAACAAAAGATTTGGAAATATCACTGTTAATACTCCTAATATGTCCAGCCTTATGATTTTCCTTCGTAATTTTCAAAACTTTACTAGAAATTATTTTATTTTTCAATTCAATTTTATTTCTCGTAGCTGTTTCGTCTTTGTTTGTATAACTGCATTCACTCACAATTATTGAGATGTCGTTATCAGATTTAATTTCTTTATTATTTGACTTCAGATCCTGAACAGGCGTATGCTCACGTTTTTTGCGTCTAATCCATCTTCGAAATTGTCTAGTATTTCGTTTACAGCGCGCAACGTGCTTTTGACGTGACATCCAATCCAAACAAACAATACCTCCTGAATAAAGATATGAACCACAATTTAGATTCATTGAATCAGAAAATACCTGCATTGCAAACGTCCAGTCCAGTATAAACATTAAATTATTTAAACTGTATGTCTAATACCAATAATAAAAGAACTGTTAATATCTATCAAATGTTTATCATATATTTATTTCGCTCCATTGAATACAGTATAAGTAAATGTATTAACGATTTTCTAGACGAATTATACTTATGAGTATTAGTTTATTATAGCTGTTTGCGAGTATATAGTGCAGTGTCTATTACTAGTTTGGATAATCCTGGCCAATTGATTGGCTAATGGTGATGACTGAATTTATTAATAGTTGACAGGTAAGTAAATCATCAAGGCATTGTCTAGATAAGTTATTGTGTGGCTATTTGAAGTTCAATGTGGTTGTATGATAGTGCTCAGATTTATGGTGAATTCGTTAACATTTGGGGTTGATTCTATTTGATTGATGTAGGGTAAGATATTACCATGTGCTTGTGAACTATATACATGAATTTATTCATTTGTCAAATACTCATGATTGTCATTATAATGTGTATTACTCATATCATATAAATATTTTATACTCTCCTTAATGGAGGATTGAAAAAAATGTACAGTCAATATCCTTTATGAAAAAGGCAACTTCATGCAAAAAACATAAACCAATAT
The DNA here is from genome assembly GCA_964023205.1 of Lutraria lutraria. Lineage (NCBI taxonomy): Eukaryota > Metazoa > Mollusca > Bivalvia > Venerida > Mactridae > Lutraria > Lutraria lutraria. The sequence continues at coordinate 23,612,605 of OZ026843.1, forward strand.
GCTTCTTGTAATTCGTCTACCTATAACGTTTTGTTGTTCTAGTTAGGACATAGAATGATAGTTTTAAGACAAGGGTTACCCACCAATAAGACAAATAACAATGAGCATGCCGAGCAATCCAAGTACTGCTGCACCCTGGGCTTCTTTTACATTTGGTTTAAACTCATCAATCTCTTCTAGCATATTATCATCATTTATGGATAGAACTGGAGAGAAATATAAATAATACATGTATATCTTGTATACATCGCACTCAAAGTCACTTTTATTTTCCCACCACCACCGATAAAATTTAATGTGTACGCGTTTACTTGTTCCCCTTACAGAGCAACCACTCCAAAGCAACAACCTGTTGTTGAGAGTTTGTTGCTCTAACGAGATTAAATTAATACAAAATTTGTACAGTAAGAACAAATCATACTGTCGTTGAAGGGGGGTTGTTACTCAAGAGAGGGTCGCTCTGGAGAGGTTGCATATTACAATGTACATGTAAAATACATCATATGTAATTCATTTGTTTAAGTAAGGAGCTAGCATTTGTGGAATCTAGCATAATGATGACATAGTTTATTTAATAAAATCTGATTATGATGATGATTTATATTAAAGGGATTATTATATGAATTTTTACAAAAGATAGTTGCTACTTGTAATTTATATCTCTAGATAGATTACAAGCGCGTGTATCTCTACAAAAAGACTGTTGGAACTTGTTCACTGTCTCTATAAAATATATCATTAGTGCGTGTATCTTTATAAAAAATATGATACTTGTACTTGTTCACTGTTTTTCTAAAAAGGATATTATTGTAAATATCTCTATAAAAGCCGTACCGTCACATGTGCCATTTCCTGCATTAGTCGCCAAGTGCCATCTACCGTCAAAGTTACACGTTACTGTCGGTCTTGAATAGCCAGAAAAACTATATCCATTGACACAGTTATACTTTACCTTAAATATTGATATACGAGTTATAGTCATTGTAATAAATTTCAGACACACGTGGAAAATTCTGTCATTTACTATATGACGATGGCGCATTCTTTGTCAAAGGTTAAGGGTTTGTTTATCATACATGTACGAGTAGTGTCACCTCTATTGAAAGGGTCAGCCAAGTTGGCTTATGAGACACCTATCTTTTGCTCGCTCAGTACCACGCGAATACCTTCTCTTTTTGTCGGGCGCCTAGCTGAGATGGGCCTAAGTTAACCATTGTTTAACTAGCTGGCGGCTCACCAACCGATTGCACCAATTCTTTCCCAGTCTCCATTATCATAATAAAGTATTTTAAAACAAACTGTATTCATAATGTACTTATCAACTTTTCAACTTATGAATACCTGATCCATATATCTGTACGTAGCCTTCAATGTAGACCCGTCTACTTTTGCATTTCCAATACGATCTGGGGGCTTGTCTCGACAGTTGACTCCTATAATGAAGCAATAACAGAAACACTAACAATGCTAGTGACATCACTAAGTCCATGCTACGAGAGCAAGGTAAAGAACGGAATCGGCTGCATTTCATGGTCCACGACAAATAGCATATTCCCGTACTTCCTTTTTGTTCTAAAACTTTGTTCTACTCAACAAGCACTGACAATACTGCACATAATTCTCAAGAACGGTTACTTCTTCATACATGGGAAATGTTTGAATGGAGATTAAACAGTAATGAACATTGATGGAGACGAAAATATAGCGGGGTTCAAACAATACAAGAGATGTCAAATCGATAGTCTCGTAGAATATGCCGAACATACAAAAAACTTTTCAGGAAAGCAAAAAAAAAAATAGAAGTTTTAAAGGGCAAAGCAAAGGTCCTTTGCTGAATGATTTTAAGGTTCAAAATACATGTATAGGTACATTTTGTACGGGATCCAAATAATTACGAGAGTCTTTACTTTTTTTAATTAACGAAAATCCTGCATGTTTGTGAATTTTTCTCACACGTTTGCATGTTCGGAATTCGTATATTAAACAAGATCTAGTCAGAAAATAAACTGAAACAAAACAACGAACATACAAAAAAGCCGAACAAGCAATTGGAAAACAAACAGTATTATCCCGTTCTTATAACTCTAATATTAATTGAAATAACTTCTTTACAAATAATAAAACAAAGAAACATAGAATTTCTTAGTGTTCCGCCATTTTCTGTTTGATAAATAATACAACAAAATGCCGAAGTTATAAAGCGTGTATGTTCGGACTTTTTTACCTCCTTATCCAGGCCAATTGAAATATGGTATGATTGACTATAGTGTTCGGTATTTTCAGGAGTTGGGCGGGATACAGAACTGAATTTCGGCACGTTCGGTATTTTCAAGCGAGACCATCGAAATTCAAAGGAGATCAAATATAAGGGAGATCAAAGTTAAGGGAGACCATGAAAGCGCAGGTTAGGAAAGAAGTCAGAGACCAAAAGAATGGATTGTTTAGATAATATTGAAAACGAAACAATACTAAATCAGCATGAAACCGAATACACGTGACCCTTATCCTTTGTCTTGTCATGTATAACTGTAAAACTGATACTGAATGTTTGTTATATTAATATGAACTTGTGAATATGTCTTGATGCATGTATAAACCACGATGCTACTGTAAATGCCGACTGAGAGTACCAAATATACTTGAAAAACAAGACAAAGTCAAACCTCAGGTAAGCCAATACATAACAAAATGTTCAAAATTCAATGGTTACAATTAAAGTAAGTTATTGTGGACTGGCACACTTGTTTATAAAAGTTAACCTGGCAAAGATTGATTAAAGGGTAAATCGAGTTAACAACATTTATTTCGATATAAACATCCTACATGCCAAACTAACATACTAGTATTAAGATTTAAATTACTTAGTTCAAATTAATGTGTATAGGCCGATCTGTCAGAGGGCATAACATGGTATAACTAAAAGCCCAACACTTACCGGAAGTTACTCTGTACATAAAAGTTGTTGGACACAAGAACTTATAAAACATCTGATTCTCGTCCATTGTTCCGTTCATTGCAAACTGTCTACAATTACAATCTGTATCGTTGGTTTCACCTAGATGCAAATGTGCATAAACGTATGACGTTATTTCTTTACGTATTATTGATATTCAATCAAGCGGACTAAGTTATATTAATGTTAAGCCAAATTCGACTGTGCATTTTGTTTTCTTCCACCTTATAGACGCCGAGGTGAAACAAAGTAAACTGTGGATGAAGACGATTGTCACATAACAGAATAAATCACACCTCGAGATAAAACAAAATTTAATGTAAACAAAATAATTTAAACGGAATACATGTTGTTGTTACGAAATAGATCTTAACATTGAAATAATCTCAAAACAAGTTGAAATGTGGAGTAAACACTGAAAATGGGTCCAAAATTTAAAACAAATCGTTCTAATGAATACGTGAAGTTTGTTTTTACAGTAATATGGATTTACCAAATTCATCGCATTCTGCTATGGACGAACAGCTCCTCCTACATCGACATGGAACAATCTCTGGCATAGATATACATTCATTCTGTTGTGTAAGTCCCCATTGTGTGCATACAGTGGACTCGTCAATACATGACAGTACCATCAATACTGTAACAATAATATACAGCCCTTATCGGAATCATTACAAGGGCTCTGTATCGCCACCATAAGGCAATTTGAATAATAATTTTAAAACAGCTTCATTTGGAAATACGAGTATATTGTCTCCGAAGTGGATGATATATTTGTAGAAATATGAATAATATAAAACAATACCCAAAGAATTTTGTAATATTCTAAATAAATTCAATAAACTGATTTATTTTTCTTACCTTGAGCCATGAAGAAAATTAACCATATCTGTAACATGATGTCCAAGATATTAAAATAAATGTAGACTGATATGTATGGTTCATACAAATATATGTCAATATTAACGATCGTTTGATCTGTTTAAACTTCTCAAGAGGACATTGACTTGACTGCAATAAGGTGTCTATGAAATTTTAATGAGGAGGTGATATAACATGGTTGGATTGGATAGATTGTATTCATAGTGCAGCATCACTATTGTGTATGACGGCCGGCCAAGCTGATAAATGTGACCAGTCATATATAACGGGGTGCTGACCCCTCACCAGTTCTCAAGTCAAGTCAAAGTCAAGTCAAAATCCTTTTATTCATTCACTTCATGTATGCATGAAAATATGAGAAACATAGTGTACAAGCATTGATAAGAGTCTCTTTAAGAAAATCATAAATGTGACCAGTCGTATATAACGGGGTGCTGTCACCTCTCAAACCTGTCAGCCTCGAATCCTTCAACGCACGTGCTGTACCAAATGAACGGGCAAGTATAACAATAGACTGGTTCACGGCGTAGCATTAAGGGACAGGTAATCCGGGCAAGTATAACAATAGACTGGTTCACGGTGTAGCATTAAGGGACAGGTAATCCAGGCAAGTATAACAATAGACTGGTTCACGGCGTAGCATTAAGGGACAGGTAATCCAAACAAGTATAACAATAGACTGGTTCACGGCGTAGCATTAAGGGACAGGTAATCCGGGCAAGTATAACAATAGACTGGTTCACGGCGTAGCATTAAGGGACAGGTAATCCAAACAAGTATAACAATAGACTGGTTCACGGCGTAGCATTAAGGGACAGGTAACCCGGGCAAGTATAACAATAGACTGGTTCACGGCGTAGCATTAAGGGACAGGTAATCCGGGCAAGTATAACAATAGACTGGTTCACGGCGTAGCATTAAGGGACAGGTAATCCAAACAAGTATAACAATAGACTGGTTCACGGCGTATCATTAAGGGACAGGTAATCCGGGCAAGTATAACAATAGACTGGTTCACGGCGTAGCATTAAGGGACAGGTAATCCAAACAAGTATAACAATAGACTGGATCACGGTGTAGCATTAAGGGACAGGTAATCCGGGCAAGTATAACAATAGACTGGTTCACGGCGTAGCATTAAGGGACAGGTAATCCAAACAAGTATAACAATAGACTGGTTCACGGCGTAGCATTAAGGGACAGGTAATCCGGGCAAGTATAACAATAGACTGGTTCACGGCGTAGCATTAAGGGACAGGTAATCCAAACAAGTATAACAATAAACCAGCCAGGTATCGTAATTCAGACAAAGTTGTGTTTGTTTACATCTTAGCAGTTATAGATTGCATTCTCATAAAAAAACGTTCAAACCTTTGTACCATATACCATTACATTATCTAACTGAACATAAACACAGAAAACTTAATCATTTGAATCAATTTTAATAATCCATCAAACTCATTTCAACAAAACAATAAAACAAATGGTTCAGCCGCTCTTAAATGCTCCAAGAGCGCATGAATATAGAACAATGAATGCATGCGTTTCCCTGAAAGTCAAGATCACATTATATACATTACAGAGGTCATAATCATAAACACTATCAATTCTATATTAATATCTATGAATTGTGGTTTAAATCAATCAACATACATGCAAATAAACAATTGAAACTGAAAAAAGATTAATATAATAAATGAGTTTTATCTTCACTTCAATAAGTTTTATTTGTTTGTCTTCTTATTGCGGTTCGCCTCGCTACACCGTCACTCCAGCCACAGTGATGAAGGATGTTGTCTTTCGAAGATTTTATTTGTTCATTAAATATGCTGACCAGCTGATCATGGTCTCTGAAAGGACTAGTATTTTGTTCATGTGTGTTTCATTTTAAGATTTTTGTCTTTTTTAGCATACAGACGTGACTTTGTTTAATAAATGTTTTTTTCAATGATATTTGTTATACACGACGGCCGATTCATCAAGCCAGGATTCTTGGGCAGTAGTTTAACCCTTCCATAATAGCCTACACTTTCTCCACATATTGAAGAAGATCGTCATTCTTGTCAAATTTTCATACATGGGTATGACCTACAGGATTCGAATCCGAATTATTGGGTTATCTATGTACTTGAATAGGACTAATATCAATAAATAAATAAAATAAGCTATCCGTGAGTATAGATCTTGACTTTTTGTGTTTAAAATACATAAATGACAACTCATAATAATACAATAAAAATGATAATAATAAAGTACATGTGTGCTTTAACGTCTAAGACGCAATTTTGATAAAAAGCCCACCAGCTGGTGCTATAAATCCACACTAAATGCCGTATAAAAGTTAAAATCCCACTAGTATATTCACAGCTGGTCACACGTGTTGTATGTGTTATTTACAAACACAACCAAATAAAATAGATAAGGAAAAAGTAGGCCTGTTTACGGTTAACTGACCGTCCCTTTCTTTTGGCATCGACTTTAAAGATTCTTACACTTAAAATCAAATTACGACACGACGTGGGGTCGAATCGCATTTAGAAAAAAACATTTATACAGCCCAGCAACCCTATTATTGTGGTCAAGTAACCGTTAACATGACCTTTTCTGTTACCATAGCAACCGTTCCCTGGACCTGAATAAAGCTTTCATTTACCCGTTTCGTGCAAACAATTACTAAAAGCAATTCCGTACATAGTTATCCCTGATTTAGATTTAAAAGCGACATAATAATACAATAATACAATGTAAAATCCTTACCTGTCTGTTTGGAACGGACTTTAGTGCATATTTAAACTATATGATAAATTGACCATAAAATGAACATATGACGCACATCCCTCTATCTTAACCTATCGGTAACACCAGACTAATACCTGTCCAATGTTTGTGAATACTTTGTATAGAACATGTGCTGCTTGGTAAGAACTGGTCACAACCTATGCGTCACTTTTATGGTTATTTCCTACAACATCCATTTCATAGTTTGATGAAAAAGCAGCACCATTTTTAGTATTTACAGAATTCCTTCTCTCCTCCCATCTACTTATCGCTCTAAGAGGGAAACAAATGACACCAGACAGACCTATCGCGGCACCGGCAAGATAAAATGCTCCACTATAGTCCCCTGCTTTATCAGAGAGAGCACCTGTAATGATTTCAATAGGGTTAAATCACAATGAGACAGCTACAGTATCAATATACGGTTATACACGTTCGGTTTGAATTTTGATAAACAGTACAACCTCCCCAGAGTGACGACCCTCTCTTAAGCAACATCCTCCCTTCAACAACAGCTGTTTTTCCCACTGTATAATTTAATTCATTTAACCTCTCTAGAGCAAGAACCTCAAAACAAAAGCACAATTCTGCTTCTCCCAACGAGTGTTTCTTTGGAAAGGTTACAATGTAGTTAATAATTGGATAATGTGAAGTTTTAATCAGAAAAGGCATTTCATGAATATAGTGAGATTCATACAAGCATTGAAAAATGTATTCGTATTTACATGAATTCACAATAATCGTATACTGCATAAGATATAAATCATGCATTATCACGCTTATATGTTGTTTAACGGTCCATTTAATAGCTATGGTCATGTAAGCGTCACCCCAGAGATTGGGGAGAGAGAATACAGGAGTACCGGGCATTTTAGCATATTCCTACTCTTGTGTCGAATACTTTTCCTGGTTCTTTATAGTGCCCGGGTAAAGCACCTATACACATCACATCCATTTCCTGTGATTTTCTTAGCACAGTACCGGGGCATGAGGGTGTCCCTTACTATATTCAAACAAACATGTACAAATAATAAGGATATAATTGCATATAAATTAAAAGATAACAAATGATATAAATTACCTGCTATCGGCGTGCCGATAAATGCAGAAAGCCCTTGACACATGGTAACTAAGCCAAATGATGACGTCAACTTTTCTATACCCAATAATTCTGCCATAATGATTGAACGATAAGACACAAATACGGCTAGAAATATAAAAAAAAACTTACTTAGCATAATCATAGAAATGTGTAACATATAGGATTTAAGACACGAATGTAGTAACTTATCAAAATGACAAGGAGCCTCCGTTGTCGTGCTGATATTGTCTGCGACTAGCAATGGCTAGCCCCTCTTCGCTGTGAGTTCGAACCTAATCCTGGACTAGACAAATAGACACATGAGGAAGCTGCCCGACTATCTTACAGAACTTTGATGGTTCAAGCTAGGTTAAGCCCGGGGCCGTACTCCTTCGTTAAAGATGGAAAAGTCGCCAAATGACCTTGGTTCTTGGTGCCATGTTAAACCCCAGAGAGACAATAAGTTATAACAATATCAATGGCAATAACAATGAAAGTCACGAAACCTTAAAATGTTCAGAGAAAGCAATTCATATTAAAACGATAAAATCTCAGGTTAAACGAAGTGTATATAAACCATCCTAGAATAGGACCAATACTCATGTTAAATTATTCATTGTATGAGTTTGCCTTAGGTTAAGATAATATTATATAAGAGGCAAACTCTTCCGACCACATGGTTTATATACCAACAGTCGTCGACGGACGAACGACAGACAAGAAGGGATCCAAATGATACACTTCATGACAAAATCTAACACAAACTTACCTATACTAATACCAAATACCACACAGTATGTAGCCATTGCCCAATATTGATTATAATAAGGAACGAACATGGTGGCAACTCCACCTATTACCAATGCTACACTGTTTATCATAAGAGCATCAGCCCATGATCTGTCTGCAAGCCAGCCCACGCCTACACGTGCCACGGTATTTAGTATACCAATAATGGAAATCAACATGGCACCCTGTTGTGATGTCATACCAAATTCGCTGGTGAGATCGGGAATGTACGTAAACGGAATGAAAAACCCTGAAGTGCCAAAGAAGAAAAAATCTGGTTTAACTAAAGTATGCATGTAGAAGCTAAATCATTCGTTACTGTACACATGATGAATACATCGGGGAGGGGGTCATTATATATAAGCAATTTATTCATTTAGTTTTACAAGTTCAAAGTTTCTTCCATATCTAATTCTACACCAAACACTATTACGGATTACTCGTACTTCCCGGTATATATGAAAATGGCACGATGTAAAAATAGAAAAGGGCGTGTCCATTTCCCCAATGTTTTTTATTCAATTGGCTCATTATACAAGATTACCGAAAAGAGAATTAAGCAATAATATATTTCTGGAAGTACATTAATGTCGAAGTCCAATGTTCGCTATTACGTGTATGATTCTTGTAACACGTGTATACCAGAAAGTCTAAATGAAACAAGATTAAAGATTCAACAACTGAACCGTTTAATCATGTGGCATGTCCATATGTTCAATACGAGTATATCATATTTGTACCAAAGGTAAGACAGTTTCTATCTAACTTGTTTCACATATGAAAGTAACAACAATCTTCTTTCATGTAGTTTTAAATGTATACAAGAAATGACACCATAAACACAATTTACAAAATTATGCAATAATGTTCAACCACAAAATTACACGAAGTATTTGTGTTTTATTATGTTATAATAACCAACCCGACGCGATTCGGTTTTATTAAACAAAATCAATTATGTCAGCTATCATTACTACACTTAAGTGTCTTCATAAACTACAGAATTTTATCACACTGTATTTATTCTCCTTTGAAGAATTAATTTACACAAATGCAAAACAAAAACAGGTTGAATTCGTATAACAACAAAATTATGCAGTAATGTTCCACCTCAATATTAAACGAAGTACCAACAAGAATTTCACTATGAAATCAATCATTTCAGCTTTCATTGTCATATAAACTACACTACCTTATAAACACGCATTCGCTTGTTAGAAGTAAAACCCTATTGATTTCGTTCAACAACAACATTTCGTATTCAAAAAAATATTTGATGCGATATGTTACAAGAATTTAATGCAAGGAGCGATAGTGAGTTTGTTTCAATGAGTAAACGCCGTTTTTCAACGATATGACAGTTATACTAGTATACGCAGTCAGTTCACCTAACGAGTTTTCCTGGACTTCTTATCAATAATAACTTACCCTTCCACATGTAGCCATCGTAGGATACCCACGGTTGCTGACTCCACACTGCTACATCCTATATTCGTACATCACATGCGGGGCGATGTATGCAGCGGAGTGGAGTCTGCAACCGAGGGTAAGATTTCGTGGATGCAAGTAGCCGGCAATTTCGCAACCTAATACATGTTTTATGAATGAAAATCGACAGTTTTGGTTAAATTTTTACAGAAGGATATGACCTGCCGCTACCGGTAATGGAACCCGGAGAGCGATAGTTAGACAATACCCAAGTTACATACAATCAAGGATGTAGATTATCAATAAGTTCACTTACCTAACATACAAAGAAAACACGACAACCCATATACTAGAAAAGTAGGACTCCGAAGTAATTCAAAATCAAACATGGACGACAAATCACAACATTGCATTGATGTCTTTGTTTCTTCGCAGTTTTTGTCATCACCATTAACTAACTTAGTCGCCTCTACTTCACCAGCACGACGCCGACGGTTTTCTTCTTCTGAGCCTTCAAGGGGTCGAAGAAGGACACCGATTGGAATTCCATTGAGCACTACAGCAGCAATGATCCACATGGCCCCTTTCCATGTGTAATGTTCAATAAGGAACTCACTTAAAGGAGCAAACACGAAACCGCCAATACCACTGCCGCAAACAGCTATACCAGTAGCTAGTGCTCGTTTCTTCTTAAAGTAGTGACCGACAGTTACAATTGATGGTAGATATAAAAGTCCCAACCCAGCACCTGAAAAAACAATGACAAGCAATACTATAATCATCATGTAACTGATTGAATGCCATGTTCTATCCATGTTAGCAACTCGCTGTATGCATTCTCTGATCATAGATGACTTCCATGTCACTCGTTTATGAATATCAAGATCTTCTGGGTCAAGTGGTTATTGTCTCTCACTGATGTTCACAAGCCCCGAACTGCCGTGAGTTCGAATCGAGCCAGGGACCTGACAATGTTCCCAAGGCAGTTTATCTAGCCTATGGAAGGCCATTGGTTCTACATAGGTGTACGCATGTGCTCTTCTTCATCCAGTGTTAAAGTTAGAAGTCGCCAAATGGCCTGGCTGATGATGTGAGGTCAAAAACGCAAACAATATTACTGAGTCTTGACAGCAATACTAGAACTTATGTTTATTACTTTAAGTAATTTGAATAAGCCCCCAATAAAAGTAAATATACAACATCAATACTTCTTAAATATATTCAAATTAGCATAATGAATATAAATTTACTAGTATGTGATGTAATAGGGTTGAATTTAAGAATAAACTGAAAAGGGTTGAGGTACATGCAGTTTAGTATACCTGCCCATTCATCAAATCATACACACTTGTCACATACACATTAGTGTCGTATTATTGATGGGAGAAAACATTTCGAAAAAAGTTATATATCATTGTTGACGATCTGAAAACAAATGTGTAACTTTCGTAGACATTGTTTATCAGATTTTGTCCATAATACATGAATATCCCATTATATGTAATGAATCAGGCCAAACACGAAACAGCAAAATAGTGTTCCTATTGTCTATGAATCGTTCATGCAAAATACGAACAAGAAATAGAAAACACCCTTTTTCGACCTATCGTCTCTAATTTTTCCGGTCAAGTTTCTCTAAACATAACTATTTTTTCGAGCCAAACATATGTCAATTGTATTGAATGTCATTCATATTAAAACGTGAACAGGTGTTGTATATTATAACAAATAGATACTGGGAAAACATTAAGAATAGACAGCCATAAACACACTGTAATTTATACACACATGTATTATATATTCATTTATTCATATAACTATAATAAAACTATAATAGAAAATAACTGTGCATTAAACTCGAAATAAATGAATTCTATACTACTAGTACATTGCCATATCTAAGTCTGTATTTATGAGTAAATAAATGATATAAATACCAGACAGAAGCTTACAACATATGTGATGTATATGTTATGGTGTTGCGGTAACAGCTGGGAAGTTCAATCTGCGGACAGAACAGCCCTGAAAGGCCATGTCGAAGAAAATCAAAGTACTGAAAGTACTCGTGAAATCTGAACTTACACAGACTTGCACCGCAACATGAAACGGGAACTAGTTTTAACAACCGCATGGCGGATGTAGATAAACGTAATACTTGGGTCCGCATACAAAATCATGAGCGCCAGTGGAGTGATGGCTTTGGAAAGCTGAACCATCATTCAGTTTCCAAAAGCGAACAAGAAAACCAACCAGCAATAGTCGTCATATGACCAATCCAACAACGCAGCAGTCTATAGGTATATTGGCTCAACATGGCTGCAGTCGATCATGTAAATCAAGGATAGGCTTCTACAGCCACAGTAGACCTTGCTCCTCGGGTGTAACTCCATAGTCACAGACTGGGTGATCTCATCAGACCACTGAACTGTAGCTTTCATTACAGACCATGAAGAATTTTATTTATACTCTTAACATATCTTGTTTATGCTAGGTTAATACTTGTTTCACCTAATGAGAAAAATACTTACCACCGAGAAGTCCGTACAGAACTATCATCACTTGTATGTTTGGTGAGAATGTACTTAGAAATAATGAGACCGATGCCAGGAAAGCACCAAATACAGCAACCTTCCGACAACCAAACATACTAACCAGAACGCTTGATATAGGACCTAAAATGTACAATAGCAATCATTCAAAACATAACACTGATCATGAACTAACAGACACTAACTAGACTTACCTTTTGTTTGAAAAGGTATTATACAGCCATTTATAGTATTTTTAGAACACAATACCCCACCAGCTTAACTTAAGTTATCTCAATTGGAAGAGTATAATGTATAAGGACTTTATGAGTTGTTTTGCTGTAAAATCTTTGTAACAAAGGTATACATCAAATGTCGTCTGCCTAGAAATCGGTTTGAGAATTTTTACTATTAGCTAATCACCATGCTTACTGAAGTGGTTTTTTTTCTAAGTATAAATAAGGTATACAAAACAACAATAAAAACGTACGTACCAATTCCTAAATACGTTCCATTGAAGGCAGAGCTCACCCATGACGTCAAACTCTTACTAGCGTTGAAATGTACCAACAATTCTTTAAAGAATAAACCAAATGAGAACGAAATTCCATCCAGAATCACTCCAACCATGAAGGCAGCAAAAGTCACAACCCATCCCCACCCACCATCTGGAGCGTTGTCATAGCAACTAACAGCTCGCTCGGGAGCAGGTCTTTTTTTGTTCACACAGTCTTTTGAAGATAAATCCTTAATACTGTTGTTTCCATTTTCTTTTTCATGTGTTTTACATGCAGGAATAGTACTTGAATCAATTAACGGGTATTGTTCACTTCCTTCCGTACATTCCTCAGCTGTATTAAGCGTATGATCGTTGGAGGATTTTTCCGAACTCATGTTTGTCATATTCAAATAACAACTGTTACACGTTTTAATTGTAATAAGCGCACTTACATAGTCACGTACAAATTTTCCTAATTCCGATTTCTCGTTAAACCATCAGTAATTAGAACGTTGGGGGAAATTTCAAGGAGACGATCCAAAATCTTCCGTCATCTTGATAATCTTATACCGTAACTAAATCTGCAATATTAAAACATTTTCATTGATAACAAAAGTAAGAACACCGTTAAATTGTACTTCTGTGTTAACATTGACCTTAACATTGAGTCATTCAATTAGTTAGTTAACAATAAAACGGTACACGGTGTATAGACGACAGAATGTACATACAAACAAGAGGGCCATGACGGCCCTATATCGCTCACATGACAATCACTGTTCACTCGTTAAAACTTCGGTTTTAACCGGTGACCTAGTTTTTTACCCCAGAAGACCCATGTTAATACTTGCCCTACATATAAATAAGACAAACATTCTGACAAAATTTGGTGAAGATCCAATCAAACCATGAAAACTAAAGCATAGACAAGGTTTTCCTAAGATTTGACCTTGTGACCTAGTTTTTGACCCCAGATGACCTATGTTCGAATTTGTCTTACATATCATTAAGACAATCATTCTGACGAGGTTTGGTGAAGATACAATCATAATCTACAGTATTAATAACGTTTTCCTAAGATTTGACCTCGTGACCTAGTTTTTGATCCTAGACGAACTTATCCTCAATATCATTAAGACGAACAATCAGACAAGGTTTGGCCAAGATCCAATTAAAACCATACAATTAAGAGCTTTTGCAAGATGTTTACCTAAGATTTGACCTGGTGACCCAGTTTTTTTATCCCGGCTGATCAATGTACAACCTTAACCCACATATCATTGAGGCAAACATTTTGACGAGGTTTAATGAAGATCCAATAAAAACTGTGACATCTACAGTGTTAACAAAGTTTTCCTAAGATTTGACCTGGTGACCTAGTGATTGACCCCAGATGACCCATATTTGTACTTGACGGTTATATCATTAAAACAAACAATTTGACAAAGTTTGGTGAAGATCCAATTATAACTGTGAAATCTACAGTGTTAACATGGTTTTTCATACGATTTGACCTAGCGACCTAGTTTTTCACCCAAAATGACCCAATATCGAACTCGTCCGAGATTTTGTCGATATTAACGTTCTGACCCAGTTTTGCTAAAATTGGGCTAAAAATGTGGCCCCTAGTGTGTTCACAACATAAAGTTTGACGACGCACGACGCCAATCGCCGGTGGGGGACTGATCAGAAAAGCTCACCCTGTCACTTTGTGACATGTGAGCTAAAAACGCTACCATACCTTTAATAATGAATCAAAGTTCATTCATTAGCTACAGGGTCTACCGGGGTGGGGCTAGAGGGTGGTGGGCTCAGCCGACGATAATTTTGACTGTAATGATTATCAAAAGGGGCTGTAATTTTTCTCTCCTTGCCCTTTTGCCGCAAATTGCTTACAACGGGCCTGAGCAATAAGATACACCGTTAACACAATCGTTAAAAATATCCAGCATGACCTCGTGAAGTATACCCAAGAAATCCGTTATAATATATTAACTGTTACACTCATTAATTGTGAAGATGTTCACTAAGATATGAACAAAAACCAGAGTTCACATTGGGGGTGACAATAACTTTTAAACGTTAGCATTAATTAATTTACGACAACAAAATCAACCATGATAGTGTGTGTATGAAAGGTGATTTATTAGGGCAAAATTTATCCTCATGTATAGTGACAAATATGCACATAGTAAACATGTACGAAACTAACCTTGTACAAAAAAACATAATACCAAGTTTGATAATAAATTATAAACGTTCTAAATGGGACTACACCTATTATTTACATAGTATTCTTATATAATATCTTATTTGAATAATGTTGGAGCGTGTGCTGAATTTTAATGCGTCTAATGTATAGTTGATAAACGTTATGTTTTAAACATATGATGAAAAACAACTACAATATAATTGCTTGTTTTATTGTCTGAACACCGTGGGTTTTTTTTTCAAAGAAAGTTCAGCTATTTGTGGCGGCCGGTACACCTAACCAGTGGTCCTGGACCGTGCTCTAAGCAGCGCAAACTTTCCCTTCCACAATGCGCTGGCAACTTCTCCACGTATGGAAGCGAATCAACATTTGTTTAAGTAAATGATTAAAATTTATATCGCTTCACCAGAACGTCAGAATAAAAGATCGAAATCTAAAATGATGAATAGAAATGTTATACCAGTATAGGACTGGACTCCATGACAAACTTAATCAATTGAATTCGGGTACGCTGTGAATCACCATTACTACCGGGGCTCGAAGGGGAAAATGTTAATAAATAACAACCATTGTTCGACCCAACAAATGGATGAATGGATAAGGTTTCATTTCCTTAATATTTTTGTCATTAATTAGTAAGACATCGTATCCTTTAGACGCACCAAAGTAAGACCTATGACCTGTTATCAACTAATGAATTGACATTATTATGTACAGTTGATCTGATAAACATGAAAGGCGATCACCATCCACATAATTATCATTGTCCGGATACTAGGCTATCAGCGACACAACTGGGGAAAATACTTCAATGTTAACAAGGAACTATGGCGATTATAACCATCGTTTCGCATTTATCAAAACTCAAATATAACACAAATGACATTGAAATTGAAGTAGGGAAAACGGAATAGTCACTATATAACGACCCAAATGATTTTTAAACCAGTGAAAAATCAATGGCTGGGTTTGTATGAACTCAGCTCTCGTACCAGCGTGGAGCTATTGTTATGCAAAATCATTATCGGGGGAGATTTTTACAGGGTATTAGGCGTAAAATAAGATTATTTGTTTTGGGTCCACGCATGCTTATTAAAAATAGGGTAGGTAGGGCTTTTTGGGTTTGTTTAATAATTCTTGAAAGCGATCTGAAAAGTAAACGAGTTTATTGGATGTACGTACTGTTCCACGGACCTAAAAAAGGCGGGGGGTTCGGGTAGGTCGGTTAACCAGAAACAAACAATTTTTCACGATCTACTCAGAGAAGCTGCAGATATAAGTTGTATTTGGTCTGACCAAAGTAATTATTTACATACATGTAATTATGTTAAACAACAAAAACAATAATAAATGTCATTTCCATAATAATTCAATTTTGTCGTAATCATAAATATCTTATTAATAGACTCGGTCGTGGTACATTTGTATATTACAGATCCAATTATCGTGTAACATTATATTACCACATGACTTCCGATTGGTTTAGTCAACAGATTTAGTGCTTGTAACCGAAGACAGCAAAGATGCGGTAAATACAAGTTGTCTGTATGTATACACGTTCATGTAGTATGCTTAATAGTGGATATTTCCACTGTGTAGGAAAAAACAAGCATATACAATTTGTGAGAAGCTATAATTGAGATTAATTCCTTGATTATCAGACGATCTGCATAGTATTGTTTATTAATGAACAGACCTGACAACAGCTTGAGGAAGATGACGCATGGTGAGGAAATATAATAACATGAATCTAACAATCAACATCACGTGTTAAACACGTGTGATTCGATCTATATACATTATTATACATATCAACAAATACAACACATTGATATACACATGTAAATCAACACATACTTTCTATTCTGAATCATTTTGCTTCCATACATTTTCCACATGTATTCATTATTTATATGTTTGTATTGACATGGCCATGCATGTCTTGCACACATTTGCATACTATTAAGATAGCTTGATTAACTACACAAGTGTGGCCACAGCGGTACTTAAGCAAACAACAAAGATCTTATGGACTGACCATTATTTATTTTGCCTCAAAATATCTGAGAAGGTTACTCATTTCTCCGAGTCCATGTTAATGATTTGAAAACTAGTGACTACTGATATTGTTATACTAGCTTGTATGGAGCCTTAATTGGTCCCATTCCAGCTTATACCGGTCTTACTGAGATAGCATGTCTCTTATCTTGTTTCGAATAACGTGCTGTCCTGATTTTCTTTGATTAATCCACTTAACATCGAAGTAAACTGATAAATGCTACCGCGACCAGTTCTTCAACGTTTACAGAATCAATTAATATCAATAAAACAGCTAACATCGACATATATGCACATTTCATAAACATGTAAAATAAGTTAAAAAGAGCGTCATTTGAAAGAATAAAGATCAAACCTCGTATAGTATTAATAGTATTCACATCAATATCCAACAGTCGTGTATTATCAGCTGATTTCGAATTTAACGGCAGTCGTTCGAGGTTAACAGTTCTATATTTAACCCATACATATGTTATCACTAGTATGAAACTAGTACAAGCGTTTTATGCTGTGAGCCTGACGGTTAATTCATGCAGCGATACATCACAGTGATAATTACACGCATCAGCACCTTTTGTTTATTTTTCTCACCAATGTCGTGACTGATAATACTAATATAAAAATTAAATAAACGATGCTACAGGCGAAGTGAATAAAATAAACACTTTTATCTGATTTTCTTCACGGCACATTACCCTGCTTTTAACGCAAACTAAATAGCATTAAGTATAAATTCTGACATCTTGAATACAACAAACTTTTATGACAAATCTCTTGCCATAAGCGTTATGTCATATCGTTATATCACATATTACCATTGGAAATAAATGATCAGTTGGTATAAATCAGATACAGAAGCTGGGGGATGGGAGTATAAGTGGTTTATGCATAGAATATGATATATTATAAGGCAGTGTATTATTGTTATTAGTACGTTGATCTTGTACAGGATACCTGTACATAGGTGTGATAGTCTGTTCCACTGATATGATATGAAATATATTACATTTTGAATGATCTGGAGCAAGGTGAACATATAGTCGTACAAACACATATAATGACCGATGTCAACAACACGATGACCCTAACTGATTATGATAAATATGACAGTTTAAAATTAATATAAAAAAACTTGGCAAGATATAATGAACATAATTATCATGCTTCGGCCTGTACGAACAAGTTTAATGTTAAAATGTCGAATTCGTTATTTGCAGCACACGTTTATTTATTTAATCAATTAAAAACGATAGAGATAAGCAATCAGAATTATTACGTTAAATGATTGGAATCAACTGATTTTTTTTAAAACGTCATATAAAAGTGTCAATTGTATAACTCAAATTCTAGGGCAGATAACTCCGGAGTCATCACTCTTTGATAGACTAAAAACCATTTTTATACAACCTCATATGCTGATAAACATATCTGTATAGTTTCATAACGCAATGATCATCTTTGTAATGCCAAAATACAAATATAAGGACAGATGACGTCATATTCTTCAGCCTTTGACAGAGTAAACTTTATATGCTGATAAACATTTCTGTACCACGTATAGTTCAATTTTCATATAGCCAAG
Source organism: Lutraria lutraria (assembly GCA_964023205.1). Classification (NCBI taxonomy): domain Eukaryota; kingdom Metazoa; phylum Mollusca; class Bivalvia; order Venerida; family Mactridae; genus Lutraria; species Lutraria lutraria. Next base: position 23,631,398 of record OZ026843.1, read on the forward strand.
GTCGAATATTGGACGTACCATTGTAAAGGTAATCACTGTAAATTGATTGCCAAAATCATTTTAAATCCGTAGTAAAGTATCAACCAGATTAACAAAAATCGTGGTGTTATGTACATACACGACAGTTAACATGGAGCAGATGTGAGAGGTTCGAACCCAGTCAATGGCACTTTTTTTAAAATTATTATTTTATAATTATACATTTTTTTTATAATTTATTCATTTGTTTGTTTGTTCTTGTTACATGTATGTATATACGCTGAATAGTACCTTCTTGTATTTCAAAATAGAAAAGTGAAAGAATTTTAGAAATGTATTTTTGTCGCTGATGTATTTCTCAATGTTTTTATTTCTTTTATACATTTTATTGCACGAAATCCCGCATGCAAAAACAATTTGAAATACTATAACATAGTAAACTTCTAAACCTTTTTCTACTTATTATATAATTACACCACAATTAAAATAATATTATAAATGCTAATAACCCATGTGAGGTTTTTTTATTTTCATAATTTCACGAAACAATACAAATAAAAAAACACCTTTTAAACATACTTTTCTTATCGATATATGAAAAGTTAACTTTTTTTAAAAATGAAAAAAAAGTTTTTAAAAAAAATGTTGTCTAACATCAGACGCAGTCCTCAAGATTCACTAAACTTATGCTTTACCAACTGCGTCAAAGAAGACAGTGATATCAATGTGTCATAGATTACTCTATAGCATATTACAATTGTATTCGTGTTACCTAATCATTTGCAAATGGGATCTTCCATGTATACAATAACATTGCTGACCTAAAAATTGAACTATACATTTAATTTTATAACACCTCCCCTAATTATACAGATGTGCGTGACACAAGATCTTCGGACAGACGGACAGACAAGGGTAAACCTATATACCCCCTCCCCATCTTTCAGAGTGGGTGTATAGAAATGTATAGCGATATTATTAACAGAATAGATCTGACGTAATCTATTATTGTAACAACATCACATAATGTTGATGTTTTCCTTCGTGCTTTTGCATTGATGTAGTTAATTTTTCAATCGCGTGCAGACACATGTTCAATATTATTGATGGTCAAAATCTGTCTGTCTCGAGTCGCTCAATCCGTAGAGTGAATTAAGTCCAATACAGAACAAGCCTCGTAAAACATTAACAAGAAGTTTGTAAAAGTCGATTGCTAAGTACGATCGAGTATACTATTATGTTAGAATTTATTCACACAAAAAATCAAAAGGAAGAAACCTTAGCCATCTAAATGACCTCAAATATAGGACAGACACTTATATTGTTAGATGCATCAACGTCTAATTGTTGTCGTATCTTAAGTGCTCAAGTGTTGTTTTTTTAGGGGGTGGGGTATAAAATTTAAATCAGCTTTTCTTAAATCGGAACGAACTGACATGCAGTACAGTATATACATGTACGAGATTACTTGAATGAACCAATCTTGGACATTTTATACGCAGCTCAACTTGAAGATGCTCTTATAACGACACCTGATATCATATTTACATAACACGTGTCAGCCTCCGAATCATCGTATTAATCAAGCTGACCTTTTAATGTCAATAAACGTTTATACTAGGATGTATGATAAAACTCTCAAAAGATGAAGATTTAACGATTTAGAAAAGAAGCAACACTGTATTATAACAATCATATCAATGTGACAGTCTAGTAAACGGAGACAAAATGACGGGATAAAGAAGGCGGAAGAAAAGATGTTATCAATACCAAGTACATGTATCATAAAAGGGACAATGCTTCTATATCGAAACATTTTATATATCCGACAAAAGCACTTTAATTAGCATCTTTCAAATGACTATATTCTAAAACTTATACATGTACCAAATTGACAAAGAAAACCATGTTTTATTATCACTGATGCAAAGGTCTTGGAAATGAAGGATTATGTATAAGACACACAAGGCTGAACAAGCTCAATTAGGATTATAATCACGAACACATTACGATGAGAGTTTATGCGAAAGCACTCTCGTGCAATTCTGTTTGTGCAATAACTACTATACCTACTTAGAAAGTCATGCATTTATATAATGTACGCAGGAAACCACAATTCTATTGTACAATTTTCAACATGAACAGTAAATGTATTGAATACTATAAACCCCGCATACACTGTACACTATATTATAAACCTCTCATAAACTGTACACTATAAACCTCTCATACACTGTACACAATCAACCTATCATACACTGTACACTATCAACCTATCATACATTGTGCACTATAAACCTCTCATACACTGTACACTATAAATTTGTCATAGACTGTACACTATAAACCTAGCATTCACTGTACACTATAAATTGATCATAAATTGTACACCATAAACCTTCCATACACTGTACACTCTAAATCTATCATAGACTGTACACTATAAACCCCGCATACACTGTACCATATACATTTATCATAGATTGTACACTGTGAACCTCTCATACATTGTACACTATTAACCTACCGTACATTGTACACTAAAAACCTACCTTGTAGTGTACATTATAAATCCATCATACATTCTACACTATAAACCTACCATACATTGTACAGTATATGTAAACCTATGATGTACATTGTTAACCTATAACGTTCACTGCTAACCTCTAATGTTCACTGCAAAACTATAATGTTTACTGCAAACCTAAAATGTTCACTGTTAACGTATAATGTACAATGCAAACCCATAATGTACACTATTAATCTTTAATGTTCACTGTTAAACTATGATGTTTACTGTTGCCATATAATGTTCACTATCAACCCATTATGTTCACTGCAAACCTATAATGTTCACTGTCAACGTATAATGTTCACTGTTCACTTATAATATTCGCTTTAACCTATAATGTACACTGTTAATCTATGATGTTCACTGTTAAACTATAATGCTCACTGCAAACCTATAATGTTCACTGTTAAGCTATAATATACATTGTTAACATATTATGTTCACTGTAAACCTATAGTATACATTGTAAACTTTGAATACATTTATGATGTACATTACAAACGGTTTCCCACTCGAAACACCTTTGAACACCATTACACCAAATACATGTACAAGACGGCAACTCTGTTATATTTATCTATGTTTTTATATTTTTGGAATATTATAAGATATTTGGAGTATGTGATATTTTTTACAGTATGAAGCAACTTAGCAACGATTTATGCGGTATTTTGGCTTTTTTGAACGACTTTATTATTTTAATATTCACTTCTTATAATAATAACAATGCATACATCTTATGTGAACAGATGTACGGTGCACCATCCTTATAATAACAATGCATACATCTTATGTGAACAGATGTACGATGCACCATTCTTGTCGTGTCATAGAAGTAAAATAATATTATGTAATTATCGAAATGCATCTGCATGCTACTTCATATCACTAAAATGTTCTATCTTTCGATATGTTTAACCAGCTTTGGAATGACAATCAGTACGCATAATGAATTAAGAGAATAAACGCCATTAGCTGACGTTGCTATGGCACGCCATAATCTTATACTTAAAACAAAGAACACAACGAAAGCAATTAGTAGAATCTTTATTAACATCAAATTAAACAATATAAAACATAACAATATACATGTATATGTACAAGTGCTATCACAGTTACAATAAGAATTTAAGAAATCTGTACGCAAACATATCAGGTCCACCTTTAATATAATGATCAAAAGGCATGAATTGAGCGTGTTTTTTTGTGTTTTTTTTTGTTCACATTAAATAATGTTTTTGTCCATCCAAAGAAATCAAGTTCCATCGTTTGGATCAGATAAAAATTTCGATAGCATTTGACTTCAGTGATGAACCATCTTTCTTGTGTTGTTGACATTTTATCCATATATAGAGTGGATGAACGAGAGATGATATCGCTAACACAATGAGGAATATATTCACCTGAAAAATCAAACAAGTCTCTTTACCTATGTATTATTATCAATACAAAATGTATATGAGAACATTTTTTTCTTACAGAAGATAGGTTGGGTTGTTTCGTTTCAATGCTGATAACACGACATTTGACGTACTCCAGAAGTATCATTCTTACAACTACTGTATGCGTATCTTGTGAAAAAGGTCATGTACCATTCTTATAATAATATTGCATACATCTTATGTGAACAGATGTACGGTGCACCATTCTTATAATTACAATACATACATCTTACGTGAACAGATGTACGGTGCACCATTCTTATAATCATAATGTATACATATTACGTGAACAGGTGCACCATTCTTATAAATACTATTATAATGTACATATATCTTACGTGATCTGCTGCGGCAGGATACATGGTGTACCATTCGAACAATGGATATTGCAGCATTCCAGCTAATCCGGCAGACGAGTGTAAGACTCCAAACAAAATCGGAAAAGACGCCAATGGGTAACTGTAATATCAAGAAAAACCTTTTGTAAGTTGAAAGCTTAAAGATGGATAACTCAGTCTGCCTTAATTGGCGCATGTAAAACAGAGTTATCTCCCTTTAGTGATAAAATATGTTATGAATAATATTGGTTGGTGACAATAGTCACCCAATTTCTGTTTATGTTTATTTATTGATTGATTAATGTCCCATGTGGCCATTTCAGATCCGCCCTAGAGAGAGGAGGTATGATACAGGAGAACCGGGCTGTCAAATCTCTACTTTTTTAGAATATTTTTTCCTGGTTCTTCATCGTGCCCTTTGGAAAGCACCGATACACGCTCCGCCCTTTCCTGTGATTTTCTAGATACAATACATGGATTGGATGGGGACACTGACATAGCGTCCCAGAAAATAGAAAGGCGGGGTCGAGAATCGATCCAACGATCTTTCGTTCAGACGCCAGGCGCGTTACCACTCGACAACAGTCGGATCACCCCTATACCCACGTTCCAGCCCCAACACTCCGCCCATCGCTAATTAAAGCAATTAATTAACAACTCCACTTTTATAGTCGGTAAACATGGTACTGAAGTATATTCGGAATATTTTGTGAGCAGTACTAAGTCTTGCTATCACTTAATTTATTTGACACCTTACATATGAAGCGTATAATATCACTTAATGCTATCGTAAACTCAACTTATTCTAAAAAAGTATGAGGTTTACATTTTGTATACATAGTAGTATAATTCGTTGAGTGCCCTAAATATTTTAATATCGTTATAAATTTGTAAAATGTATGTGACCGATTACAGAAGTTCAACAGTGTACGCTCCTCGCCCATTGTTTTAAATCAATGACCTCTGAACACAGAAGACCACAGTACCGAACGAGTTTACTGGACTAGTTACTGTACATTCACATTTCATTCAGGAGCAACTTCCGATCAGACTATCGGATGCAAATTAACTCTCTCTCTACATTATTTTATCAAATGAACTCTCTCTCTCTACATTGTTTTATCAGTGATAGACATACAGTGAATGCTGACTGTACTGAATATATAAATAGCTGAAGCAGACGATGGCTTTAAACCATATAAACTCCTCCCTCTGATTCAAATTTGAATTTCTGTTAGAAATTGTTTTGAAAATATAAGAACCTAAATCTTCATACATTTTGAAATTTCTTATCTGGACTGATAAAAGAATCATCATGCTTCATACAGAACTTTTTTTAGTGATTAAAATGACTATTTAATATCAGATATTTAAAAAAATCTCTCCCTGACCTGAAAACAGTTTAAAAATCAAGGGAAACCACCCACCAGCCATTACCTCCTTTATATACCCCTGTTGGGGGTTTAAGGTCTTCGCAGCCTAAGGCCCCAATTTATTATCGCGAAAAGGAGCGGACAGATTTTAGAAAAGTTTAAATATTCTACAGGTTTCTATGATAGAAAATGATTTACTGTAAGATTTTTCAAAAACAATGAAAATCTTTTGAGTTATCGGCCCTTTGAATTGGCACTGAAGTCAATAGGAGTAGCCAGTTTTTCAAAGACTAAAGAAAAAAGAGTTTCAATTTCAATGAAAATTCATGGTAAAACTCATGCTAAAGCACATTATCAATTTCATTCGTTAAAGAAAAAATATAAGTCACCATGCAATATCTACAGAAATTAATATATTTTTCTTTTTTTTAAACAAGAGCAATAACTTATGCATTTTTTTAATCGCAAAATAAAATGAAGTATCTGAGGTAACTATCATATAAATGATAATAAATAGGCATACTATTATTTTTGTAATAATAACATTTTCGTATAGCAGTTAGAAGATATCTCAGAAAAGTACTGAATTAGGTTAGGAGGACCTTAAACCAGAATAAAAAGAAGACTTACACGTCGTTAATGAATGTAATCTCGTATGAGAAGAGGTAAGATCGGTAGATGGTGAACAGGATAAAAATGAAGTTCAAAAATATTTCCATCTTGACGAATATCAATGATGTAATCAAAACGGACATTAGTGATGTTATCGTTAATGGAAGAATAATTGGCAATCGCCGCCGTCTAAAATCATCAGTATCTGAAATGTATAAAATATTGACAGTAACTTGGGTGGTTTATAAGCAGAATCGGATGGGTTAAATTAATTGGATACAGCAGTGAAATCGATCGTCGTTAAATAATTGAACATTTAAGCAAATTAAACAAATATGTAGATTAATCGAAGTTTGGTAATAAAATTAGCTAGATCAAGAGGAACAAACACTTTACAATTTGTATTCACTACGCACACATCTTCATCAAGGTTATTTTCTGTTCTGTTCTGATATTTTATTTCTATGTACATTATTCATCAACTAGCTACTTATCAGATTAGTATCGATTGCGCATCATCGACTTTATATTTTATTTTCTACAAACAAAACTACTCATAGGTGTTCAATTCCTTTAGACAGATCATTTGAAACACAGTTTGTTGTTATCAAATTTTATGTCTTATTGTCGTGGCTTGTCTATATCTAACGAACAATGTTAGGAATCTAATATCTACTTATATACACGTTTAGAACTGGATTCTATTAAACATTTGTGCTAATTATCAGACAAAAGTTAGCTGCGATACCCGGTAGAATTGGCGGTCTATTGGCCTACGATATTAATAAACATGTATTAGTGATATCAAATTGATTATTTTTGTAAAGTTTTAGGGTAAACAATAAGTCAATGTTCAAATGCCTAAAATTACTACAGAACGTAAAATAATGTTTAAGTGTATAGTCGTGTTTAGTGCGACCTTGAAAGCTTGTTCACCCTGATTATACTATTATTACCTTGACCTTCCGAAATGAAAGTTAATGTTTAAGGATCGTAAAATCCTGTCAAGCACGTACAACGTGTTTGCAATAAATATGGTACACGCTGAGTGCGTGACTGTTGAAAAACTAGACTAATCACCAGGTGATTATAAACTTGTTTACAAGTTTACAAAGACCCGTACTGTATGTGGCACAGTTAAAATACACTCAATTGTACATGTATATTGTTTTACGTTTATTTTATGCAATCGTAAAATCGATTGAACTTGACGTATTTAGTAAACGTACATATTTTGAACTTACTGCAATATATCACAAGCGAAACGAAGCCGCGGGCAATGTGAACGGTAGCTGATTTACAGTTTGTCGTAATAGCTGGGCAGATTAATTAGAAAATATCTCAAAATCTTTCAGTTGGTGATACAAGCACCAAAATTGGCACATATGTAGTTCAATGTGTCCTTTTCCAAAAAAGCACGTTAGCCATTTGATTTTTCGAAATGGCGGCCATTTTCAAGATGGCGGCCATTTTCATGTAGGAATTCATTTCTTTTAACTGCAATACCATTGAAAATATTTTATTCATTAAGCTCTCACACTCCGAAGAAGTGTTGACATGTTTGTAATCACATGTAAGTGACTTCTTTTAGTTTTGAGATCAGTAGGTCACACTTTGGGGTCACGGTGACCTACAACATAAAAATCTGACGTACGTTCCTCCGTCACAGTGACATAAAACATGAAGACTATGTCTGCCAATAACTAGAGAGTAATTTTGCCTGTGGTCCTCAGAATAGGTTGGGAGGTTGATCATTACAAGATGACCATAATTGATTACGAGATCAGAAAGGTCAACGGTCAAGTCCTTGACCGATCAAAAATCGGAAATTACTATCCAGGTGGCGTTTAGCAGGCACATGTGTTTGAAATACACCTCTTGTTTAATATAAGTTGAATGGAAATAGAAAGGCAGGAGAGCTTCAGAAAGCTGAAAAGGGATATTTGATAGCAATTTGAATAATAAAATAATAAAAAGACGCATAACTTCACATTTAAAATCGTTTTACTTGCACTTATAATAAGTTATTAAGGCATGCATATCAAATTTATACCTACGTGTAGGTAATTTTATTTTCCGCTTTTAAATGTTTATTTCATTAAATATCTACATAAATTGATAGAGCGATAGGTATTTTCAAAGAGGCACTATAAATACCGTAAAAATGTCCGTTTTGACGTCGAAAACGACGTCATTTCAATCGTTTTTTTCCAACTTAATTCGAAATTTTAAGCCGTTCACAGATTTTTAACACATTTTTATCAATTTCAAACACATATGAATACAGTCTAGTCCTTTTTTAATGATTAATATTACCATGGAGTGAAATAAGCAATATTGAAATAACCATGGCGGCCATTTTGAAAAATATGGCGGCCATTTTGAAAAATTTAAGTGGCTAACGTGCTTTTTTCAAAGAGTTGGCCTTGCTGAACATTCATGCCAAATTTGGTGCTTGTATCATAAAGTGAAAGATTCTTTCAGTTATCGGCCCAGCTATAAGTTCTGTACATTGACTTATTGTCACCCTACCAGTTTATCGGCACATTTCTTGCGATGTATTTTCCAAATTTCAGATTAATTGCGGACATTTTATTGAACCTGACAGAAGAGCTAACTGCAAATTTGATTGGACTTCTGGTATCGAGATATTGTTTCAGGGGCAGTACCACATACTTGTAACAACAAATCAGTTGGTCGCCCCCCCCCCCCCCCTGTTATACCGCAGACCGTCCAGAGTCGGCTTTCCTCCGAGACATTGCATTATATAACATACTTTTAACCTATTATAATTATATTTCATTATCAATTTGGTTTCTCAGGCCGACCGGGCCCTTCGTTTCGTTACTTAGGTGTTAATAAATTAACTCTCATGCAGCATGTGTATCATATATAATGATGATGAGCCAAGGCCCAAGTCATGTAAACAATTATCGGTTCTGTTCCGTATATTGTCTTCAATTGTTTGTTTCTGTAGGTTGGTTGGGTTTAAGAAAGGTGAGTTTTTTTGTATGTTAATTTGTTTCTTATCTATCATATCAATATTACATTCAATATGTGAACAAAGACCACCCTTTGGAAAGACAAAATGTGGCCTTTGTTGACGGGTGACCTTTACTCGGAGGTATTTTTTAAAATAATAATTGACAGTTTTTACATGAACGAATTTTATTTGTTATTCTGAGGTTGCAGCTATCGCAGGTTTCAGTGTATATTACATTATGTATAATGTTACTGACATATTTCAAGAGGAAATGAAACCATACAGGGAATTAATTACGGTGTCACTATTATGATTTAATAAAATAATTTTCTGAAAGCGACAAAACGTTTAGTATCATTTACCTAAATATTTCCTCCGCTGACAGTCATGCAACATCCCTGCAGTTATAGCGGTGATAATTGTTGCTATGGTAACGTATGAAAATACACCTAGATAATAGTTCTCTGAAATGACAAGATAAACACAATTACGTGATTAACTGAACGTGAATGTAAAAGGCAATAATATAAAAGTACAGTATAACACCTGAAAACCGGGCCTATTCCGAATACGTCGATATTCCTCCACTTATAAATAATCATTGCCCACCTTATGGAATGATTAGTTCACCGTCTAGGAAGCCAGCTGATGTGAACCGGCCGGGGTTTATACTGAAATATCGTTGAAACACAGCGTTAATTAGACCCACTAAAACTGATGCTCTGTTTGATAAAGTGCTTAGAAAATATGTTTTAAAAAAGTTCATTTGCAAGTATACTTCATTAGCAAAGTCGATATTTCGTTATTATCTGATCAATCTATTCATGAAAGCTTTTATATTGTGATCGACGCAGAAATCTCAATGGAATTCGTACTCTGTCAGTTAAATAGGTATTCCAATTAGGCCAGTACATTGATATTTCTTGGTTAACAAAAGCGGCGGTCGTAAATTTTCCGAAAGTGAAAAAGTTGCAACTCAGCATTTTACGAGTATAGCCGATGGAGCGAATCGTGAAAAGATCGATTATTTTTAGTACGAATTGACCGCGAGGCAAAACTGGCCTTCGAGTACTTTGAAGTGTCATGGCGGGGACTTTTCTGTCGGACGGACCGAAGAAGGCCTTTATGAAGACTGGGGATACAGAGAAAGTGGGGAAAGCTTTTATATCATAATGCAGAAATCTCAAATGAATTCGTATTCCATCATTTATAATTTAACCAATTATGTACGTTGGAAACTATAGTAAATGCATGTTTCTAACAAGCAAATTTAATTAATGACAAATAACAAATGTCTTACAATGCAAAACAGGACATAGTTTACATTAAAATCTCAAACAAATGTAAGCTCGTTAGGTCAGTAGAATTATATTATTTAAAAAAAAGGCTTTCGTGTATTTTCAACGAGAAGAAAAAAAAATAACCGAGACAGAAAAGCCGGAGGTTTTAACGCGATCAATACTATACCATTACCTTTCATTGCATTTCCTTGGAATTTATTTTCAATCCACGTGCCAAAGAAACCCAGAAATGAAACAAAGCGTAGACCCTGGACACACATCCAGTAGACATGTAGTAAGTATTCACTAGAAAACAGACTTCTGCACGGGTTTGTTTTATCTGAAAACACAAGAAGTGTGATATCATAAGTGACTGGATATATTTCTCTTTTACTCATTCGCGTCACTAAAAACCAAGAATGCTATTATAATGGAAAACGCTTATCAATTATTTACGCTTTGAAATGTACGTAATTGCCTGACGGAAATGTTAAAAGAATGGATTTATATCTAATATGTACCATCAAACCTATAGACAAAGGCCACCTTTGGGAAAGACATAATGCGGCCTTTATTTGGAGATCATTTTGTTCTAAATAATCAATGTAGGTTATTAAAAGAATGAACTTCAAGGCTGTATTCACATGATGGCCCGTATTCAAGGATGGCCGCTAACACAGGTTTGGATTATGTAAAAATAACTTTAAGCTCAAACATATTGCATGAATCGAGTTTACCGTTTATGAAGCAATTGTCATACAGACGTCCATTATACAATTATATATACATGTATATAAGTTGTTTTATTTTTAACTATCATAATTACATGCTAACAAAAAATGTGTCAATCTTAAGCAGTAAACCATAACGAATCATTGAATGATATATACGACCTTGACCAACTTTAAATCATTGCCTATAAATAGGCCTACCGCGATCTACATTCCTCACTATTGTACTAATTTTCATAAACAAGTTATTTAGAACAAACACTCATTTCGACCATTAGCAGGATCTGACAGACGTTTTGTAAAGTTGACACGAAATACGAATACTCGTCAGCTAATATATTTCGAGTCTTAAGATAACATACAGGGGGCCTCTGTGGACGAGAAGTTTTGGTCTCACACTAGTAATCATTAGTCCCTAATCACTGTGAGAAACCAACACATAGATACAATTTCATATGTGAGGACCTTGGTTTTACTCAGCAGGCGCCAAATTAATTTGGCTGTTGTTGCGACCTTTTAGTCACAGAAAAGATATATAATCATAATAATTATTATGAATTTCTAACCGACGCACAGACATTCAGCTATTTGTATGTTACAGTGTTTGTTTCTGATTAGCTGGCCTATCTTAATTCTCCCCGCTTTCACACATATTTTATCTTTCTCCAAAGTTCCAAGAGCTTAACAAAAAGTCCCGACCTATTAACTCTATTTTCATTGAGCATTTAGGTAACCAGAAACATACATGCTTGTATTTGTTAACGCTTACTTACCGTTAGCTGGCGCCTTCAAAAACTTTTTCTCTTCATAACGTTTCTCCTTTTCGGCCCCTTTTCTGTAATTTGATGAGGATTCTGGTGATATGTAGTCACGTGGTAAAATGAAGAATGTACTTGTTCCCACAAGTGCGAGATGTATGATAGATAACCCTGAGTAAAAATACTTTCTATGAATGCCCGCCTCGTGTGACACCTGAAAGTAAAATGTGCGATAAATTCACTGAAACACTGTGTGACTGGCCACGTGGTCCTTGTTACATGTATAATACGAATATTTGTTTAAAATTATAGTATTGGCATACTTTCCGTTTTACAAAATTACTAAGGCCACTCCTATACATGAACTAGTGAGAACACGTCAGTCTAATAAATAAGATTTATAGATTGAAGAATTATAGATTTTATAAGCTGTAGGAATAGTTTTTCTTAGTGAAACTATCGAGAAATTCCAATGAAACAGGTACTCTTACTGCGATAGTCATTTTCCATTATACATGTATACTGAATTACTATTTATTAAGTTCTTACATTTATTGTACAAGCATGTTTGCATAATTGTATGCATATACATGTATATGTTATAACGATGAGCTGTTATAGTCAGGTATTAATAGAGTGTCTGTTCTGTTCTGTTCATGTCCGCCTCATGTGACTCTGGCTGTTCAAAAGGGGCGTAAAACTCAAATAAACAACCAACTAAACCCACAGCCTAAGTTGCAAAGTTTACTAAATGACCATGGCAGTAAGTTTAACATTAGAACCAAGAGAGAAAATAAATAACTTCATCGTTTAAAATGGATCTATTGTAGTAACATGAGTTTATATCACAGTCAAGACTATCAAATTATTCAAAATAAGGAATGTGGTGAACATTTTGTGTACAACTTGTATCATTATTTAACTAGCTGTTTAGATGTCAAGTTAGATTTAATACTAGTAGATTGTGGTTTCGTGTATAAAATTTAGTATTATAAGAAAATAATTATGACTGAACGCCACTTAAAAAGCGAAAATATTTTTACTAGTAAAGTTAATTCGGATTGGTCTTCATTAGAGATTTATAAAATTATTGGTATTTTGAATCAACAAAACACAAAGAATAAATCCTTAGGCACAAGGTGGTTAATATTGACAAGCAATTCTTACGTTTGTCAGTAGAACAGTAACAGACTTTCGTCTCGTGTTCAATCACATCTTTAATCTAAATTGAATGGTAAAACTTTTCAATTTCAGCTGTTTATAGTAGTAAAGTCTACAGGGTTCGAAAATTTTAGACGTTTTAATTTCTTCACTGAGGTATAATAAATGCCGCATCAGTATTTGACGAGTTTTCAAGCTTTAACAGTGGGTGGACTTCATTAAAATCATTGACCTAACGTAAGTTTGATGGAGAACTGCCTCGCATGCTACAAATTGTCGATGTTCAAATAAATGATTATCTCATTCTCAATAAAATCAATAATCAACATTGTATTGTCTTCACGTCAAAAGGATCAATAAAAACACGGAAGCAAACGCATGAATAACTTACACTATGATCTAAATTTATCAGTGATACCTATCTACAAACAACAGCTTTAAATATTTATTGAATAATGGTGCGTATTGACCATGTAAATTGAGGTGCGGATGAGGGCTTAAATTCCGCATGGTTGTAATTATAAAGTATATTGTGTACGTCATAACCACATCGTTGTATCGTTGTACTTAGATCTTAGTTACATACCCTTCTAATAATGTAATACATAATATCCAGGATTTAACGGGAAATGTATCAACATATTGCAGATTGGAGTCGGTGCAGTTAAACACTAAGAGTAAATCAAACAAAGCTAAAATAAGACGATATTACCAAAATACATTGTATTTCAGTTTTAGTGGATTTGACATCATGTTAACCTTGCCACAAAGAGCCGATAACTTCTCCACATAATCATGGAGAAAAAAATCGACATTTTTTGGTCAAATTATAATCTACCGCAACCGTGATTAGTAATTCAATACGTTTATATACATGTATAATGAAACACACAAATACATCAATCGGGTATTATATTCAAGCACCAATGTAATCATTTGTTTACTTTTCAGAGGGAAATTACCTTCATAAGATAAGAAAGAATTGTGGATACATCATACAGTCCAACAAATACTGACGTCACAGTAGACTGCATGCTGGGAAACAAGAATGAAACCTGCAAACAGAAGATAGTTATAATGTTAAATCAAAGTACTGAAAGTATTCATTGAAACTGAACTTGCACTGCAACACGGAACGAGAACTAGTTTAACCATTTCATGGCGGAGGTAGAAAAACGTAGTACTTTGGTCCGCATCAAAATTCATGCGCGCCGAACGAGCAGTGAGTGACGGCTTTGGAAAGCTGAACTTTCGCTCCACAATATACTAACACTATCTTTTGATCAGTTATTATTAAATCACGCAGCAGTTAAATGAATTTTAATCATACTACTTAAAATTTGAAAAGTATCACTTCCGCGAAGTTTACTAGTATGTATAGTACGTACATACACTATGTATGCTTCAATTGACATCATTTGTTTCATGTTTTGCACTGACGTTTGATAACTGAATGACCAAATTTTAATCAAATCTAGCTATAAGTAGTATCTAAATTATGAAGCAATCACTAAAAGCAATATCTCAAGTGATCCTTATTGAATATTATACATTATGAAGATTCTTCAGTACCACAGACAGAGATAGTTAACTTCTACTTGACTTTAGGATTAAAAATTTGCATCAAACTACAAGCTTCACAACATTATGATTGGATCGTTCATACAGATCGTGGATAAATATAGTTGAATTAACATCTCCCACAATATCTCCTCTCACTTATTGTTCATGCCTTCTCGTCCTCACACACACACACACAGGTGTGTTTTACTATCTTTCCGAGGTTTTCCATTATAAAATGTACCTCACTTTGTTTGCCATTTACATAGAAATTTAACCGAGGTATACCTCGGTATGTACCTCAGGTCCCCTAAAAACCCCTTTTTAGTGGGTAAATTGACTGGCAATGACTTATAGACAACTAATTGAGATCTAACCCTAACCCTAAAACCTTGTAAAACCTTGTAAACGGTACCCTTAAAATTGTCACATAATTTCACGACCTAACATCTACCTCATCCAGATAGTAATACAAAACCACACACACACACACACACACACACACGAAACACACACGTCAATTCTCACTTTCCCACACCATTATCTCACCTTCATCTCCTATCTATCACCTTCTCTCGTCTTTTCTTTCCTTCTCTTAACCTCTCTTTTACCCACATTCATCCTCTCTCACCGTCTGTTATTTCTCGCATCTTCTCTTGTTCTCTTATCCTCTAACCCTCTCTCACCCCCTCTCAAGCCCTCTTGGCCTCCCCCTCCGTCTTTCCAGTCCACTCCCTTCATCAACCCCTCGCATCCTCTCTTGTTCTCTTACCCTCACATTATTTGTCACCCTCTCATGCCCTCTCTCCCCGTCATCCCCTCGCATCCTCTCTTATTCTCTTACCCTATCTCACCCTCTCATGTCCTCTCTTGTCCACTCCGTCCGTTCTCCTTACTCATCATATCTTGTACTCTCATCCTCTCTCACACCCTCTTGTCCTCTGCCACCATCATCCTTTCTCATCCTCTCTTGTTCTCTTACTCACTCATCATCTCTCATCCTCTCTTGTCCTCTCCCTCCATCATCCTGTCCCATCCTCTCTTATTCTCTCTCCATCTCTTGTCCTCTTCCTCCATCATCCTCTCTCACCCTCTCTTGTCCTCTCCCTCCATCATCCTCTCGCATTCTCTATTGTCCTCTCCCTCCATCATCCTCTCGCATCCTCTCCTGTCCTATCCCTCAACCATCCTCTCTCATCCTCTCTCACCTTCTCTCTTGTCCCCTCCCTACATCATCCTCTCGCATCCTCTCTTGTCCTCTCCCTCCATCATCCTCTCGCATCCTCTCTTGTCCATTCCCTCCATCATCCTCTCTCACCCTCTCTTGTCCTGTCCCTCCTTCATCCTCTCTCACCATCTCTTGTCCTCTCCCTTCATCATCCTCTCTCCCCCTCTCTTTTCCTCTCCCTCCATCATTCTCTCTTACCTTCTCTTGTCATCTTTTCCATCATCCTCTCTCACCATCTCATCCTCACTAACCCTCTCCAAGCCTGATTAAACATAAGCAGTGGTGTACAGAAATATCAATTAAGTTGTTCAACACTACAACATGTAACCATTTTGACTACGTGCACAATATCATTGCGTTGTTTTATAATGAATTGATGGCCTATATTTACCTGAACATTTGTTGCATACAAAGCCATCCCAGCCACACCAATACAACATAGACCTGGACAGATCAACCACGGAATGTCTACAATAGATATAATGTCTGTATACATACACCGTCTACATTAAGTGAAATGCATTTAAAATACCGAAATACTTTTTCAAATATCAAAACCGCAACGTGCACAATATTTTCCGTACCTTGATTTTTTTAAGAAACTGTTAAAGCATTTAAAACTCGGACCGTATAATAAATTGGAGAAACTTGATAGTGTAATACCTGCCCTTATGGCCTACGATTACTTTTTCAAAAGCCGTTAAAGATCATGTTTGACTTAATAAATTCAGTTTGAATAACTGCGCAGTAAATATTAGTAATGAGATATGAATTTACCTGGCGTAACAAATCCTAGAAGAATACTTCCCACTAGATATGATATTCTGAAAAACAATACAAATAAATGTACAATACAATTTAGGGATCATTTTAAAATAGGATTTAATCATTATATAGAATTGTCCTCCCTACGAAAATGACAAGGTCTTTTTGTATATGTTATATTTCTTGGATGAACATTAATTATATTCCTGAAATCAAAATGGTAACTTAAGTTTCTCGTGATCCACAATGTTTATAAATTCGTGCAATTTGAATCTGAAATACAAGTAGTGTGTGCAAGACAGGTATTACATGCATTCTTGCATACTTCATGCATAGTTCACGAAATATGAGCATTTATTTATTATTTGACTGGGGATAGATTTAGACTGTGGTGAACATATTATATTAAAAGCCCCACTAGTTTGATGTTAAAATTAAAGTTCGTCCTATTTTACCTAGACAGATGTCTTATAAATGAGTTTGACTTTTACTTGCATAAAAACATTCCGAATTTTTCTCTTTTTGTAATCACGAAGTACGCGTTTCGTACATATAGAAATGTAGCAACGTGTTTTAATGACTATTTACGTAGGTAATATGCTTTATGTTGTTAGCAATGAAAAACGTTTTTATGTCTTTAATAAAAAAATCAGCTTGCTACGAAACCAATATAATTTTACACAATAGTACACATATATCCAAATTATTATTTCTTTTATAAAATCAATATGCTAAACTGATACATACTAAAAAAGGGTATTTTACACAATAATACACATGCCATCAAAATCATCATATCTTTGAAAAAATCAGTGTGCTATAATACCAAGATGAATATAAATTAAATTTACACAATAATAGTACACATGTCAGAATTATAATTTCTTCAAGAAATAATAATTCTGACATGTGTACTATTATTGTGTAAATTTGATAGTATCAAATCAGTGAGCTACGAAATCATATTGACTAAAAAATAATTTACACAATAGAACACATAGCTTTCATAAAGTTGGTGTGCTACAGGACATTACAGACTAAAAATTAAATATACGCAATAGTTCAAGCACTATCAGAAAGATTCTTTCATTGCTTCATACAGTGAACTACAAACTGACTAAAATTGAATAAACACATTGATATATGTATTATCAAAAATATAAAATGGCAAATACTGCCATTCTGAAACAAATGCGTCGTTACAGACTAAAATAAAATATTTTATGTACGCAATAATTTACACGCGTATATCCGGCCCAACACTCGTGTTTGTGACATTCAACAAATTAACCAGCGGGTGTTTTTTATAGATAAATTGAGATAGACAGATGTTACTTGAAAATAAGACAACGTCTCATGCATTTCACATTTTACAAAACCACAAATAAATTAACATTTCAAGTGATATAATTATATACATTTATTTACACATACGTAAACAAGACATTAGAATTGTGTATTCACTATTATGCAACCTAGACATATAGCCACAGTATGAATATTATGATTACTTCAAGTAAAATAAACTTGGTGTTCTGTAATTCGATAGCATGATTTTAACTTATTACAAGCATATTTATGAAACTCAAAAATACATTTTTCAAACAGCAAAGAAAGACTTTTTGAAATCTTGGAATTTTAATCGATTCATGTAATCTTCCATTTTTAATTCTAACTTTGACTTGACATGATATGTTTTTTTTTTTTACAAAATTATTCGGCATTTAGTGTCAATTCTTAATCCTTAAAAGGTATAAATAATATGTTAGAATAAAATGTGACGGCATCCCTGCTCAGGTGATAATTGATTCTGCTAAGTAGTCACCATGGAGCCACTCACCGCCCGCTGTGATTTCGACACCAATCGGAGACCAAATTTCACATGTGAGGAATATGTCCAGTGAATATGTCCAGTCATTTAAGAAATGTTTGTAAATTCTCCTATGTATACACCAGAGTCCTCCTTTAACCGTTAACGCTAGAAAAGTTGCTAATGACCCAGATGGTTGGCGCCACAGGCTACCGGCGTATTAAGGCCCCCAAAGAAAAAATTACAGGAGCGGGCGCTTTCTTGTTACGAAGAACACCCAAATATGCATTATAACCGCTTTAGTACTCCGTCTCTGAGCATGCGCAGTGTGTACTAACTTTAAAGCAATCGTAACTACTCGGGCATTTCCGTACTTGAGATTAACGCCTCGTACATAAGTGTAGGGTTACAAATTTTGGTTATTTGGTTTCCGGTATCTACTTTTTTCGTAGAATTTCAGGGTGTTCATCGTCCGCGATTGATAAAGTGGACATCATTTTCCCATGGAAAGAGAAACTGGTTATTGCCATCTTTGGACTCACAGGCCAGTCAAGGCGGAAAGTAGACCGTGAAGTACTACAACAAAATGGCGGCCTGCCTATTATGTCCGAGGTACTTTCTTTAGATTGCTAACTAAGAAGTTAGAAAGCTAGTTTTATATTCTGTTAATATAAAAAAAACAAGCATAAAACAATTAGTGTCACCGATTGGATAAGAAAAAGGGGCGAGCACTACGTTTGTTTTAATTATTTTTTTATGTTTTCAATGTAACTGTCTCGATCAGGTTATATTATTGCGCGATGCCTCTTTCAATTTGCATTTACACATTACTTGATAAGTTTTTGAAGTATCTCCTATGTCTTGCCACATTAAGCTCGCTTTGTGTAACTTCATTATTATCCAATCAAACTTTGAGTATTCATTTCCTAATCAACAACAAGTGTACATTATGATTTATTATGCAAGTATTGTGCATTCTTGACACACAAGTACAGTCTGAACAATTATAACCAGAATTCACTAACAGCAAAGCCTAATAGATCACATAACTTATGTAGATATAATGTCTGATATCACACATAACGCATGCTCGTATACTGCCTGATATCATACATAACTTATGTAGGTATAATGTCTGATATCACGCATAACGTATGCTTGTATACTGCCTGATATCATACATAACTTATGTAGGTAGAATGTTTGATATCACACATAACGTATGAACGTATATATATACTGCCTGATATCATACATAACGTATGCACTTATACTGCCTGATATCACATATAACGTATGTAGGTATAATGTCTGATATCATGCAGAACTTATGTAGGTTTACTGTCTGATATCAGGCAAAACCTACGTCCGATATCACGCAAAACTTATGTAAGTATACTGCCTGATATCACAAATAACTTATGTAGGTATAATGTCTGATATCATGCATAACGTATGTACGTATAATGCCTGAAACCATACATAACTTATGTAGGTATAATGTCTAATATCACGCATAACGTATGCACGTATACTGCCTGATATCACACATAACTTATGTAGGTATAATGTCTGATATCATGCATAACTTATGTAGGTTTACATGTCTGATATCACGCAAAACTTACGTCTGATACCACGCAAAACTTTTGTAGGTATACTGCCTGATACCAACCATAACTAATGTAGCACACAGACTGATACCGAATTAAAAATGTATTTAATGGAGTGTGTGTCGTAATTACATCGCACGCATGTGTTACCAGTGAATATTCTTATATGTGTTTCAAATAAGATTGGTTCATACAAATATTAACCCGTAGATACAACATGTTGTTGACTATAAAATACATAGCTAGAAGGCATCACTCTGTCTATTCACGCGAAGAAGACTAGTCGTATTGCGGACGTACGATTCATAGGAAACGTTCTCATTCATTGTGAACGTCAGAGATTTTGATTAACTAGTACTAGATCGGACCGGTTTCGGTTGGTTGTGATCGCTGAGAAAACCAGAAAACTGCGTATGAATGAAATACACAAAACATGCAGTAGTATTACATGCAATTATGTTGTGTTTGTTAGTTTCATGGAGGGCGATAGGGGGAGATGGAGGGAGAGGACTATATAGGTTGAGAGAGGGCGATATATGGAGGAAGATGACGAGAGGATGAACGTGGGTAAAAGGACGAGAGAGGTCGAAAGAGGTGAGAGAGGTAGAGAGAGGTCGAGATGTTGTAAGAGAGGGTTAGAGAGGTTGAGAGAGGTCGAGATATTGTAAGAAAGCGTTAAAGAGGTTGAGAGAGGTCGATATATTGTAATAGAGCGTAGAGAGGTTGAGAGAGGTCGAGATATTGTAAGAGAGCGTTAGAGAGGTTGAGAGAGGTCGAGATATTGTAAGAGAGCGTTAGAGAGGTTGAGAGAGGTCGAGCTATTGTAAGAGAGCGTTAGAGAGGTTGAGATATGTCAATTTATTGTAAGAGAGGGTAAGAGAGGTTGAGAGAGGTCGAGATATTATACGAGAGGGTAAGAGAGGATGAGAGATGTCGAGATATTGCAAGAGAGTGTTATAGAGGGTGAGAGAGGTCGAGATATTGTACGAGAGGGTAAGAGAGGATGAGAGAGGTCGAGATATTGCAAGCGAGGGTTAGAGAGGATGAGAGAGGCCGAGATATTGCAAGAGAGTGTTATAGAGGGTGAGAGAGGTCGAGATATTGTAAGAGAGGGTTAGAGAGGATGAGAGAGTGTGAGACAGGGTGAGATATAGTGAATTAGGAGGAGAGAGGATGAGAGAGGGTTGGAGTTGGTGGGAGAGGATTAAAGAGGATGAGAAAGGGCGAGGGGTGACGAGAGATTGTGAGGGAGGAAGGAGCAAGGATGGAGATGGGAGATTAAGGGAGATATTTATTCACTCTGAGTATAATTATCCACTATTTATGTGAACAATCAATTTAAGTAACATGCAATAGTATAGCACACAATTATTTATGTAAGTGTCACTGACCATTTCATGGTATGATCATCTCACTGGGTAACAATCAAACCTCAACAGGATACCTTAGATTGACTTCAATATTCTAAATGAGGGCCAGGTCAGTCACCTATTCCTTAAAGTTCGCGACCTTTTAGTTAACCACTATGTTCACAATATGTATGACCAGTCCATGGCGCACTCATTTAGTATGTTCATTTATAATATATACATTTTGTACCTATAAGTATCTATATATTGTATCAAGGCTTATATTGAACATTTCCTATTTTCAAATTATAAATATCACATACTTACACAAATGAGAAGAACTTTGAGTCATTGTCGCTATTGGTTTCAGTGACATGAAGGTTAATCTACTTAGCAAACTTTACAAAGTAATAGTTATTTTTCACACAGGCATATAAGTTATTTGTACTTATATTTACGTTCGTTATAGGCTTGTAGTAAAGTAATGCCATAATTTCAGGCCATTAATTCAATATCTACTACGTTATAAAATCACGTGATAGTTAACGTCCATATCTTAATAACAAATTTACATACATGTATATTCTTTTTGGTCACCGAGGTCTTTGATCAATAATAAAACAAATTCAATATTTAACAGCGGTTAACTGTGACAAATAGTGTAACATATGTGTGTATGAATGCAACGCGCAGATGTAGCAACCAAATTTTCAAAGCTGAAACATTTACATACTTAAGTTAAAATCATGGACATATCTTTAATAGTGGAGTATGTTAAGAAGATAACGATATACACTGCATAGTGTCAACTTAAACCAGAAATGGACAATGTCAACGAGATGGGTTAAACTGTATCAATGAACCAACTTTCTTATATGATTATACTGCGCAACTTTTATACTCGGCCAAAATAGTCTATTCTGAATATTAAATTAGCAGGACTGTTACTTTCTTTTTTCTATTTGATTTTATTTGAACTGTATAATGTTACTTCATTATAATTATTATAAATATGTTTCACTTATTCTTAAATATTATGATATTTATCACTTTGTTCTGTACAGGTCCTGGGGTTATAACACTTAAGACAAGTCTGCGACCTCAGATCTCCATTCCATTCTCAAAGTATTATGGTTAAAAGTCCGTGTTTGAAGACATGTTTTAATAAATTATGCTGTCAAACTAAGTGTAATTATAATATTTTTTTATCATTATTTCCAGTCGATATCACCAAGCACATTTTGAAAGACAAATTATGAGACTTGAGCTCAGAGATCGATCTCAAGTTATAACCATGGACCCTGGCCTTTGATTGCTGTAATATTTTGAGTATTGTAATGCAAGTATCTATGAAATAAGAAAAAAACTTACTTTTAGTATGTGACCGATTATGCAAGTTGAGCAGTGTATATATGATTTGCATTTGTATTGAAGAAACAGTTATCGATCATGGGTGTTGCTCGTTATAATAACAGCTTGAACTAACTTGTACAATGAACAGGACAGAACAGATCATTTTTTTCTGGTGTGAATACATAAATCATCATGCAATTATGATTATATTGAACCAACTTTTGCATAAAGTGTATAATTATCATGAAATGTTTGCGCACATAAAATAAACATACACTAGATATAGACAGGGATATTTATTTTTCACGAACCGAACAGGGCTGTGGATCGTTGGGTAAGTGGTGATCCGATGCGATCCACGATTCAGCGCTTAACGGATCCGCAAGTCAAAACATGAATCAATATAAACTGGTTCCAGTTTATATTCTAATTTTCAATTTATGGATTTACCAGCATTATTTATGGTTTAAGCCTGTGACCCATTCTCTAAAATTTCGTTTGACCTCTTTGCAAATAACGCAGATACTAATGAGACTGTATATATACAGAGAAAGGGGATTTTTAAGAACAAAGAATATGTTTTCTGTTTACAAACAAAGATCGCGAACCACGAATCTCAATAATGACGATTCTTCGGTCTCGAGTTTTCAGTTTGATTCGTGATTACCCTAGTACTCTGATACTTGCCCCCGTCGTAGAATTGATCACGTGTAAAGATGTTCTGCCTGGTTGACTACTGAGCCAAGAACTGTGTTTAAAAAACTCGTAGGGAAAAGAGCGACAAAGAACTAGGAAAGAAATATTCGAAAAGAGTAGGATATATAAAATATAAATGCCCGGTTCTCCTGTATCTTATCTCCCCTCTCCATGGAGCGTCTTTAAAAAGAGCGTATCTGTCGAACAGGCCGTTAAACATCAAATAAATAAATAAATACTGTTTTATAAGGTGAGTGAAATATTCGAAACTCAGTAGAAACATTTATTTTATTGAATTATTGAATACCTGCAGAATACGATTACATTTAAAAATATTCAAATCTTTAAAGTTCTGAATATTAAGAGTGTATTACAGAAGGTTAAAGTTGAATTATTCCATACTTACAGAAAGATTCCTCTGAAATATCTCATTCCTAGCTTGCGAAGCAGAGGCCCCATAAAGGAGCATGCCACATAGGATGTGCATATAGCTACAGAAAACCATAAATTTAATCTTGTTTCTTGTTGTTTGCACCCTAATGAGGCCCTTGTAAGTTCCTCAACGGCATTGTCCACATTGTTTTTATCTACCGTATATTGAGCATGTGAGTTAAGGTCACGGTCGGTGTCAGAGTTTTCACTGAGTATAAATTTATGAGCATTTTCTGTCTCAATTCCAGAGTAATTATATATAGTGCCATTGTTTTCATATTCTAATTCACCCGTCCCCTTGTAATCACTAATGTCACTTATTTCAACTTCTAAATAATCCGATACGTCACCAATATCACATAATTCTAAATAAAATCCTTCATCTTTAAGCACAGACAGTATTGATGACCAACCAAACAACTGTCCAGCATATAAAGCTATTTCAATAAAACACCATATCGCGCAAAGTTTTGGATACTTTTTATATAACTCCATTCTTTTTTAAATTACGCTTTAAACGCGCGAGATTCACGACGATATTGAAAAACTATTTCCTGCCATATAACGAATTATCGCAAGCACTAAGTTCCATACAATCATGTATTGTCTATAACAAATTATAACATACACTACATGGCATGCCCACAGGACTTTCCTTTCCAATATCGAAATGTTAACGTACAATTATTTATATACCTGTACATAGAAATTACCAAAACGTAATGATGCGGATCTTATACTGTGGTTTATATTTTATATATCTTAACGGGTTAAGATCATACATAAACCGTATACTGCTTGTAATCAACTAATCATACGATACTAGTATGTTATATTTAAAATCATATAAACATCGGAAGTATAATTTATAAATTAATAAGTGTTTGAACACAATTTTTGACATTTTATACAAAACAACAAAATATGACGGAATTACTCGTCGTGTACACACTTTCAAGTCACTTGAAAGATTTGATTAAACAAATGCATGCTCAGTATTATTATTTCACAATATTGCATTGTTTATTGATGTCACGACTAATTGTTAAATGCAGATATGACAGTAGTGTAAGTGGAGAGGTATACAGTATAGACCATGGATGTGTGGTTAACTAAGATATAGTTCAGATAGGTGTTGTTCAGTGAGGTATGGTACAGTGAGATATGGCACAGTGATGTATAGTTCAGTGATGTATAGTTCAGTGAGGTATGGCACAGTGATGTATAGTTCAGTAAGGTTATAGTTCAGTGATGTATAGTTCAGTGATGTATAGTTCAGTGAGGTATGGTACAGTGATGTATAGTTCAGTGATGTATAGTTCAGTGAGGTATGGTACAGTGATGTATAGTTCAGTAATGTATAGTTCAGTGATGTATAGTTCAGTGAGGTATGGTACAGTGGTGAATAGTTCAGTGATGTATAGTTCAGTGATGTATTGTTCAGTGATGTATAGTTCAGTGATGTATAGTTCGGTGATGTATAGTTCAGTGATGTATAGTTCAGTGAGGTATAGTTCAGTGATGTATAGTTCGGTGATGTATAGTTCAGTGATGTATAGTTCAGTGATGTATAGTTCAGTGATGTATAGTTCGGTGATGTATAGTTCAGTGATGTATAGTTCAGTGGTGTATAGTTCAGTAATGTATAGTTCAGTGATGTATAGTTCAGTGATGTATGGTACAGTGGCGTATAGTTCAGTGATGTATAGTTCAGTGATGTATAGTTCAGTGATGTATAGTTCGGTGATGTATAGTTCAGTAAGGTATGGTTCAGTGAGGTATAGTTCAGTGAGGTATGGTTCAGAAAGGCATAGCTCAGTGAGGTATGGTTCAGAAAGGCATAGTTCAGTGAGGTATGGTTCAGAAAGGCATAGTTCAGTGAGGTATAGTTCAGAAAGGCACAGTTCAGTGAGGTAAAGTTCAGTATGGTATAGTTTAGTGAGGTATGGTTCAGAAAGGTAAAGTTCAGTAAGGTATAGTTCAGTAAGGTATTGTTTAGTGAGATAATGTTCAGAAAGGTATAGTTCAGTGAGATAATGTTCAGTAAGGTATAGTTCAGTGAGATAATGTTCAGTAAGGTAAAGTTCAGTGAGATAATGTTCAATAAGGTATAGTTTAGTGAGATAATGTTCAGTGAGGTATAGTTCAGTGAGATAAAATTTAGAAAGGTATTGCTCAGTGAGGTAATGTTCAGTAAGGTATTGCTCGGTGAGGTATGTTTCAGTGAGGTATAGTTCAGTGAGGTATGGTACAGTGAGGTATAGTTCAGTATGGTATAGTTTAGTGAGGTATGGTTCAGAAAGGTAAAGTTCAGTAAGGTATAGTTCAGTAAGGTATTGTTCAGTGAGATAATGTTCAGAAAGGTATAGTTCAGTGAGATAATGTTCAGTAAGGTATAGTTCAGTGAGATAATGTTCAGTAAGGTAAAGTTCAGTGAGATAATGTTCAATAAGGTATAGTTTAGTGAGATAATGTTCAGTGAGGTATAGTTCAGTGAGATAAAATTTAGAAAGGTATTGCTCAGTGAGGTAATGTTCAGTAAGGTATTGCTCGGTGAGGTATGTTTCAGTGAGGTATAGTTCAGTGAGGTATGGTACAGTGAGGTATAGTTCAGTAAGGGATGGTTCAGTAAGGTATGGTTCAATTAGGTAAAGTTCAGTGAAGTGTCATTCAGTAACATATTAGTTCATGAAGTATAGTTTGGTAAAGTGTTTAGTGCGGTGCTTTTCAATTCTTTGTAGTTTAATGAGGGATTGTTCTGTAAAGATTTTTAGTGAGGCAATTAACGGAAGCTGACACGCAAGAAGGATATTTCAAAGAGTGACAGCTCTTCATTCGGTGCTGGTTGAAACGAAAAATTATACCAAGAATTGAAATTTATGGGAAGTTAAATGATCCGTTGTCTATATAGAGAGTCAATTATACACTTAGAAACAGGTAGTCGATTTGTTCACATAACACGGATTGATTAACTTGCTCGTATACTGAATCGATAATTCACTTAAAAATTGTGATTGAAATAGTGTCGGTTCATGAATGTTTATAATCGGTAAGTTTATGAACTCAACTAGACTAGCACTTAGTATTGATATGTCTGCATAGATACAATGTGCCTGTAAGGTAAATGATATCTAACAATGCGCTCTGGTGCCTGTGAAAGTCTTTGGTGACGGTATCGTACTAAATGTATGGTAATATCGTGCGCATTTTTCTAAGTATTTATAGTTTATCCGAATATTCTAATCATTACAAAAATACTGTAAAATGCACATACGTCATGCATCAGTCGCCTATCTACAAACTACAATAAATAAAGTGCCTTGGCACAGATTAAAATTCCAGTAACCGCATGCTGGATACATTTACCATGATCAAAATAGCCTTCACGTGCAACAGTGCACTTGTTTTAAGCATCACGAGACATGGTGAGATTTCGAGGTACAAGGTATACTAGTATTAGTTATGTCCATAATCCATGTCAGTGCTGTATATTCATGGCACGATGCTAACATGTTGAGTATGCATGTAAATCCATCGCAGTTCAATGTCACTGTCTAAAAAACCTGCTGCTTTAGTACTAGTATGCATTGGCGTTAAGTGTACTCGGAATATATATACATTACATATAGTCTAAGATACCTGTACAGTGACCTATATGAAGAACTAGGCTCTCGTTCTTTCTACAGTACAACTCTGCCTACATGATCTATTGAACAAAAAAAAATATATAAAATCATGCATTTTATCCGCTAGGTTCTTAGAACAATTATAGACTTTATGTCGTATGCACGTTTGTACGTGCGTGCATCTTTAATCATTAAATAGCGAATTCAAGTTATAAAAGTAATGCTTTTGAATGTAGCGTAGAAAAGCAAGAAAAAATTGAAATTGCCTCTTTAATTAAACAAGACCTCATAAAGAGTATTTGCCAATGAATTTGTTACATCATTTATCATATGATCTAAAATAATTAATAAGGATCACTTGTAATATTGCTTTGAGTGATAATACATATATTGTAATACCATCGTTGATTAGATTTGATGAACATCATCATATGTCAATGCAAAAACAGGTTGGTCGATGTTCGAGTGGTAACGCGCTGGACTTCTAAACAAAAAGTCATTGGTTCGAATCCCACCTCCGCCTTGATCTCTCGCCCCCCCCTCTCCACCCCCTCTCTCCCTCCCTCTCTCTGGGGCGGTTCTGAAATTACCATAGTTGTCGAATGGGCCGTTAAACAACAGATAAAGAATAAAGATATAAATGTCAGCGGGAAAAGATGAAACCAAATGTACGCATATCTGTATGTTACATATTAGTCCCATGTACGAACTATTCAAACATTGGATAATTGATCCTTATCAAATTTTGAAGAGCAAATAATGTACATTGTATATTAATTAGGTTATGCGGATGGGAGAAACCTTCTTCATGTTGGTAACTTTATAAATATGCTTTATCATGCAGTTCAAAATATCGTTGGATCGTCCGTACTTATTTCTGATAGTCTTTTATTTAAATCGTGTGGAATAGCAGAATAATTTGTCGATATCTCGTTACCTAGTTTAATACTGGCAGGGAATTCAGGCATGAAGAAGTCAATTATATAAAATAATTACATTTGAACGAACAAGTTGATTTAAGCCTCTTACTGTATTGACTTTACGAGTATAATTTCAGCCGGTAAAAATCATACTTTGTATATGTAGTTATATATGATATAATAACTGAACCGTCCAATACCTTGTGTTTAAATAATTATACTAACTTTGTATCCGCAATAACAATAAACTGCATGTATATATCTAGTTTGAACTACATTCGTACTATAGACTACTAGGTCCCCAAAATATAATCGTAACTTAAAGCCCTGCTCGAAAATCTCATCAATAAGTTGTACAGTAAAACCTCTCTGAGCTTTGTTTCTTTTCTACCCGCAGTGTAAGGTTAACATTTGTGTTATGCCGTGAAAATTTCCATGATATATATCTTTGTAATCTCTTAGACTTGTATACAATACGTGCATTTAGTATTCACATCATGGAGTCATCTCTTTATTAAACATGCAAGTATAAACATAGTCACGACTCAGAAACAGGTTAACAACGTTACATTGATTTTTGTATGTGAAGAGAACGTATTAAGACCTTGTACTTTCTTAAAGAAATAAGTAATTTTCCACCACGACTAGATTATGATACAACATGTGCATTTACAGAGTGTTCACTTTATGCATCGTCTACACAATCAAAATCATTTGCCCATGAATGAATTGCAATGAAAGAACCTAAATGATTTATATCTTAAACGCAAACGCTTGAATGATGCTTGTATCATTTATAATTTATTTAAGAATTACCATTTTGTGTGGTGGTAGCGATCTCGAAGTATCATTATAAGAATGGTTACCTTTTCTTGGTGTGTCCTGTAACTCAAGACTATCTGTATTGTACGTATGTTTACAGGCGACAGATTGCTACAGTCATTGTATACATGTACATAAACACAGCAGAATATATGTCAGTAGTACGGTCTGGTACGCTGTATTCACTGACATGTAGGTCAATGAAACACGTAGGTGACTACAGTTCACAGGAGACATTTACATCTACTTTATAGACACATCGATTTTGTATGAAAATGTTATCACACATACAGTACAACCTCTGTAGAGCAACACCCTGTGTGAGCTGCAAATATTGGCTGTTGTTTAGAGGTTGTTGCTAATTCGAGGTTAAATTTATAGTAAATAGCAGCTTAGGGGACTTTTGAAGATGTTGATTAAGAGAGGTTGTTGCTCTATAGAGGGCCGCTCTGTAAAGGTTGTACTGTATAAACATTTGCATCTATGTACATGTACATAGCAACATATTTACTAAACTAAATGCATGCCATGGATACAGACCAATCATGGGTCTGTCAATAGTTTCAACATGGCGCCTGGTCGCTCTTATTTCTTTTGAAACCGTTCTGCGATTAGTTGCTTCAATCATCATGATAATCGTTCAACAATTACAATTTCCTAGTGCAAGAATATATTTACAAATGTACATCTATCGGCACACATTGAGAGTTAGAGGACCAATTTCGAGTTTAACACATAGTTAACTCTTCACAACTATGATAAGTGAAAATCGACTTTTTTTGTAAAAATTTCATAGACGTGTATGACTTGCCGCGATTGTGACTCGAACCCGGGTCGCCGGGTTACAGTTCCAGCGGACTAACCAATTGACAATGTTCTTGACATACAGCACAGTATGGGAGACACTGCAGCTTAAGTATCAGTTTATCGTGTAAGAGTTCTGTCCCTTGGAGTTAGAATGACATAACACAAGATGTACTAGCCGAATACGGGAGACAACTTGAAGTTGATTTAGACTTGACATTTACAATGATTATAAACAAAATTGTAGAAAGGGTTTTAAGCGTTGGGGTGAGGGTACGCAAAGTGTTATAATTATTATATGAATGTTGTTTCATTACGGGCCTCCGTGGTTGATTGGGTATGTTAAGTCGTCACTCGCCTTACACCGCTGTGAGTTTTAACTGCATCCGGGACCAGTGTGAGCTAGCCTAGTGCCACTCGATGGTTCTATCCTGGTATACTCCTGGGGTCGTTCTAAAACGTAACAGCTAGTCGCTAAAATAACCACGACTGCTGGTGCCACTTCAAATACAGAGAATGT
This sequence comes from Lutraria lutraria, assembly GCA_964023205.1. Lineage (NCBI taxonomy): Eukaryota > Metazoa > Mollusca > Bivalvia > Venerida > Mactridae > Lutraria > Lutraria lutraria. The sequence goes on from OZ026843.1 coordinate 23,662,128, forward strand.
TGTTTCTTCCCATTATACTATTTTATTCATTAAAATTAATATTCATGTAGGGTTTTTGTGGGTTTTTTATTATTAAATTTTGTGATCAGTTATTATTTGTTATGTCTGTAATATACGTTTCAAAATACGATGTTAAGGAATGTGCTCGTGTATAGTTTTGTCAATATGATTTAACGTACATATTTATAGTACATGACAATGTAAGATCATAAAAGAAAAAACGGTAAAAATATGTGAAATTTCCGTTAACAGTGACATTTTTTTCTTCTGACAAGTTTTAACCGTTTCGCTACTAGCAATATTGGTACACCCGTCGTCAGAAATCTCTGCATATACCCGTTTGGGAATTGGTTATTTTATAGGATTATGACATTGTTCAGAGCCCAACTATACTAATATTGTGTTTATGATTAAAAAGTTTCATCTCACGAGATCACGTGCATTCGGATACATTTGTGTACCATTTAAATAGTCAGTGTTCAGTATGAAATATTATATGATTTATCGCCCGATAATACATGTATGATTTGAATTTGTATATGTTTCTATTGGAAATGTGATAGGTCGTGCAAGAATGAATAGTATTTTCGAGCTATAATTGATTTTTATTATAACATTTAGATTAATTCCATATTTGGTGTGTATTTTGTACTTTCGTTAAAACTGTGCTTTCTCAGCAAGAATTAAGAGTCTGTATTGAATTATGAGGTTTGAACGCCTAGTTTGATTTTTTAAATTTGGTGATTTATGGTAATCGACAATTTGATCCCCGTTGTTTGAAGTTGTGATTTACGAGGTGAAAATTGAACACAGTTGTTAGAATGATGTTTTTTTCACCAGAGCTTAACTTAGCACCAACAACAAGGGTCATTTATCGAGAGTTCGAATGGGTAAGAACTGATGAGGTCGGTTGGTGAGCCACCAGCAAGTTAAATAATGGTTACCGTAGGCCCTTCTCTGTCAGACACCCGGCAAAAAGAGGGAATCGGGAGGTACTGTGCAAACGAAAGACGGGCGTCTCATAAGACAACTTGGCTGGGCCTTTCAATAGGGGTGGCACTATAATAAACAAACCTTTACCTTTTACATATCAGTATTGTTCCTAGATAGTTCCCAGTATAAGATGACCCCTAGGGAAACCATTCGCAATCCCTTGAGATTTCAAATAGTGGTGTTTTTATTCGAAATGAGTTTAACAGTAGATGATAATGAAATATAAAAAAATGTAATAAAAAAACACATTTTATTACACATCGTATATCTTTAATCGTATAATCTTATGGAAACTGAGCTGTAGATTTAAATATCTCATATATTTGTATCCTATTTCTAAACTCTATATTTGGCAATATCAATACTGCAAAAATGTAACCTATAAAAAGGAAGTACAGTCAAACAACACAATATAAATGAAGGATCCAGTTAAAGAAGTACAGTCGAACATGGAAAGAAGGTACCTATCTCTTCATTGTATCGTCTTCAGTACAGTCAAACATGAAAAAAAGGTACCTATCTCTTCATTGTATCGTGTTCAGTACAGTCAAACATGGAAAGAAGGTACCTATCTCTTCATTGTATCGTGTTCAGTACAGTCAAACAAGGAAAGAAGGTACCTATCTCTTCATTGTATCGTGTTCAGTACAGTCAAACATGGAAAGAAGGTACCTATCTCTTCATTGTATCGTGTTCAGTTCAGTCAAACATGGAAAGAAGGTACCTATCTCTTCATTGTATCGTCTTCAGTACAGTCAAACATGGAAAGAAGGTACCTATCTCTTCATTGTATCGTGTTCCGTACAGTCAAACATGGAAAGAAGGTACCTATCTCTTCATTGTATTGTGTTCAGTACAGTCAAACATGGAAAAAAGGTACCTATCTCTTCATTGTATCGTGTTCAGTTCAGTCAAACATGGAAAGAAGGTACCTATCTCTTCATTGTATCGTGTTCAGTACAGTCAAACATGGAAAGAGGGTACCTATCTCTTCATTGTATGTATCGTGTTCAGTACAGTCAAACATGGAAAGAAGGTACCTATCTCTTCATTGTATCGTGTTCAGTACAGTCAAACATGGAAACAAAGGCGATTCTTGGTATAGACAAAGTGTGACCTTTATTGACAGGTAGTCGTTATTCGGTGATCAATCTGTTGTAAATTATTAATGACGGTTTTAAAAGAATGGCCTTTATTCACAAGGTGGCCTTTATTAGGAAGTGGCCGTTTACACTAGACTGACAGTACATTAGAAAATCGGGGATGGTACTTCTTAATGATTCAACTTGTTTGTAGAATAATTGACAGATTGACGGATTACATCAATATAATCTAAATATAGTAGAAGCATTGATCCCTTAGCAATACCTCAACATAAGTTACAACTTGGTACAACCTTCTGGGTCAATGTCATCAAATTAAACTGATATTAATCATTGATTGATTGAGAGTTTTGTACCATGAACTGCACATCAAAGTACTCTTAGTTTGTTATATAGTCTCTAAATCTTGCAATGTTTGTATTCTTTAGTATTAATTGTTCTAAATTTGTCTGTGAAAGTCTTAAAATAACTAGCACATGTTTAAACCAATGCTTACTTGCACTGTAAAGATTACACGTATGTGGGACAGTCTGTTCGGATTATCGTGATACAAACTAACTGTTTGGATGCTCAACGCAAAACATCTTCATTCAATCTTAATTGTACTTCAACCATTTCTTGAATTTCTGTATTGGATAACTAACTTCAAGGGAAACATGATCAGTTGGGGCATTATCACAATATTTTGTATTGTGTTCAGCAGTAAGTATAAGAATTTCTCATATTATATAATTGATGATCATTTTTAAAGTTTCCTGCTTGTTGGCAATCAAATTTTTAATCGCATTTTAAAATCTGTTTTTAAGTTATGTATAAAAAATATGTTTTCATTTAATTTAACTTGTGATTCCAATGTTTTTATCATAATTCTGTCATAAAAATAAAAGAAAGTTTTTTTAATCAAAATTGTTTAATTGCATTACATTACAAAGATTACATTTGTGGACTCATAAATGATTCTGGAAAACTCAAAATTGCTAAAGCGATATTACTGTTGCCGCTTTACATGTGATACATATATTAAAAAATATACATGTATATTATTCAAATCAGTATTACATTAGACGAAAATAGATATAAGAATATTTACGTCACTCGGTATTAATTATTTCTTGGCGGTAATAATGTCCCTTTACAAAGAAATTATGTAGGTTAACGTCTAAAAAGTTTCGATATTTTAAAGGGTCATGCCCTGGAACTGAAGCGTCTAGAACAGCAATCAAACTTGTATCATTCTAATGCCTAAGAGTTAATTATTGAAAGTCCTGTAGAATATTTACGAAATATTTCGCTAGTTTACTAAATATACACATTTTTACATTTGCCAAACCTGCCGAATTCGGCCTCAGAAAGCATTCGTCATTTTCCCAAATCGACCCTTTCCGTATCTGTCAAAACCAAAAACATCGCGGAAAAAATGTCAACGAACAGTGAATTGGTTAGTAATGCTGATGTTATGTTCATTTTTATCAAGCAATTACTGGTAAATATCAATGTTATGCTGCTTTGAAAGGCAGCGCGTGCTCAGTTACCTTCTCAGACGAATCGGAAACATCGTCGTCGTCAATAAAACCGACATACAAATACTGACGCGCGCGCGTTATAGTCTTTTTTGAACGCACATTATTTTTTATTTTTCGGTAATGATTGGTTTTACAAGTGATGGACGCATGAAAACCAAGACACAGCATTTCTATGGCATGTCCATTTAAGTTCGATGCTGTCAATTAAAAAATCACTTTCTTTCCTTTTAAAAATGTAGAGACTATCTGAAAATGATTCATAAATACAATGTCTGATGTTTGCGCGCGTATAAATATCAAAAGTAATTGTAATGTGTTTTCACGTTTTATCAAATATGTTGCCTTGGACACACAGTCAAACCTGTGAGTAAAGGCCACCCTTAGGAAATGTTACCTTAATTGGCAGGTGGAATTTATTAAGAGGTCATTTGTGCTTAATAATCAATGACAGTTTTCAAATAATGACCTTTATTCACTGAGTAGCCTTTTTTCGGAGCAGGCCGCTAAGATAAGTATGACCGTATTAATGGAGGCATGGCAAATACTTAGACTAGTGTAACTTCATTTCTAAAATCGTGCAACTTCTTTCCGTAAAAGAAATACAAATTCACCGTTTCGAACATTTTTTTTTTTAAATTTGACAGGTTTCACCGAAAATGAAACACTTTATGATGTAATATTTTTAACGCCTTGTGAAAATTAAGTCTTTAACACTGCACTTGAAGTCCTTTGATTATAGTACGTTAAATAAACCTACATTATGACTTTCTCTCTATAAAAATGATTTTAGTGATAAAACAATGAGATGACGTCAGTAAGACAGATAAAGCCTAATACTTACTTAACCGGATCACGATAATGGCTTAATGCCACTTTCATGTAATATAATTAGGACTACGGTGGACCTTTTTACCAACACAACATCGCAATTAAAGTGTACAAAGTTTACAACTTTTCTGTTTTGGGTTAATAAATAACAGGTACGCCTAAAAGTGAATGAAATATGACCTGCTTTTTTTTTTAATTAAGAACTCTGTAGCTCATGATGATAATATTAATCCCTAGCTAAATACATTTCAAACAAATATAAAATTCTTTAATTACTCCCCATGGTTGATGAATAAGTATTAAAGGAAACATCTTCAAGCAGGCCAGATATTTATATTCACATTCGAATGTTTTCTTTATTTGTTTATTTTAAATATTAGACAAAGATGATTTCTTAGCCTAATTACGAAGAAATTCAATGACATAATATATGATAAACAATGAGTGGGCGATTAACTAATTTAGAATTGTGAAATACAACGGTTTCATTGGACAATATTGACAGCCGTGGACTAATTAATGATATACGTTTATAGCTTGTTGGAATAAGAGTATCAATATTTGAATAATGATTATCCGTAACGCGCAATAGATTTGATGAATTTCAGCCAACCACTGTCCATGTCCTATCAACAGATACAATCATCACCAAACATATACATGTACAATTTATTGAATCGAACAAACAAAAACACATAAAACGATTATCTGTGACTGTAACAGATAATCAAGGTCTCTTAAAATGACAGGCGGTCGTAAGTGGTATGCATTCTAAAATGTAGAGTTCAGTGCAACCTCCCCAAAGCGGCCCTGTATTGAGCAACAACGTCCCTTTAACAACAACATAACTCTCTGTTCCATTTAAGTATTAATTTAATCTCTCCAGAGCTGTTGTTTCTACCAAAGAATGTTGCTTTTGAGATGTTACACAGTACTGTATACATTATTATTTCAGTTGTATTGCAAACAGTGATCTGTGGCGTCGTCCATTGTCCTGAGGTAGCAAAGATAGATTGTGCAAACGGATATAAACCAGAGGGAAACGAGACTGTTTGTTGTTCTGACTTACAGGTTTATCCCAATTTGTAAGCAACATTTAGATCTTATTTTAATATATTACAAGTGCATTAGTACTTGCAGGTGACCAACAACATGACAGTTTGTCTGCGATAGATAAGTTAACCTATTTAAACTTCCGAACATTAAATTAACAACCTCAAGTATGCTCTGTTCCGTAAAAAATATTACACAGTACATACGATATACACACTTCTTCTGTTCGTTAATTGCCAAAGGTCAAAGAAGTGTTTGAACGTTACGAAACCTATATTCAATGGAAAGGTAGGCGCACTTGACCGTATGAAGACGTGATAAGGGGTCAGATATAGATAACAAAAATATGTGTCACTCGATGATTATTGTTTACGTGTATAATTAGTTTATAAGAAATTGTATTTGTAATCCGGTGATCCAGGTTCGATTCCAGGTCGCGACAGGTCATACTCTTCCTTGAAAATTGGACAGAAATGTTAATTACTACTCCACATGTGATAGAGAAGTTGCCGGTTTCTTGTGGAAGGGTATGTTATAGTTACGGTAATAATACAGTCCAGGAAAACTTGATAGGTGAATCGGCCACCGTATATAACTGACACTTTGATGAAAAACGGTGTTGATCCGAAATTAATACAAATGTATATTGTAATATATTTTGCCATTTTCAGTTGTTTCTTCGCCCAGCAGAAATGTAAGGACGCCACACTGACCGTCTTGTATCTAGGTAACTGTGTCAGTTCCACGCATCAACCTGTCTCACATGGTCCAATCTCCAGTAACGATATTACAACAGTGCCACCACAAACAGCTAATCCAGCCAACATTCTATCATCTGTGTTCTGTTCTAATAAACATCAAATAGACTGTAATGATGACCTCAACCCAGTATGTGGGTCAGATAATACATTTTACCAAAACGAGTAAGTACACAAGTATGTCTAAAGTTTCAAAATAGCGCTTCAAAACATTATGTCACCGTGTCATCAGCAACAGGTTTTTGCCCTGATGAAAATAACGATCGCAACCCAGATAATGTGAAAATGTATAAGACGAAGACAAGTTTATCAGAACGTCGAATGCATAGAGATATTACAGGTCACACTGAACGAATTAACGTTCTTACCACGTATGTTTTGGAAAGAAACGAAAATTATATACCAACTTCTATAGAGTAAATTTTAATTTGTCGTGCTTGATGTCTGCTTTCGTTAGACGTTTAGAATTTAATACAAGCAGGCAGTTCCTGGCTTTGTACTAACGCTAACTATTAGCAACCTTCATATAATCATTGAGCAATGTAGGATTAATACCCTTAAACGTAATGTCTTTAATAAAATCGACACAAATAGTGTCTGTCGTATCAAGGGCTCGATCCCACGATCCCGAAGTCTGCAGAAATAATATGTATATTGAGCTAAACGGGCTAGGATGACCTACTATCAAATTTTTCTTAAGAGTCAACTTACGAGAAAGACCTAAAGTGGTCGCTTGGTGAACGGTTTAATTGCAGATATTTGAACTGTGACTTTTATTAAGTTAAAAACTGCATTGTTTCATTTTCCATCACGCATGTATGTTATTTTCATTGAGGTATACGGGAACTATAAAATACCAGAGCCAGTAAGGCAACACATTCATAAAAACAAACATGTGATATGTTCTTTGAAAAATTAAAAGGTCGGTATTTATGATGTCAGTTCAATGTAACACAATTATAACTAACTTATAATTGATTAGGTTTGTCGCGGATTCAAATGACTTATATAAATATCTTTATACTTTTAATTTTTTATGATTAGTTTTTTTTTCTCTCTTTATTTTTGTTGTATGTGAAAACAATAAATGTAAATCTATTAAGTAATTACAAGTATTTTTTAAGAGATAAACATTCTATTGCATAAATACATACAAATAAAAAATAAAAAGACATGTACGAATATGTAAGAATTCGTAATCAATACAAAAATAAATATACATGGTCCAATTTTGGACAGTTATAAATACAACTATTAAGTGAGCACATTATAATCTTTGTTTAGATACAAAGTAAGGACATTTTGTACATTTATTTTACAAGTATAACAACCAATACTGTATTTTTAATATGGCAACATTTGTATTACTTCTTATAGCCAACATAAAATACTTGTATGATATTGTTTAATATTGTGTTCCAACGTAAGGTTCACTCGTGTGAAACATTTATTCACGAAGAATTGTTGTATACATAGAGTGTTATTAGGCTATTTTGGGCACACCTTTACATGTCCCCTAAAACTCAACTCCCCGACATGATTTTTTAAGATTTACACCCACCTATCTTCATAATTTATATTCAATAATTTCGTGAACAACTTCTTGTAATATTCACGACAGTGTATGTGCGCATAAAACTATATTAATTACTTATATACAAAGAGACTTTATTATGACTTTTATTGATACTAACGAACAATAGGGGATTTTATGTACAGTATAGTATACACTATTGTTATACCACTAAGTAGATGCACTTACTCAGATATATTAGTTACAAATTAGCCAGAGTTGACTTTATGATATATTAAACATTTCAAAAACATCTTAAAACGCACATGATGAAAATAACTTTAGAGACTTTATGTGTATTTTCATAATTTAACCACAATAATTAACGCCCCTGTAATGGCACGAGTATGTCTTAAAGCGTATATATATTTGACAAGGAATGTTACATAAATTTCAAAAAGTGTAAAATCACATTGTTTTCAAAACCTTATCGTGTTTCCACAAAAAGTGTTTCCGTAATTTAAAAATATGGGTGTGACAAGTTTTCCTAACATTGTAGTTTGATTCGAGCAGCATTTGCTGAATTACAACATACTTAAAAAAGAGCAAAACTAGGTCCGAATAAGCGTTCAAAATGCTCGAATTTATTGATTTATGAGTTATCTCCCTAGAATTTCTATTTATAGTTGGTTATCAAAATTTACAGGTCGCTCCCAATGTTCATTCTTTAAACGTTATGTACATGGGTATGATTCTTATCACATACAAACAGTTATTCTGCCAATAATAGGACTGTCAGATATATAGCTTTATACACTTTAAGATAATTCAGTTTCTTTTTACTCCTATCTTCATTCATGTGTTATTTTACTAAGATATAATATTTTACATATCAAAAACATGCTTGTCATATCTTCTATATATACATATATCACAGGTGTATGAAATACTTAACCATCACTCATTCAATCTTTCATGTGGTCAGACCTACATTGGTGAAGAAATGTGATTAATTGTCTATTTAACCTTGTAGAGACTGTACATAGCGAGGCTACATTTCAGTCGCAATATATGTTTAATTAATATAAATAATTTGATTAACTCATTACAATGTAAACTAACTGTCAAGAAGTCGACTATTTGACACTGGAAACGTATTAAGGTCATATATTGAGGTATTTTCTATTTCAGTTGCGAATTCTTCAAAGCTCGATGTGAAAACGATACGTTGAGTATGCAAGACCTTACAGTATGCAAAACTGCGTCAAGATTCAAAAGAGAACTAAGTTTTGTGTGAATTCATTTTTTTCATAAGAAGACATATATCATAATCCGTCCTATTGGTCTATTATAAGAAACAATGTATGAATTTATACATGGAGTACATGGTACAAAACATTCTGATTTTGTTGAAACAACTGACGTCATTCAAACGATAATTGATGGTAGGTTATCCAGATGATTGTTAATATTGAACATACCAAATGTGGCAAAGTTTGTAAAACTGTATGTAGTCACTAGCGAATTAATGCATTTTATGTTATATTGTATACTGTACTCTTTACTAACGTACATAATAATAAATATAATGTTATATTGTACATTGTAAGCTGTTATTCTGGCCTTACAATGTCAGTAATGACTATTCACAAGATATAATACAACCTAGGATTTTGCATAACTCCATTTCATAATGAAAATGATCTATATAATATTATACATGTTATGGTTATTTAAATTTATTGATTATAAATATTAAGAATCTATATATTATATATTTATCGTTCATATGCAAACATTGGTAATGTCCTTATACAGTTATATATAACAAATATTGTATTATAATAATGTGATTCAGCAAAGCATGTTATGTAGAAAAGCACAATGGTAGATATTCTATAGCACTTGTAAACTCAGATTATGTATTGTATATATATGTATTATAGAAAACTAAATAGCTTATACTTAGATCACTTCCGTTACGCCGTCACGTATGTTATATATAACAATTATATAAACTATATCTATATTATAACAGATTTTCACTGTAATATTGAATACACTTTACACACACGCTGTGCTGTGCTATAATAATAAATCTATCTAACATTTGAAGAGTTACATTATATTTTATTACGGTAATTTCTTTTATGTTTGCTTTTATATGTTACAAAATAAAATTGAGAAATGCAGTAACATCATGCTAGTAATTCTGTCACTGCTTATACCTTTGTATATCTGTCACTATAGTTGCAGATACTTCCAACGTGGTTTACTTATTCAGTAACAACGAACTGACAGACCCAAGGTGATATAAAACTTGAGAACAGCCTTCGAGCCCAAATCTAAATTTCATTCTAAACAAATTCAGGATGAAAAGGTTTTACTGTTTTTTGTTCAACAAGATGAGTTTTATAAACACCATGCCCCTCCGGTTGCCCTTTTTGAAAATGCACGGGTCCTGTAGAGATTGTCATGATGAACCAAGATATGAAGTTCGATGATTGCAGGTGGTAACGTTTTGATTTAATAGGCAAGGTTAAATTTCGGTACAGGCAAACAAAAGGCCGTAAATCTGCTAAAAATGATCGAATCACAAAACCCTAACAATATGTGCTGGTAAACATGGTGACAATAGTTCTATCAAAGTTTGGTAAAAATCCCTTGAGAAATACAGAAGAAGTTGCAAACAAAAGAGTATTTCTCTATATATTACATATGCACAAAATCAACAAAGGGCCATAATTCCGTCAAAATTTATCGAATCATAAAACCTTAACAACATGCATTAGGTATTTCGATAACAATAGTTCATGAAAGTTTTATCAAAATCCCTCGAGAAAACAAGGAAACAAGAGTATTTCGCTGTTACAATCACACAAAATAAACAAAGGGCAATAATTCCGTCAAAAATGATCGAATCACAAAACCCGGAATATGTGTGTGGGGGTTCTTGGTAACAACAAGTCTGTGAAAGTTTCGTCAAAACCCATGAAAAATGTAGGAGTAGTATCCTAAAAGAAATGATTTCTCTATATATTACATATATATGCACAAAATAAACAAAGGGCAATAATTCCGTCAAAATTTATCGAATCATAAAACCTTTACAACATATGTGTGGTGGTTCTTGGTAACAACAAGTCTGTGAAAGTTTCGTCAAAATCCCATAAAAAAGTAGGAGTAGTATCCAAAAAAATGTCGGATTTTTTAAACACAATGACCCTGTGACCTTGACCTTTAACCTACTGACCTGAAAAATGCACAGGTCCTGAAGAGGTTGTCATGAGGAGCTACATATGAAGTTTGCTGGATGTAGGTGCAGGCGTTTTGATTTTATAGGCAAGGTTAAAGTTTGGTACAAACAAACAAACAGACAGACAAACAGAGAGGCCAAAAACAATATCCCCCCGTATCGATAGATCGGGGGCATATTGTTTTTGGCCTCTCTGATCTATCAATACGGGGGCATAAAAAGCTATTCTGAGTAATTACACGGATAGAAAAATGTATGATTAATATCAGAATTATTTTACTATACATGTAGTTGTTTTGTTAACAATGAACGACAAAATATGAGATTTGAGCTTAGAGACCGATCTCATGTTTTATAACCTTGGACCCAGTTACTGTTCACAATCAGTTCAGTTAGTCAGCTTAGGTACAGATTGTTACTTGTATTCAGACAGTGTTTAGTGGGAGTTCAGTTTTTTTTTTCAGTTCAGGTTACCGGCAGCTCTGTTACCTTTCTGTTAGTTCAGACTCATTTTTTTATATATCAGTCCGACTTTCTTATATGATTAGTTTGCTGTTAAATTAGTTACCATTTATAGTTAGGTTGATGGAATGTGTGGGATACCGTACTTTACTTATTATTTACCGACAGTTTGATGTAGCATGAAGTTGGAATCCGAAGTGCGTCCCTGCAGGCAATTCGCGATTCGAATGCATTCCTTCGTGCATGTTTTGTTATATTCTGTTCTTATGAACATGACATTTTAAATAGCGTTTTCAAGCTTCCCCCTTTTCAGGTTACCGGCCCCGGTAACTTAAAGACGTTTTCAAAGTACCGGCCCCGGTAACATTAAAACGTTTTCAAGCTCCCTCACCCGTTTTAATAATCCCTCCCCGGTAACCTGAAAACGTTTTCAAACGCCTCCCAATCCTATGTTTAATTATTCAACGTTTATATTTCAGATAAATGATTTACATCTAAGACCGAAAAACGTAGCGTTGACAGAAAATTGGTTTCCGGCGGGTTACCGGAAACCAGTTTTTTTACACCATAGAAAAAGGAAAGTCACACACGATCTCTTTATAACGGAAATGATGAATACTTCCATCGCTTTATAAAACGAACATAACAGAAATAAGAACAATTAGATTATTGTTTCCCTTGAAAAAAACATTTAACTGTAATACATGTAATTATATTTAAATTTAAATCCAGAATTTGAATTTATGTCAATCTTAAGTTCCAGTACAGACATTATGTAGACAGGATATCTCAATGTTTTATTATCACCAATACGTTTTGATCAATGCTTAATGTCAAACCATGTGTTGTATTACGATATATTTAATTATATAATACATTCGTATGTTAAAATTGCATAATTATGACACATGTTGAAAATACAGATTTAATTATTTAAAAGAAATAATATACGCAAAATTTTGCGCGCGAAATTCACAGAATTTATCAATATTACGTCAATCTTGACTACTCGGGCATTACCGGACATTCCCGGTCACTGAGAATACGCTACATATCAATCGGAACCCCTCTGTGTTTGTCTAAAGGAAAATGCCTCGGACACAACAAGCAAACTAGGTTTCCCTGGTTCTTTATCGTGGCTCGGCAGTTGGGTACACTGAAAAGGTATCCCAGAATATTGAAAGGTGGACCCACGACCTTTCGTTTCGTAGTCCTGCGCGTTACCATTCGAACACATCGGCGTTCGAGTGGTAACGCGCTAGACTACTAAACGAAAAGTCGTGTGTTCGATTCTCGGCTCTGCCTTTCGATATTTCTAAAGGACGCTTTCCAGCGTCCCCGTCCAAACTACCGAGTCGTGTATTATATTAAGAAAGTCGCGGGAAAAACGGCGAGTTGTGTATCAGTGCCGCGTTTACATTCGGTACGATACATACAAAGAAAACATATTCGAAAAGAGTAGGGATATAAATGCCCGATTCTCTTGCATCTCCTCTCTCCTATCTCTGGGACGGCTCTGACACAACCGTAACTGTCGAATGGGCCATTTAACATAAACTATTACACCAACCTCTTAAGCTCCGCTAAGCACAATAACTTCACATATAAATCAACAAATATGACACAGATATTTCTGTGAACATCAGATTTATTTTATGAAACAATACATGATGCTATGTGACTGAACATTAATAAATATCACAATTTCCGTGTATATCTAACATTAGTTCTTACTCATTGAAAAGAAAAAAAATAATACATTGCAACAATACAAAATGAATTATACGCGTGAAAGGGCTGCCTTTCATGTAGTCGTCTGTCACTGTAGTTTATTCATTGGTACATACAATCAACAAACTATACACTAACATCTGGACGTAACGATGACTTACCCACAACTCCAGAACAAAGTATGACTTTGATTTATATGAATCCTTGTTTCTACTCAGTGTAATGGTGTTTTTTTTAAATATATTAGGTCGTAAATAAACTGAAGTATCCGACGTAACTAACAAAGAAATAATAATACATGTAATTGGGCAATGCCATAATTGTGATATCAGTATTATTTGTGTAATATTGAGCAGACAGGTACAATAGTACAGTATAAGGGACTTAATACCTTAGATAGCGATTGATATAAAACAGTTACACAAGTACACCAAATAATGTATTTTTACTGCTTGACAGTACCAGGAATGGTCAAGTTCAATTGATTGCGATTTTAGTTTCAGAAATGTAAATATCGTTTTAAAAACAAGATAAAATTACATTATTTACATTTCATTTTTATGACAATAAAGCGTAATTCTTCCAATATTTCTAAATAGTAGACATGTCATATAAGATCTAAATAAATGAAATTCTAAAATTGACCGCCTCAATTTGCAAACATATACTAGTATGGTCATCTGGTGTATCGCCTGCCTATCTGCGAATACAGACAACGCCGTATAGCGTACGTTGCGGGGCCTCAGAAATTGCTTGTGCATGCGCGGTGTGACCCGCATCCGTGGTCGAGCGGTGAGCGCTGACTTCAAATCACTGTAACCTTCCACTGATTGAGGATCGTAGGTTCGAGCCCCGCTACCCACCATGTCTCTTTATATGAGAAAGTAGGCATTTGCTAACGGAGGATGTACGGAGGATGTGAGTCTAGTACTGGTTCTTATCATGAACGATGGTTTGGTGAACTGTACGCCTCACATGACTATGATTGTTGAAAAGGGGCGTAAAACTCAAACAAACAAAAACATCTTTCACACCCCCTACAATGTATACATGATTGATGTGACAGACAAAATAGAAGTTGAATATACTTGACAGATACATACACTAGACTGTTGTAGCAGCAATAAGTATGTTGCTCACAACCATGCGTCTGAATGATCGACAACATATCATGAAAATGAACAACATTATCAAACACTTACGAGTACGCCCTGCGTGATGGCCGCCCGAATTTGGTGGCCGTGAACCACGTTATCAAACGTGAAATATTTAAAGACACAAGCAACATGACATGGTCCAGCATGTTATACAGTATCAATTGATAACATGAATGAAACATTCAGTGCCTATCAATAGCAGGACTTAGCCATACCATACTGCGCGCCAATCAAAGGTATATAAATCCTAATTTCTAGTTTCATTTAAGCTACAAACATTATTCAGAATTCATTTAATAGTCCTTGACATCATCTTGAGAATAAAGTATGTTATATAGTTATATAAACAGAATTATTTTTATGTTTTTCCTTCAGAGATAAAATGTTGAACGTGAAGTAATCAAATTTGTTTGTTGCATTAACCGTCACTTTTTTGTATACCTGTAAAGTGAAGTCCTGTCTTGGCAGTCTGTTTGGAGAGATGACAACGACAAGAGTATGTCACATTTATCCTGGGAATGTTGGAATAATGACATATGGAATATTATTATAATTGGAGAATTGTTTACATTCAGTAATTATGCCAAATTTGGTCTGACATAAATAGTTTTGTGCCTACTTACCATTCCACAACCATTTACTTACAATGCTCGTAAGACTGAAAGGGCTGTATTAAAAAAATCAGGTAAACTTAACTGTGTGAAAATAACACTTGACGCTGTCACAAGTTGTTGACTATTTATAATAGAAGTTTAATGGGATATGGGATAACAAACGTAGATGGAAAACAAGGCGACATATCACAGCTATATCTGAAAACGTACAAAAGCATGGCGATGTATACATCTATTTTTATTACAGAAATATAACAATGCGTACAAAAACATAGCTATACACACCTAATTGCTAACAAATCATTAAGTGTTAAAAAAACGTCAGAAAATACTCATCAAATGAGTAAAATCATGAAAATATACACATATATTATATAACAGAATTATCATAAAATGTTGAAAATCATGACAACATACTCATACATTACAAAAATATCAGATAGTGTTCAAGGAAATACTGCATTTACATAGTCTAGTACGACAAGTATTAATGTACTGCATTATGTTACCAGACGTAAAATATCATTAAACACCTACTCTAACCAAGTGCGTTTATTTCATTTAATGGACAACAAACAATTAGACTTGGTCATGTTTCTTATTTTATTTATATGTTGCAAATGTTTAATGGCCCATTCAACAGCTATGGTAATTTTAGAGCCGCCTAAGATAGGGGAGAGACGATACAGAAGTAACGGGTATTGACATCCCTATTCTTACTTTGAATAATGTTCCCTGTTGTTTTATCAAGCCCGCGGTGAAGCATCCATACGTGCCCAATTCCTTTTCCTGTATTTTTGTAGACACAGTACTTGGCTCGGTAGTTGGGTTGGGGACACTGAATAGCGTCCGCGGGAAATAGTGAAAGGCAGAGTGAGTGGAGAATCGAACTCACGACCTTTCGTTCAATAGCCCAGCGCGTTACCACTGGACCATCGAATATCCCATTGGTAATTTTCAGTCACAGATCCTGATAGATGATAATGACAACTGTAAGATATACACATCATGATTAGAAACTTAACATAAAGATGATCAATACATTTAATATCAATTTACATAACTTAGACATCATTGTATAAAACTATTTTATACAATGTAGCCGATTTCATATCATAAGAAAAGAAATGAATTGAAAACACAAGAGACTGGCGGATTTAATAGAAATTCACGCCGCAACAACACACAAATCACTTAAATGTAGACTTAGAATTAATGAAACTATGGTTATGTAATGCAACATTGTCAATGTTGATCATTATGATATTCGTACCAACTAATTATTACGTCTGACAGGTACACTATACTTGCGTACATGTCATGCCTGGGACCCTTGGCAAGCTGTGTACAAATTGCTCCACTGAGATTTATAACGCGTTTAATAAGACGTTGTTCCGGCGCCAAGACTGAGGTCCAGTGGTTAATGCGCTGGAATTGTAACATAGCGATCTGTGTTTGAATCCCGCTCGCGGCAGGTCGTGCCTTGCTATGAAAATTTGACAAAAATGTCATTTTTTCCATATATGGAGAAGTTGCCGGCACCTTGTAGAAGGGTAAGTTAGTACTGTATAGAATAAAGTCCAGGAAAACTAGTATGGTGAACAGGCCGACGTAAATAACTGAAACATCGTTGAAAAACTGCGTTTAACCCACTGAAACGAGAAAGACGTTGTTTTAATATACATCAGACATACAATGTTAATATGGTAAAATAAGACATATATGTACCTGTCTTATGTCTGACAACTCGACTGTCACATGGGACGAAGGACCATCACATTTGACGGAAAACTGACGCTTCACCGAAGCGTTGCATTTAAATACTAACGCGGAAGGATTAGCAACGAACAGGGTGCCATTTTCGGACGTTATCAATTCGATTGAAGACATGGCAGTATCTCAAGGATCCATTTTAGTGCTGATTCTAGGCATTGGTAAGTTCTTTTATTATTTTATTTGTACATCATTATAAATTATAAACGGAAACACTCGTTTATGATAAGAATGTATAGCTTATGACAATGTAATTTTACTTGTTTATTTCCACGAATTTATATGAATTACATTGATAAGCCTAAAATATTACAATATCTATGTTTCTTACTGAAATAAGCTGAGATTGATTTTTGCTTTTATTAATTTGCTAAGCCTTGTAAAACCGTGCTTTTTATGAACAATAATTTACGATAATTGAGATTTATTTCAGCATATTGCTTGTGAAATGAACTACTGACTTTTATTATACAACCGTGAAAATATTGACCATGTATATGAAAATCAAATGGATTAAATTGTATGTGGGAGTTAACATCGGATATTTGAATAGTGATTTTTTTTCTGGATCGACTTGCAAATTTTGAGATCACAAATATCAAACATTATGTACAATCGTTGTCCTAGATACTTAAAATTTCGTACAGCAATTATTTTTTATGTCACTTTCAAAAAGACCAAGCGTTTCTTGTTTTATTAACTACAAAAAAAGACAAAAAGAACATAAACGTTTTCTAATTTCCGGCTGTGATGTACTGTAGAAACGTTGATTTTTATCAAATGACAAAATCTGACAGTGTCATCTCTAGTATACATCCTGTTAAAATATTTTTATTCTGGTGCAAAATATGACTATCGTTTGTAATATATACTGTTGAACGGGTCTAGTAAATTATTGGTCGACATACAAAAAATCCTATCAATGGTTAGATCTCAATTCTTGACCAAATATCTTACTGAACAAAATATTAACTAAACGCTAGACTATAATGAATCATATTAAGTCTAAACCGTAACACATACTCTTCTTAGCTTTATATTCAGTATAAAGTGACCATTGACTCTGTATAATTAAACAGTAACTGCAATAGACAAGTCATTTGTGTGACGAGCTGTCGAAATAGTATATGTAAGGGTGTTGTAAATGTCAGTGTAAGTTCGTCAGAAAGTTCAGTCATCACCATGATATACTAGTAGATAAACATGTTAGCCAGGTATATATCACTATTGTTGAACCATTACTAATAAATATATAAGTATTATACAAGGGCAAAGTCATTGTAGCCATGACATACCTTGTACAAAAAAGATTTGTGATTTCATATAATATGTGTAACAAAACGTTGACAAGACGTACACTAGATAACAAAATCTGCTGCGGCCGTGGTTCAGTGTTTAAGTGCGTTGGATTAGTAACCCATCGCGGCGGGTCATACACTTCCATGAAAAATGTGACAAAAATGTCGATTTACCTCCACATGTGGTGAAGCTGGCGGTCCCTAGTGGAAGGTAAATGAATAAATGAATCTTTACATTGAAAGTTGATGAAGAACTAAACGTTTGTTATACTAGTATAGCTCACGTAGCAATCTTATACGATAACGGTTCGCAAAGTTAATATAGAGGCATATCTCAGTTTTAGGTCAGTCTTCTTAGAGTGTATTATCTCGATTCTTCTTAGAGTGTATTATCTCGATTCTTCTTAGAGTGTATTATCTCGATTCTTGGTGTAGTTTATTATCTCAATTCTTCTTATAGTCTATTATCTCGATTCTTCTTAGAGTGTATTATCTCGATTCTTCTTAGAGTGTATTATCTCGATTCTTGGTGTAGTGTATTATCTCAATTCTTGGTGTATTTTATTATCTCAATTCTTGGTGTAGTTTATTATCTCAATTCTTCTTATAGTCTATTATCTCGATTCTTCTTAGAGTGTATTATCTCGATTCTTAGTGTATTATCTCAACTGTTCTTCTTATAGTCTATTATCTCGATTCTTCTTAGAGTGTATTATCTCGATTCTTAGTGTATTATCTCAACAGTTTTTCTTATAGTCTGTTATCTCGATTCTTCTTAGAGTGTATTATCTCGATTCTTAGTGTATTATCTCAACTATTCTTCTTATAGTCTATTATCGCAATTCTTGGTGTAGTGTATTATCTCAATTCTTGGTGTAGTTTATTATCTCAATTCTTCTTATAGTGTATTATCTCGACTATTCTTCTCATAGTGCATTATCTCAACTATTCTTCTTAGAGTATATTATCTTAACTATTCTTCTCATAGTGCATTATCTCAACTATTCTTCTTATAGTGCATTATCTTAACTATTCTTCTTATAGTGCATTATCTTAACTATTCTTCTTATAGTGCATTATCTCAACTATTCTTCTCATAGTGTATAATCTCAACTATTCTTCTTATAGTGCATTATCTTAACTATTCTTCTTATAGTGCATTATCTTAACTATTCTTCTTATAGTCTATTATCTTAACTATTCTTCTTATAGTGCATTATCTTAACTATTCTTCTTATAGTGCATTATCTTAACTATTCTTCTTATAGTCTATTATCTTAACTATTCTTCTTATAGTCTATTATCTTAACTATTCTTCTTATAGTCTATTATCTTAACTATTCTTCTTATAGTCTATTATCTTAACTATTCTTCTTATAGTGCATTATCTTAACTATTCTTCTTATAGTGCATTATCTTAACTATTCTTCTTATAGTGCATTATCTTAACTATTCTTCTTATAGTCTATTATCTTAACTATTCTTCTTATAGTGCATTATCTCAACTATTCTTCTTAAAGTGCATTATCTCAACTATTCTTCTTATAGTGCATTATCTTAACTATTCTTCTTATAGTCTATTATCTTAACTATTCTTCTTATAGTCTATTATCTTAACTATTCTACTTATAGTGCATTATCTTAACTATTCTTCTTATAGTCTATTATCTTAACTATTCTACTTATAGTGCATTATCTCAACTATTCTTCTTATAGTGCATTATCTTAACTATTCTTCTTATAGTGCATTATCTTAACTATTCTTCTTATAGTCTATTATCTTAACTATTCTTCTTATAGTGCATTATCTTAACTATTCTTCTTATAGTGCATTATCTTAACTATTCTTCTTATAGTCTATTATCTTAACTATTCTTCTCATAGTGCATTATCTCAACTATTCTTCTTATAGTGCATTATCTTAACTATTCTTCTTATAGTGCATTATCTTAACTATTCTTCTTATAGTGCATTATCTCAACTATTCTTCTCATAGTGCATAATCTCAACTATTCTTCTTATAGTGCATTATCTTAACTATTCTTCTTATACTGCATTATCTTAACTATTCTTCTTATAGTCTATTATCTTAACTATTCTTCTTATAGTGCATTATCTTAACTATTCTTCTTATAGTGCATTATCTTAACTATTCTTCTTATAGTCTATTATCTTAACTATTCTTCTTATAGTCTATTATCTTAACTATTCTTCTTATAGTCTATTATCTTAACTATTCTTCTTAAAGTGCATTATCTTAACTATTCTTCTTAAAGTGCATTATCTTAACTATTCTTCTTATAGTCTATTATCTTAACTATTCTTCTTATAGTCTATTATCTTAACTATTCTTCTTATAGTGCATTATCTTAACTATTCTTCTTATAGTGCATTATCTTAACTATTCTTCTTATAGTGCATTATCTTAACTATTCTTCTTATAGTCTATTATCTTAACTATTCTTCTTATAGTGCATTATCTCAACTATTCTTCTTAAAGTGCATTATCTCAACTATTCTTCTTATAGTGCATTATCTTAACTATTCTTCTTATAGTCTATTATCTTAACTATTCTTCTTATAGTCTATTATCTTAACTATTCTTCTTATAGTGCATTATCTTAACTATTCTTCTTATAGTCTATTATCTTAACTATTCTACTTATAGTGCATTATCTCAACTATTTTTCTTATAGTGCATTATCTTAACTATTCTTCTTATAGTGCATTATCTTAACTATTCTTCTTATAGTCTATTATCTTAACTATTCTTCTTATAGTGCATTATCTTAACTATTCTTCTTATAGTGCATTATCTTAACTATTCTTCTTATAGTCTATTATCTTAACTATTCTTCTTATAGTGCATTATCTTAACTATTCTTCTTATAGTGCATTATCTTAACTTTTCTTCTTATAGTGCATTATCTTAACTATTCTTCTTATAGTCTATTATCTTAACTATTCTTCTTATAGTCTATTATCTTAACTATTCTTCTTATAGTGCATTATCTTAACTATTCTTCTTATAGTGCATTATCTTAACTATTCTTCTTATAGTGCATTATCTTAACTATTCTTCTTATAGTCTATTATCTTAACTATTCTTCTTATAGTGCATTATCTCAACTATTCTTCTTAAAGTGCATTATCTCAACTATTCTTCTTATAGTGCATTATCTTAACTATTCTTCTTATAGTCTATTATCTTAACTATTCTTCTTATAGTCTATTATCTTAACTATTCTTCTTATAGTGCATTATCTTAACTATTCTTCTTATAGTCTATTATCTTAACTATTCTACTTATAGTGCATTATCTCAACTATTTTTCTTATAGTGCATTATCTTAACTATTCTTCTTATAGTGCATTATCTTAACTATTCTTCTTATAGTCTATTATCTTAACTATTCTTCTTATAGTGCATTATCTTAACTATTCTTCTTATAGTGCATTATCTTAACTATTCTTCTTATAGTCTATTATCTTAACTATTCTTCTTATAGTGCATTATCTTAACTATTCTTCTTATAGTGCATTATCTTAACTTTTCTTCTTATAGTGCATTATCTTAACTATTCTTCTTATAGTCTATTATCTTAACTATTCTTCTTATAGTGCATTATCTCAACTATTCTTCTTATAGTGCATTATCTTAACTATTCTTCTTATAGTGCATTATCTTAACTATTCTTCTTATAGTGCATTATCTTAACTATTCTTCTTATAGTGCATTATCTTAACTATTCTTCTTATAGTGCATTATCTTAACTATTCTTCTTATAGTGTATTATCTCAAGTCTTCTAGTAGAGTTCATTCTTATTCCATATGTTCTCAAACAAATGGATGATATTGTCTGGCTTCCCTTTGGCCTTAAACGGTCAATCGACTTCTGTGTTTGACTAATTTGAAAGGTATCCTAGATAAGACGTCAGATAATATCAATCGTTGTCGTCCTCTAGTGGGTACAATTCTTGTGTTTGGTGTGTTGACTTTTTCGTCGTGAAAACAGTTTCAGAATTAGCAAAATAACGTTATGTTGATTTCTAATATAGCTGAATTTAATTAGAGTTGACTCAAAGTGTGTTAATCTCTAAGTTTTGATGTTTTCTTTAGAAGCGCAGTAAACTCTCTAGAACAAAACAAATGTTTAAGATAGATTTAGTAATCACCTGCCGTTGTTTAGACTCACTCTCGTATAAAACAATAAAATAAACGAAATATTTCCGGAACACGGCTATCAATTTTTTACAATGTGCTCATAAATTTATTAATAACAAGGCCATTTATAAAGATGACACTTTGACAGGATTTACTAAAAGCATAATTGTTTATGATGGTTGCATTTTCAGATTCGTATGTTTTGCTATAAGCTATCGTCTACTGAATTTAGTTTGTATGCCGTGTTCAGTTTTCGTTGTACATCTTGATTTTGCGCACAAATAAACAATCGTTCCATGCCCTGTTTGTTGCACGTCACAATAACAAGGCGTTCTCTAGAGCATGTAGGCATTCGTTAGGTCTAACAACGAATACACACAATGGCTTATTTATAAAATGACGTACGCACGAATGCTGTATGTACCCCCCCCCCCCTCATGAAATAATATATATGTATAATAAGTCAACCAATACAGCCAATGAAAAATGTTCTAAATGTAATTAAATTGATATTATAAAAATAAAATCATTCAAATATATAATAATTTATACGTAAAGTATGTGTTCGTGTCATGCCTAATATATGGTAATGGATTGCACAAAAGGAGAGAAAAATCGCTTATCTACTTGGTGGTCCTTCACGTTGTAAACAAAAAATATCATTCTCATAAAAGCATGTGAGATTGTATAGGTATCTCGTTCACGACGTAGTGTGACGAGAGAACTATTTGGGTTTGAATTATTGACCAAAACATAAAACATAATACTCATCTAATTTACCATAGTACGACTGTAAGACGTGTTTGACAAATAAACGAATTTGGACAAAGTAATGGTATAGAGCACTTCTGTGCCATTTCATGCAGCAACAACTACAACATCATCATCATCAACAATATCTACAACAACAACAACAACTACAACAACAACTACAACATCATCATCATCAACAATATCTACTACAACAACTACAGCTACTATAACAACAACAACTACAACAACAACAAAAGGCGAATGCTTCATGTTGATTGGTGTTTACAGTACAATTATCACAAATATTTGTTTGTCTGTTCTTAACTTGGTATTTCACGATATCTGATGGTTCATGATAAGAAATTTAAAGTGACTTTATTTCTCCCGAGTATAACTACTACGCACATCGTATATTAATTCTCTGTACAATAATTGAGTGAATGACATAAACATTATGTTACTTTATATAGTATTTTAAGCGAGTTTCTGTCACGAATGACGACTTCGTGTCATTTGTACGACAACTTGCCAGTCGTCGTATGATGGAAACCATGCACCATGTGAATAATACATACATTATATTTTAATGCAAATTGAATGAATAACGCATAATGTTCATTTTTAAACTCTTTAATCATTAATCATGTACTGTACATAGGTCTAAATATATAGTTTACATGCTATTTAAAGACGAGAATGTGCAATTCGATCTAAAGTCAAAATAACAAACCTATAAATTTGTCTTTCGTGTAATAAATTAAAATCATATTATTTACTCTTGCTTTCTGTAAAAATGTAATGATTGTAAATATTGTAGAATACCTATTTGCTCGTTGTTATGGTAATTAGCAGTCTCTCCTAAAAACAAGATCGACGTCCCCCGTGGGTTTTGACATCAACGTAAGAAATGCCGCACGCTCGAATCAGTAAAAAAGGATAGCGCATTGACAAGTCTATGAATTTATAAAACTAGCTACAAGAAATTTGTAATTCAGAAATTGGTAGATTAGAGACTGTTACCTCAAGGTCAGATGTTATGTCACCTATTTGGAAGAATATAGGTTGAACAGATGTGGAAACTTCGTGATGATGATGTCAGTCAGAAAATGTTGAGTTACGCCAGGAACACTCCCGACAAGATCGAAGCAATAAATAATATAAGAGGGTCACGAAAATCTCACATCTCCCAACCTGTGTTACACTCTAAAAAAATGTCACGAGCGTTTAGTCATTGATTAGCTAACTTTGCGTTTAATTGCTAAATTCAAAGGTCTTAACTAACAAATGAACGACAATGTAAGTGTTTAATTAAATATATCAAAGCCGAAGTTATTTTAATAACACGATGATTTTGATGGAAGCTGACCCTTGAACACAAAAAGCGGCAGTATTGGTGTCATGTTTTTTTATATTTTTTTACACTTGACACAACAAAAGGTCGTCACTACTTTCGCTCAAAGGAAAGTATGTGAAAACTGGCTTTATTAAGACATTAATGAGATGTTTATGAGTGGCTTCTAACCCTACCTAAAGATGCACAATGTATAAATAGACCACGTGATAGCATTTTTGTAACCATGCTTGGATAAACAGTAAGCATGTATAATTATAAATAAGTTTTTTTTATCCTGTTGCAAAACTATGAATTTTACTATAAATTATAAACATACAGTTATTGTGACGTGTACTTAATAGTCATGACTTATGTATACATCATTATACAAGTATAATATTGAATACATTTTTTCTATATATTACAAAAGGGACTGTATATTCTTGGCCTGTCTGTTATTTGCGTGTTTGCTTGTGCTAGTAAACAAACGAACGATAGATATACGGTCATAAACTATGTCTCACAAAGAGCTTAATATGATGTCATTGATATATGAAATATGTTATTGTACTTATTATGCAGCGTGGGTGAGTATACCATTCTGAACCTATTGGTCGACATACAGCCTTTATTATTCAATCCAATAAATCTTGAAGTGTGTATTTTGAGTAAACTAGCGGGATAATTCGTAAATATTTTGCAGGGCTTTCATTAATTGTTTTAGGCATTAAAATGACACCAATTTGATTGCCATTCGAGACTCTTCAAGTTCGAAAGCATTTCCCTTTAACAAAATGTAAGATTTTCTGGTGTTTTCGTTATGTTTGCATCTTAATTATTATTTAGTATTGTGATAAATTTTCGCCGGTTTGAATATTTCAACAGATCATGGCTTATGTATGTATACCATTCACTGTACTCATACATCAAAGTTGCGCAACTTCAATGAACGAATAACTTATCATATATTAATTATTGATAGAAATGAGCAATACCATGTGGGGCGACATTGTTGAGACAATTCATACGGAAAGTATCCAGTGCCCTGTACATACTTGATTAATTTGATTCATGTATTCATCTGATTTGGCATCCTGTAAACACCATAGTCAGTCACTCAAAGAAAGATTTATTTTCATGTTGTTTTGTCACTAGATGTCACTGAAATTATTCAGATTGACACCATTAATTACACGTACAACCCCTGTATAATTATTATGTAAGTACGTGTAATTTCTACATCCATAACATGTTGTCTATTTTTGGACAAATACGTCTGAATATTTTGATAAAAACATTCATCATTTCTGTATTATGGACTCAGCACATAGAATGCTGAATGACACATAAATTGCTTCATTGCAATATCAGTCCTTTAGAAAAAATATTAATATTTATCATCCTATATAATTTGCATGAAATATGGAGAAACTGAAGTAGATAGATGTCTTATGCCATCAATAGATGGATTAGTTCCTGCTGTGGGAACTATATAGATACATAACATTTCATTTTATACAGACAGCCATTATTTCCAACAAGAAACGTATCGTAAATTAATTACGAGGATACGTAAATAGCGACAAATCGGTGATACCCACAAGATTCTGAGTAGACAGCAAACTGTCAGATTTTTTATTATCAATATTACATAATCTACATACACACTTGTAAACACAACAGTAGCAAATCGGTATTAATAGCCTTTGGCTATTTACAAAACATATGGCCAAGACACTAAATTTAATTAACAGTAATAGTCCGTGATTGAATTTATGCCTCGATATTGTTATCACATGAGTACTTTAGGATCACATTTTCAGTGATTTTTTATCGCAGTACTAATAATTTGTTTTGCTTTAAAAAAAACTCACGGAATTATTGATTATTTTTGTGCTTAGGACGCCTATGTCTGATAAAACTTTAAAAGTCATGATCGATTGATTCTTGTGTATCGATGACAATTGTTATTGTTGTTGGTGATGGAGACGTTGTTGAAATTCTATAATTGTCCAAAAAGGGAAGATAATGACGTATTTGTTCATTCTTACTTAATATTAATGCACATATTGTTATAATGCGTCTAGATTGATAGCTTTCTGTACAAGCATCACTCTGAAACATTACTTGTAAAATAAATTTCTCGTTTGTCAAAGTGAGCAAACTATATTTAAAATGACTTTTAAGGAAAATACGTATGGTATAAATTATTTGTAATGAGTGTGTAATATTCTGCATTTTCTGTTTCTTCAAAAACATTTATTTTTTATATCGTAACAGAACTTACAGGTTAAATATTACATCAGCAATATAAAGTATAAATTATTATGCCAAAGTTGACCATTATCTGTGTAAATATTCACTTGATTTATATTTGTATAATATATCATAATATTTTTTCTGATGTAGACAAAATTTGAACGACGTATCTGTTCTGTTATTATCAAAATCAATATATTTAGTATATATTGAAAATAAACAAAGATCTGATTCATTATTATATAATAATTGGAACATTTAATGATCACTCATTTTTTTATTCAATTTTCGTGAAATATTTGTTAAATTATCTTGACATTATAGATAAATCGGTCTTGTAGTTCCGTCAATTCATCGTATTTCATCAAACTGTTTTTGTCTCAAACGATATTTTGATACAAGCGCTTTCATCCATTCGTTTCTATTTTACTTCAGTCGTTTCGAAATTAATTTCGTTTTCGGAATATCACAGGATTTGTGTATGGTGGCTGATTTCGGCCATTTCATATCTTCGTGTCGTCGCCCGCTAAAGTCGAAACACGAAGACACGATAATTAGCCTATTGTCGTGCTTTCGCCTTTCGCCTGTCTAGGCGAAGACAGAAACACACGACAAATACGGGGCGCCGTTACGAAGGTTTCATACCCGCCGACACGAAACTATACAAGAGAAGATTTCGTTAGTTCGCCTATGAAATATTGTTATTTCGCCTTCAATAGTTCGTGTGTTCGTGTATTCGCCTGCTAAAGTCGAAGGCGAAGACACGATAAATGAACAATAAATCGTGTATTCGTGTCGTCGTGCTTCGACTTTTGGAGGCGAACTCACGAAGATATGAAATTGGCAGAAATCAGCCACCATGTGTGTGTGTGTGACGTTGACAGCACACGACACATGACAAAACATTTGAAAAATAAGGACGGTAAATTTCGTTTCAATGATTCCGTATTTACTACATCGGACACTTCTTTAAGATAAAATATTGTATACGTTCTTATTACATGTACGTAGGGAAAATGACAACTGGCAATTTTGTGAGTTCGCTGTAAGAAAGTGTGCATGTTAATTACGTGAACAAAGAGTGGTTTGAGAAAGATAGAATAAAACTGTTCAGTTACATGAAATATTATATTCGTGTTCTCTCGCTCGAAGTAAGGTCATTGGTAAACCACAATTCATTTGTGATCAAGTGTCATATTTCTCCCTGATGTCTGTAAATGACATGACATGTACATCGTGAGGTTGTTAATGAAATATTTACGGCAGGTTGTCCACGTATGTAATATTTCATAACTCGTTGTAAACAATAAATGACATGAGAAATAATCAGCCAGAAATATCACTTATTTTACGGACCTTGGTCATTATTCATATATAAAGTGACGTCACGACCGGAAGTATGTATCTATGTCATATACCTCTGACTCATACACACTCATGTTTCGTACAGTCACGTCACGTACAATTATGTCAGGCACCTGACGATAGGTTGCTCGTGCATTTATTGAGTAGAAATAATTTTTCATATTTCACCATAAAAAAGTTTACATATATTGAAATCAACAGTCGTGATTTGTGACATCATTGCATTTAGTTAATTAGTTTATGTTTTGCATAGAGGATGTTGACTCAACGTGTTGTTATATCAAGTACAAGTTAGCAACGTTTTAGTATGGGCTAGTTTTTACAAAAACCCATGGAAGACAATTTTGCAGCTATTTTACAAATATGTACATTGTATTTCATAAAAAAAAAGTAAAATGACCAAGCGCTAATTCTGCTCTGAACCAGTCTCTTCATTATATTTCAGCTAAGTCTGCTCGGAACCAATATTGATTCTTATCCAACATCTTTATATTTCAGCGCTAACAGTTGACTATGCCAGGAGCCAGACTTATGGTGAGATTGAACGTGAATGGGAAGGTAACGGGGAGTCATGTTTCGTCCAAACAATACAAGGGAAAACTGTCCGATAAAATACTTTACTTTCCTTAAGAATTACACAAATTCAATCTTGTTGCATAAAGTTAATCTTTGCATACGTATTGTACGATATCTGTTTTTCATTTGCAATAACATTATATTTTACTATTAATTAAAACATAAAAGATACACCCAGCATTAGGTATTGGTCACTTCAACTACTTAGTAGTAACAGTGATTTACCGATATTCTCTATATCCGCAGTGTTCCCTTGTCTATCAGCAACACAAATTAAAGTCCATATTAGAAACACAGGGTCGATCTCGTACATGTATCTCGTACATGTACATATTGGCGCACTGTGAGATATAGTGAGTGACACTTACTGTCTACAGGTTTATTTTAATCAACAAAAGCAGTAAAGGTATATTTTTTCATAATATTTTATCTTAACCCAGGCTGATGTTCGGACGGCATGACCAGAAGTAGATTAACACATTTTTATACCTTTAATTTATTTTTTTCTTGCGCACTCGTTGTTTCATCAACGAATTCAGAATATGTGTCTGCGTCATATGCGAGAAGAAAGGCTGTAGCGAATATTCATCTCGATGTATGTGTTGCTGGGACAACGAGTGTTTACAAGAAATGCAAGGTGCTAACAATGTCTAACAAACTTAGCCAATAGTTTATTGGAAGATAATCATATACCTCCCTTAATTCCCGCATAACCTTAATCTCTTGTTTGACTAATCTAGATTGGTGATAGATAACTGTGTTCTGGTGAATCGTTATGCATTTTGTTCATACCTTTACGTCATGTTTTGTTATGTCTCTTGTCAGAGTGTATCATTGTAATGACACGAATGTTCATCAGACAATTCTATTCGTGTATCCACAACATGTGTGTTAAAGAATTATTTAACTATATTTTGAAATACTTATAAATATTCATATTCTTTATTTTTTATATAATTTCACACATCAGTTACTTAGAACAAATGTTTAAACTTTAAGACAGAGAAAAATAATTCACCAGCTATCACGTGATACCCATATATAGATGTGTGCTTGTGTGTATGAATAAACAATGTCAATGACTAAACAGTATTGACCTACATGTATTTCATTGGTTGGAATTCAAAATTCCTTGTAGGAATTTGGTAAAGATGATGATGTGTTATATTAAGTGTTCTCGGTAAAGCCATTAATTGTTGCAATTTTCTTGTAGATTCTTAGACATCTACATTCAAAAGGATGAAAAATACGTTTAACTTTTGAAAAAAGGAATTAAGATAACATTTCTACTTAATCTGTATTCAAGTCCAGTAATATTCCCCTGTAATATTTATCTATGAGATTTAAGATGCAAATAATAGTAATACATATTTCATTAAGTCATGTATACATTCTGTTGCACTTGGTATGATATTATTGACCTAAAGAACAGACAAATGTTAGGACATTGCTTCCAGTGTAATGAAACATTTCGTTAAAGTTGTTGATGTACTTTTTATCCTAATCTTATTAATCTCTTGCCTCATTTTATGGACTATTTTATATCGAATCGTACTGTGATAGTTTTTGAGGCATAATTAATGAATCTCAAACAAACAATGATATGATGAATGTATGAAACAATTACGACGATACAATATCTCCCCACAATAAGGTCCGGGTCCAGCTACTGGTACTGTAAGTATGGGCACCACTGATATGATGATGACCACAGCAACTGTAGCAGCAGGGGAAGTAGAGCCAGTGGAACCGGGAGAGGAAGTTTTCACGACAACACAACAGCCGACAACAACGAAGAAGCCGAAACCGAAACCACGTAAACGACCAAAGAGTAGAAGAAGGCGACCAAAGAACTTGAAGCCGAAACCCAAAGGAAGGAGAAGACAAAAGGGAGTAAAACCAGGTATGATGACATAAGATTCGTGAGATGTGTTGTGCATATGACTTTTCTTGTATCATTATTAAAAGACGCTGCTGAAAATTTAGATATAAATTATTTATTTCAAAATATATTACCTATAATACAATACAGTAAAAAGATGCATCTATACATTTATAGTATCCAAAAGCTGAAGACTAGCATACTCTTGCCGTTTTGTAAACATGTATTCTATCTTCACACAGGACGCAAGCAGAAGCCTAAAGCAACCACTCAAAAGCCAACACCTGCTCCTACTCTAGCACCAACAACGGCAAAACCAACAGCAGCACCCACACCAGCGCCAACACCAGCTCCAGTGGTACAACAAGCTGTAGCTATAAAACCTGCACAAGGTACTGCACAACGAGACCACTTTGTCATTCATATCCAATTAATGGATGCCGATATTCATTTTACAAACAGCCAACCGACATTGATCAGCCTCGCACTTGCTAGACTATCGCTCGCAGTAAAACTTGGCGCACAGCTTTATTTAGACAATTTTTCAACTTATTGTTTTCCTTTCCAGATAAAAATTCAAGAACCTTGTATTGACGACGTTTTACCTGCCATTAAGGATTGTAAATGTCTTCCCAATCATGCTCTTCTCTCCAGTTATCTTGTTTTCATTTGATGATTGCAAACCATTCTTCTTCAGAATATTTATCTTGTAGAATATCAGCATTACCACCTATTTGTTTTTCATGTACATAAGGTCGGATGTCGTCTGGTTGGTGACGTAAACTAATACATGCCGCAAATACCAGTACATCATGTTCTAATGCTAGTCAATTAGATGTTCACGTGATAGCAACATTAATCAGTAGATCAAAGAAATCCTATACTAATATGCAGTTTGTATTATGAAATATGCGAGTTATGTTCCTGCTTAGCCAGTTCTTAGCGATAATAACAAATTATATCAAACAAAATCAATTGTAAATAATGATAATTTCATTTTTATACGTTCGAGGCATCATACAGGTATTAGTTTTGCGAAAACATGCATCTGACAATATTGTCGTCCAAGTGTGTCATGTTCTCTGGGTTTTTTTCTTGACCTT
The DNA here is from genome assembly GCA_964023205.1 of Lutraria lutraria. Lineage (NCBI taxonomy): Eukaryota > Metazoa > Mollusca > Bivalvia > Venerida > Mactridae > Lutraria > Lutraria lutraria. The sequence goes on from OZ026843.1 coordinate 23,693,625, forward strand.
TGTGAATTTAGGATAAGTAAAATAGGCTCACTGTTTTACCAGTGTGTATCAAACCAGACATATTACGGTTATTGTAAGCATTCAGTTAGTTCAATTCTGTTGTTTATGTTTCACAAAGTTTTCTGTGGTGTTTTATATCTTAATTATAAACTGTGCTTTCCTTGTTGCGTTCATGGGTTAGCTTTAGTTGTAACAAAAACAAGCACGCTCCAAAAGCTTTTGCACCGCACGTGTTCAATGAATCATTTTTCCATCTCCATTGTATACTTATGGAATACATCGACGTATAAATTTGTAATGAAAGTGTAAGGTTATTCTTGTTTTACTTTTAGTCGTTCTGATTTATACAATATTTGATCTTAAGGCCAGGTGGTAACGAAAAGAGCATGGTTGTGAAGATGTTTATAGCTTTATAGAATTACATGTAAATATTGGTCAATACATTGTTTGGTGTAAGCTTGCTTTTTTCAAAATTCTACCACGCGTACTATAAACAAATTGTGTAGCGAAAGAAACTTTGCTGCGGGCTGAGCTTTTTGACAGTGCTTTTTATATATGCTTGTAAAGTCTATTGGCTCTTAATGAGATATCTAATATTTCTGGTGATATGTTAACAAAAATAAAACTGGACGATACATTAATTTTAAAGTATCGTAGTACTGCTAATATAACAATCTATATGTTGTTCATTGAGATTTAACGAACAAATGTCATTGTTAATTAAACTTGAATAAGTAGAGTGCGTTTTTATGCCGGAAGTTGGCTGACATTTGTAGACTAACGTTCAGTTTTTATCCGTTTACTATACTGTTCTCTCTGGAATACTTCATTTAGTTTTTATGCTAATAGTTTGTGTTTTCATTAAATGTTTATTTTACCAGTTTATTCAACTTGAACCTTCAATATTATGTCAAATATTCAATAAAAACTATGTATAGCTCTAAGTAAAATCTGTATGTTGTGCAGTTTGTATTGAATAACTTGAAAATGATTTTGTTTTCAAAGTTTAGTATTGTACATTCCGTATTTTTATGTTATCTAGGTCGCAGTGGTGGCGGACAATATGCAGCCAGTGCAAACGGTGCTGCACCAGCCGCGTACCCACAACCGGAAGTGAGAGTGGTACCACAAGTGTATCACCAACCTGTACCCACGACAACACCAGCCCCGGCCACAAAATCGCCCAATCAATATCTATACGAGCCGCACTCGTGTCCCAAGATGGATGTCGCTACTTGGGAAAATGAAGTCGTTATATATGACAACAGAAATTGTGCAATGTAAGTTAAATATTGAAAACAACCGATTATCATAGCTTCAAGTTGTTTTATTTAACAAATACTGAGTATTGTTTTGGAAGCTGAACGACAATTCAGCTATCCACTTGCCGTCACTCAATCGACGCGCATGAATTTTGATGCGGACCAGAGTACTACGTTTTCTACATCCGCAATGCTATTTTTTTCCGGTTCCATTCTACAATGACAGTGGAAGTTAGTTCAGCTTCCATGAGTACTTTCAGTACTTTGATTTGAATATGCTCTACCTGTAGTAAACATCGTAAGAAACTCGGGGGATATATAGTGTACAAAAAGGGGGTATGTTCGAAGTATATAAAGTAGAGCCTTTACGTACACTAGTTGTTGTATTACACACACAAACGTCCATGTACGAGTTGATTATAAGGGTGATTGATAATATACGACAGTTAACATTCATATATTTATTTATTTGTTGTACCTTGCTTACAGTTACCATTAAACGTCATGATCTAGACATCCGGTAATTACAACATAATGAACGTTATGTGTGCAAAGATATAATGTTCGTGTAAGGAATAGACTATAAAAGGATAGGTAGCCAGTAAAACACAATACATAATGCAAGATTGTGAGAAGTAAAGCAATTTCTTTTATACCACCTAGCCCATCTTTATTTCATTGGTTTGGATATTGTAAAATAAGGATATTATGAAGTATTTCGTCAGGTGCCAAATACTTCGCTTTTACCATGTTCTGTTGTAAACGTACAATGTTAACGAATAAGATCCAACCGATATAAAAAAAGACCAAAGCATAAAAAACAACTACATGTATTGACATATCATGGCTGCCAAATTATATTAACTTATAAATAGTTCGTCCATAAAAATGATGCTCTTTTCCGGAATTTCCGTTTTCCGCAGGTTTGAACCGTACTGGGTTTTATTGCTTCCGCTGCACCGAGGTTAAGACATCCGGTTTTTCGTAATTTTTAACTTTCACCTACGATGTTGTCGTTTGTGCGACTATCTAAACTTTTAGTCTCGTTTTAATATCTGAAGAACTCTCCATGAAAAAAAGTTGAGCGATATGTTTAATGACACATTTCATCGGAATTACTTTATATCCGTGTACTTCCTCAATAAACAACTTTCTTCAGACGTTAATGTATAAAAATAATACAACCATGGACGTTTTATACATTCATATCTTAAGTAATTTAGTAAACCTACATTGATGTAAACATGCCATGTGACCTCCGTTGGTTTATATGTACAATGGGAGCCTGTATAATCAACAGTCGTAAATCATACAAAGATTACATCACGTGACTTATTACTAGACTCTTATGACATAGTGACATAGAGTGCCATAGCGCCACGAAGGCTTACGAACATATTAAGAGAACCGAAATGACACAAACAGTTTTTTTATAACCGTTATTTTTGTTTTTGCATAATTCCTGCACGGGTTAACAATGAATACTATGTCATGGTACATATTTCAGCAATATATTATATTTGTTCTATTTTTTTTTCAGAATTGTTCGCATGAACCCAAGATTGCGGTAAGTAAACCCAGCACTTTGCTGACTTTATCTTTTAAATACAAAGTCCATTCTATGAACAATTAAATCTGTGTTTCCAACCGAAAAAAAGCAACCATGTGAATAAATGCCATTCCTGGAAAAACCGTCATTGATTATTAAAAACAAACTGACCTCCTAACAACGATCATCTGTAAGTGAAAAGCCACATTTTGTCTTTCCCATGCGTAGCCTATGTTCACAGGTTTGACTGTATTTCAGAATCTATCATATTTCAAGTAAAAAACTTCTGAATTTTATCTGAATGCCGCCTTATGACTGTTACACTTAGTATTGTATTATAATTAGTTATACGGCCTATATTCACGTAATATTTTGCTTTGATAATGATTGATACCACAGGGTATAGAAGAATAGTGGAACCCACAAGTTCGAGGGTAAGTCGTATGTTGTTTCGAGTTTTTTCATGTAGCCCATGATTCAGCCAACAATTTTCCGAATCCATCGGTACCAAAATAAGCAAATTTGAAAAAGAAAATAATGAAAAAGTCTGTCCACTTCAAATTTAGGGTCTGTGGAGAAAATGCGACAGTAACAATGCTAATTTCGGTAACGATAGATTCGGACATAGGCTACATGAAAAACTCGAAAACTTTCGTCGAAAAGTACGACTTACCTATAAACTCTTTCGCGCCGCCATTGTTCTCGATCCTTTGGTATCAAAACAATATACTACGTGATTATAGGCCTTGTAATTTTTTGGTTCATACAACCGTGTTTTTTAAAGGCCAGTATCAACTTGAATGGATACTTCTGAAGTTATATTGGTTTAAACTGAGCTACGAGGTCAATTAAACACACATTCCATTATTATGTGACTTCATTAAATAATTTTTCTGGACATGACGTTGATTTATGCCGCTATCTCTCCGTCTTGACAGCTCCACAATAAGGGCATTGTTTGTACAATAAAGCTGCCTTCACACTTATCATTCATTACGTTCCTTAAAACCTAATGTTTGATGGACAAACTGTCTGCTTTAACGAAACATACAGAATTTTCTTATCACATTTACACGTAAGTGCCACTAAAATGCCATAACTAAAGTCTAAATTAAGAAAAGACTACTGAATTTACATATTTTATCATAAATTCGGTGACGACAAAAATACTGTATCGTGTCACCAAATAGTTAAATACAGTCAATGGGATGGTTCGTGCAAGTTGATAACTGAGTACATTAATCTACACGAACGATTAAACGCTTATAGTTTTCAATCATTTTTCTGCTGTTTAACGGCCCAGTCGACAGGTATGGTCATTTCAGGGCTGAGTTTTCAGGGTGCCCGCCTTCCGAGCGGGAGATCGAAAGTTCGAACCTGGCCAGTATAGACTGGCTTAGAACTACTGCGGTGGGTTGGTGAGCCGCCAGCTAGTTAAATAATGGTAACCATTAGTCAATCTCAATCAGGCTCCCGAGAAGGGATTATGCAGGTTCTTTATTATAAGTCAGTTTGATTGACCCTTTCTGTAGGGGTGACACTGTAATAAACAAAACCTTTAGCTATACCTCCAAAACTGACTTGTATTTAAGATTATTCTGTACCACTTTTTTTGTGCAAACAGAGCGCATTAATTGTTTTGGTGGCTAGGCAGACAAAAATAAACATTCCGCACATAGTCTTATGTTAAATTGACCGAGCCAAAAATAGTAGCATAGATGTAAGAAGTAGCCTACCAAAAACCTAGGTATGATTTATAGTCACAAATAAAATAAGGAAATACTGTATAAGTTATTCGTTCACGGTCTTTTGGCGATTGTTTCGATATTAAACCAATGCTCATGACTAATATTGAACTCATAGTCAAGTTTATCTAAGAATAATGTATGTTTTGTTACATTTACGTGTGTTTAGCGTCTGTTGCAATGTTGATATAGTTATAATTCAATTTTGAATGTACATATATATATATATTTACATTAATATTGATTTTATTTATCAATTATAATAACAGCTTACTTAAGGTCTAAATAGATTATTAAAACAATAAACGGCTTTCGAACAAGATAAGCTTACTTATGTTCACATCGTTACTGAAGCAGCCTTGTTCATTGTCTATACGCTACCGACACATCTGCATTTTCTTATATACATTATATAACGTTAGGTTACAATTCAGAAGTTTTATATCAATCTAACCAGAATACTTAAAACTACAATGACGGTCTATCTCTTGTCAGATATGATTTACTGGTGTGTTACCTGCACGTCAGTTTAGATTCACGTTGTAAAATACGTCGTGTTGACAGTCTTTTTTGGTTAATATACTCGGTATAGAGACACCTGTCCAAGGACACACAGATTTGCGATTCATATTAATTGTACTATGAGTACATATATAGACTGTTATTTCAGTTTTCAATGACTTTATTTGGTCATTTTCTCACACCTTAATCATTCAATATGAAGTCTTATCTTTGTTTCAAAGCAGAGCTTTTTTAACAGGCGAATATAAATCTAGGTTGAAACGAGAAGATAATTAAAGGTTGTGTGTTATTGACTGGGTCTAATGAGCCCATTGAATATTATGCGATATTCACCGGCAGAATGTCATATTGACACCGAGCCCAATTATTACATCATATTGGATGGCTAACTAATCAATAACTGTTTTGTTATAAGTAAAGTCGTTGATTCAAAACCATTGAGGATGATATTCGGATTTATATCGAGTTCTAATCCATTATTTGATCAACAGAAATATATATCAATCATAAAGAAAGATTAGCATATCACAAATAATGACCTATGATTCCGGTTGATGACTATTGACCTGGTTCCGTTTTTAGATTGGGAAATTCCCATTAAATATCAAGTTACACCGTTGAATATGACATTTATACTTTACGCTGGATCAGGCTCAAGCCAATCAAGATTTGTTTATTTATAGATCATATAATATATATAATATTCACCGACAGAATGCCTTATTGACCTCGGCCGTGAATATTACATAGGAAAATTCCTATTGGCCAAGGTTCGCTGTTTTGGCCTGACCCCGTCAGGGCGAAGGCTCGAACAGCTCACCGAGGATAAATAACTCGGTCCAGATGAATTTGGCTAATAATAAATATTTTATTAATAACTATCTAATATTCGTTTAATTCTTAAAATCTAATTCAAGAATGGCTGCTCATTTTCGAACGTTGAGTGAAAAAAAACAATTTCAGCCTGTGCCTTCACTCGTATTGTGGCGAGTTTCAATAACAAATCAATAACCCGCATTTCATAATATCATATTCTGCCGAGTTTTTTAACTGATGGAAATGGATAATCCCGTGTTGCCGAGTTTTGTCCGTATTGGCTGACCTTTTTACTCGTATTGCTGACAGCTATTTTGTATTGAGTGTCTAATAATCCGGTTGATGGATATGTTCCTGATTTATTTTTAGATTGGGTAATTCCGAAATGTCCATTAAATTTCATATTACACATTTGAATATGGCATTTATACCATACTATACGATCTGACTTTAACCCAATCAAACTAAGTTTATCTATAGATCATATAATAAAGTTTTATAGAGTTAATTGGACTGTAATGTTTTCTCATTCCAGACGACCCACTGTGACTTTCCAGGCGCCATATTGGTGATCTAGAAACGAGGAGAAGCTGTGAGAGGGGGGTTGTTAACGTCACTCTATGTTATTTCGGATTCGCTGTTTCTGCTGTACAGAGTTATCTAACATTGTTCCGGGCACATAAAAATTCCCCCATTTAAAATTTAAGTTGTCAGTTATACCAGAAGACAACGTCATTCTATCGTTCAGGAGAAATACCATCATTCCAATACCACGTGGCAACCATTGGTGCAACTTTGCACGACAAAACATCGCTGAATCAAACAGAGATATATTAAAAGAGATGGTGAAACAGTTATATATATAGCATACGTTGAATGGTTATTTGTGTGTTTGTGTAATAAATATGGCAATATCGGTTGTTAGTGTTTTGCAAATAAAATATACGTGGAGCGTCTGTCTTACATTTTTTGACAATGTTATATTTTATATAATGTGATTAGTGTTGTATATTGTAAGTAAATCTGTCCGATTTGTATGTTCTTGTGTTCGTTTATGTTTCATTCTGGCTTTCTCACGAGAGTCGCGTTTTTACGACGGTATGTGATACATCACAATGTTAACATCTTGTATAGCAATCAGATACGACATTCTGGGCCAAGTGTCAAGCACTAAAGTCACTGAATTATCAATCTGTCACAACATATGAGGACCAAACAGATATAAACACGGGCATGCGTAACAAACAACAAGTTTACAAGTATATTGGTTTTATCGGCGTAAAAAGCCTTTGACCACTTACAAGCAGTTTTGATATCAAGATGGTCAAGACAACAGCTTTTAGCCTTTTACAGAAAATATACATATAACAACAACATATACAGTTAAATGATTTATGTTGTACCGAGTAAACATTCCTTTTAACAAGATAATACGTTGATTCATATCAGTCTTATTATTCAGTTAATGTAAAGAAAAGAAATCGGTTTCTAAGAACTTGTCACATGCAATAAATATGACATTTCATGACAGGCTGCTATAACGTGGCATATATCAAATGTCACAGAATTGTCGAGTTATTTCATATAATACAAAACTTGAATTCCCGGGCTTTCAACTTGGCGCAGTTTGCATACAACCCCTGCATGATAAGCAGTAATATATAAATATCACAGTGTGATCTGAGTGAGCTGTGTAAGAAAGTGTCAGCCCGAGAAAATAAAGTTGAACGAGGCAGCGCATATTCGAGGGCAGTCGAATTTTGATAACGCCCCGCCGAAAATTATTAATCAAATCATCAAAAAGAAAAGAATTTGTAAATAACTGGTTGTGGAACGCTGTAATGTTTGCTTTCATCTAAATGACGTGCGTCAAAAAATAATTGTTTACATGTACATACGCACACGCTAAGTTCATATGCCTTAAATGACGGGTAACGTTATTTTGCTCTGAATAAAATTATTTGCAAGTAGAATCTACGACGCAGAATCAATTTTATAAAAAAATAACATCGGTAAATAAATTGAAAATTTGTTAATAAGCATAAAGTCGTTTGGAATGTACGCGCATCGTGTCTGCGCATGTGATATGATAGGACATCATTATATAAATATCACATCCCACATAGGGTGATAGATCGTAATGTTCACCCGAGACAAGTAATGTCGACCGAGGCGTTAGCCTAAGTGGGATGTGATATTTATTTTATTATACCGAACAAAACGATAATTAAGAAAGAAAATAGTGCAACAAACATGCTAACAATTATACGGTTCTTTTCGTACTGGTTGAGTAAAAACACTAAGTCTTCTTCAGAGATTGAAACGAAGCATAGTTATTTTCGCTGTCAAATTATGTTCTGCTAAACGGGATGTCAAATTATGAGTGGATTTTGATAATCGCCCATTAAAGCGTCAAGGCTATAGAACAGATTGACTAAAACACGGCACCCGGTAATATCGCGTCAGCGCGTGAGGGCAGTTTTGTTATGGCAAGAGGGCCGAAATGTAATGCCACAGGGTAACATTACAGATTGTCACTCTCTGACGTCACAAAAGACTATATAGTAAATAAGTCACGTGAGGTATAATAATACAAATAATTGCCCGCCAAGGTACAGCCGACTTAGAACTGGATACTCAGATGAGAAAATCAAATTTAATCTCTGCAAAAGCTATAGACACCAAAACATTAAGCTTAACCCCGCTGTTAAGAATCGATTCATTGAGCATCAAATAGGATGAGCTACCTTCCGTGAAACAAATACATTGTACCATTTAAATGTTCAACAATGCTCGAGTGAAACACTGAACAATCAAGTTAGAGACAACAAATAATCGAGAAGACTTGCATCGTTTCTTTAATAAGCATTCGTCACCTCCGAGACAGCAATCCTGTGCTTTTCTGGCTGGATTAACTGGTGGACTACCATCGGAAAAGCACTGAATACACTAAATACTGAAACGTTAACTCAGGTGCAGCAACTCATCTGCTTTTTCCCGAGCATTCCCTGCTAAATTTATTAGTAAAGTATTATAATGAAGTCTTGGGCAATCACATCGACTATGCTTTGTTGTATTTTGATAAATTACCCCATTTGTTAATATTGAAATTGGCTGTAGCTCAATGTAAAGGTGTACACGAAGATTTGATTTCATAAACACCACTTATATAGAAGATACTCATTGAACTGTAAAAACATCGATACATAAAACAAGTTCATGTTAATATTGGTCAAATCAACAACTGAAGAACCGCCAATAAAGTGTTATTCAAGAGTACCAAACGGGCTGATTTATATGAGAAAAGAGTGCAAGCATAAAACAACGGGCAGTATCATCGCTCGAGTTTACCTTTTGAGGAAACTGAGTCAAGGAATATCCCATGCTCTTCCAGAGGTCAAGGTTACATTATCGTGCATAAATTCACATTTGTATTTCTCTCGTATTGCAAATTAATAGTGCATCACAAATAATGCATTTGTTTTAATGCGCGTATATACGACTTAGCTATCAAGGAGTACAAGTTCGTTGTACGAAATATGCAATATGTGTCTTGTTGTAGCCACTGATTTATGTCAGCTTTCATTGGGTTTATGTATGAACTCATGTTTGATTGAGTTTTATCCTTTTTATGATATTATTTGTCAATGTCGACACTTACTATCAATTTAGGTACACTGTAGTAATATATTTTTGTTGCCGGGGATCAGTGTCAGGATGGGCCATCAAAACCAGTTTAAAATCCCAGTGTAGCTAAGCAAAAAAGGCTGTACTTTCCAGGAAAGTAGGATTTGTTCTCTAGTTTTTCGTATGTTCCTATGTATCGGAAGGGGTTTGGGTTAGCGGGATTTTTTGTGCATGTTATGAATACTTTTTTCTGTATTATAATAAAAACAATGTATTTGTGACTGTCATTATTAGCTTTAGTTCGGTCAGCATCGCTGTTCAAATACGATGTATACGTTCATCCAACACATTGGTTATAACTGATGCTCAGTCAATTGTATCATTGTATGACAAGGCATGTTTATAATTGTAAAATTAAACGTAAAAACAAAAAATATCTGTTATCAAAAACCGGATACTAGATATTCCTTTAGTATTACTACCCATTAAACGGAAGAAGAAGAAAAAAAGTGGGTGGGCAAACCCAACAAATCAGTGTGAAATGCGCTCATCTCTTGGAATGACAAAGTTTGTGTCAATATTCATCGAAATTTTCTCAACAATGTCTGAGCCCCTTAGACGTGTCACGAAACAACCAGACCAGTCACTCCAAGGGACATTGAATCAGTGCATTGAATTCAGTCTGTTGAAAAACACATGAATTAATCAGTGAAAATGTAATGACAAACTTTGACCCATCAACACGTCGAGCTTTGGGTTGACGCCCCTCCATATGGGAGTGTTTTTGGAATAGTCATGTAAGAATATATGCCTGTTTCTTGCGGTAGCAGATCGCTTACAGTCGTGCAGTATGAAGTTACGCTATTTAGAGTAAAAACTGACAACTTATACTATTATAGAGTCAAATATAGGTCTGACAGCTAGATTATTTCGGGTTAATGTTCCCCAATCCAACAGGCTATCCATTGTGTGATTTCATTGCAAACGATTATGTAAATGTTATTACAGATTAATCAGTGCCAGAATCAGTAAACCTGTCTGTCGTGGCAGCCACAAATAATGAAGGATAGAGTTATCTAGTTTATCATGAGTTCGGTACAAAATAATACCTGATCGAAAGAACATGTTGTACAGTAAAGTTCCGCTATTAAGACCACAGGCCGTGTGGTCTTAATAGCGAGTCAATCTTACTTCATATAGGTATACAGAGTATTTCATTAAGCAAAGAAAATTAGTGTCTGTTTTTGTTCCATTTTATGTTACTGTGACATATACGAATTACATACAGAATATAAACAGTAAAAAAATTTACTGATTTATTTTAAACTGAAACTGTTCAAGCGATGGCTCAAGTTGCCATGAACGGCTGTCAACAATGAATCAACAATTGTGTCAGTTGATGAAGAATGTATATACAACTCTGAGTCTGATAATAAATCAAAGGCAATTTCCAGAAATACATCGTACATCGCTACTAGTATATACGCCATTTAACTAAACGATTTGGACCTCATAAGTCAGGATGTACAGCTCATCTAGATGCAGGCGCGCGCAGTGGCAAGAAACGTCATCATTTATCTGTGGTGTCCAGCATGTTGACAAGGCAAAGTGTCCAGAACAAGAAAATATTGCAACAGAAATATAGTCACTTCGCAAACGTGTGCATCAAATTCGGTGTGTTAAGTTAGAGATGACAATAACACAAAAACATACAAAGTGTACTTTTTTCTGAGGATTTTTTAGTATAAGCGATTGTTAAACACGGGTGCTTATAGTACTTAATATCATGTCAGGATCCGATATTGACAGTTTAAATGTTTAAAACCTTTAATAAAGACACGCATCAAGTGAGACCATACACAGATCCAGACATTCCCGTCTTGTCAAGCAACCATGCCAGTTCAAAGACCACAAGATGAATGTTGAGTGCTGTATAGTTCGAACCAAAGATCTCTGGATGTATGAATCATGGAAATATCATATACACGAAGGGAAGTAACTCTTACTGTAACAATTCTGCTATTCTAGTACAAGTTCTACTAACATCAGATGGTGAAAAGCTGGCATGAATAGTCAAAAGTTTGCTGAACATAAGCGACGATCCTCATATTGCTATACTTTAAATAGTCATTGTTACTCCGAGGGGGGGGGGCAACAATTAATAAATACGAAAATGCCAAAGCATTTTATGATGTATTGGCTTTATTTTTATTTTTAGCTCATCTGATTCATGTGAGCTTTTAGGATCGATGAATGTCCGCCGTCCGTCCACCTTTCGATTATGGGCGGAATCGGACCAGACTTTCAAGAGTTATAGACCCTTGACTAACAAAATTTGCTTTATTTGAGTTTGTTTACACTCCAGCGCCTTCATTTATTCACCAATCCTAATAATATTTTCAGTAAATGTGTATAACCAAAAGATCTTGGACAAGATCGATTATGGGTGGAATCGGACCACATCTTCATAAGTTAGACTTAGAAAATTTGCTATAGTTTAGCTTGTTTATACTCTAGCGCCTTCATTACTCACTGATCCTATTCATATGAATGTGTATGACCTTACAGTCTTGGACAAGTTAAGTAATTGGTGGAATCGGACCACAACTTCAAGAGTTATGGGCCCTTTGATTCGAAAATTTGCTACGTTTTGGCTTGTTAAACAGTATATTTTTTTGTATTATACCTTCATTGTTGGTCTCAGAATCAACGTAAAAATGGGTTATACGAGATGAAAACTATCTAATTATAGTGCCTTTGTTCTCATGTGAGCGATCTAGGGCCATCTTGGCCCTCTTGTTTATGAAACTTATGTATTATGACAATTAAAGTCAATCATTGGACTGGCTATTCGTCACGTTACCTGTCATGTTTGACTGAATCTGTTCGTCTGCTCTGTTGTTGAAACGCAAGTAAGTAATGTAGGCATCGTTCTGTGATGTTAACGTGGCATACTATCATGGTGGTTGTATCATATCAGACTATGGTGGATTTGGTAGTATTTAGGGTGTACTTTATTCCATTGATGTATGGTATGGTAATACCATGTACATGTGATCTATATACATGAATGTATTCATTTGTCAAATACTCATGATTGTCAAAATATGTGTATTATCTATAACTTGTAAAAATATGTTATACTCTCCATAATGGAGAAATGAATAAAGTAGACGGTCAATTAATATCCTTTATGAAAAAAGCAACTTCATACAAAAAACTTAAACCAATGCTTCTTGTAATTCGTCTGACTATAACGTTTTGTAATAGTTGTTCTTGTTACTGTTGCTTTAACATTTAAATACATTTGTCTGTTGGAATAATGCTATTTTTGTGTTATATATTGTATACAGGTATTCGGAGTAACCGACAAAGTTAGAACGGTAAATCTTTATCCTTAGTACAGTTGCCAATGTAAAATAAATCTTACATATATCTTTTGTATTTACTAGGTAAAAAATTGACTGACATAGGATCTAGTGGACTACACACAGTCCATAATGCGTTTAGAGCAGCTGTTGAAGGAACTGGCTGGGGGATGTCGGGCAAACTGTATGGAATGTATAAACTCTTTGAAGATATTCCAGCAAGACGAGAAGACTATGAATCAGTTACAGAACAAACTATGTATCCATTGCGTTTTTGTGCTCACCGTTGGGTTGAAAACATTAAGGTTTGTGAAAGAGCTATGAATGTCCTGCCTCATATGTCAAGATTTGTCGAGAATGTTAAAAGTAAAAAGATTAAAAACCCTGGAACCAAGTCCTATGAAAGTGTAGTTGAATTCTGTTCAGATAAATTTGCTTTTGCTAAAGTGGCATTTATCATATCAGTTGCTAAACCTGTTGAATTGTTTTTGAAAAAAATTCAGTCTGACAAACCTTTAGTTCCATTCTTGTATAATGACCTTGAAAGTTTGATCACATATACTATGAGTCGGTATGTGAAATCTGATATGAATTTTCAGAAGCTAGCATCTGTAGAATTTGATAAAAAGGAAAATCAGAAATACAGTGTAGCTGTATTCATTTTCAATCCACATGATGTGCCAGTTTATATGAACACTAACTTAAAGGTGTTCAATGATAAAATTGCATCTAGATTAGTCGAAAAAAGGTCCTTGAAAACTGTGAAAAAGGTCCTGGAAAGTCCTTGAAAAGTCCTTGAATTTTAAAATGGAAAAAGTGTGGGAACCCTGCTTTTAGCAAACTTGCATTCTTTCGCACACGTTCTCCGTCATGATAGACAGCAAATTTTGCGACCACTAGTCTAATTTTATCATTTCAAGTTTTCCAATACTGTGAGCCAATGATGCCAGATTTTGTATTTTCTATTCCGAGTTTCTTTTCGTCGATATCAAGCACATTTGGTTTGCAGTTTTCATCCTTCTCCTCTTGTAATTTTAAAAATAAACAATAGATTGTCCGGCATACTTTTTTTACTCAGATTGTTCATTTTCCCGAGTGTTCTTTTATGGCAATTGTATTGTATCTAAATGGGTCAGTTTATTGTCCAGTCTATCGTCTAGCATAGTTAGCATACCAGTAATGTTCATGTTATGTTTGAATACATATGTGCAGGTTTTAATGGGGTACTGTTTGGGTTAAATACTGGTGAAGCAGAATTCATAGCCATAAATTGATTGTTTAAAGCTGCAGTTTGCATATTCAAAGTTTGATTTGGTTGTAATTAACATGTTCGGCATTTTCAAGCGAGACCATGGATCGGTTTGTCGGATGTATTATGACCACGAATTAGAAGACATTGTACTGCTTCCCCTCGTGATTTAAGTCCTGCACACCAGAAATCCAGCGATACTTCATCAATTTATTAACTTTGGAAACGTTTTCGATATTTCTTATATATATATATATATATATATATATATATACGAGAGGCATTCTAGTTATTCCTCGATCACCCTCTGACTTGTATGGATTGCTGCAAATTCAAATTAACAATCGATATTCACACTTTTGAACACCGTTTGTTGCAGGACTAGATCGTTCTCAGACTTATATACTTCGCTGTCTTATGCACGGCTACAAAGTGTGCTATGACGTTGTGACGCATTTCTAGAACCTACGAGAGCTGCGAGTTGTTCGTGTTTTACTGATACTTCAAAATGACGATTCTAACCATAAGTATCATCATACAACTTGGAGTTTTATTAATTTGTGCCGTGTTTTTTGTCAACGCAGAAAGTTATGTTGTATCTAAAGTTACTTATCAAAATGTACATACAGTGAATAGAAAGTTTGTGTCTACAAATATTAAAAGTCTGACAGAGTGCAATCTGAAATGTCTTAGTAATAATTGTACATCATTTTCCTACGGAGAGAAACTAGGTTAGTATAATTTTAAGCCTCATTAACTTTTTGAATTTAGTAAAACAGAACAATAGATATACTTATGGTAAAATATAAGAAATATTTTTTATTTGCTAAAAAACAATAATACACAGTCATAATGCCTTTCTTTAACCACATCTCGTAAAAATGCTGATAGGTGCTTTTTCTTCTTTTTTGGCAATATCATTGAAAATATACTGTGCTACATTTCTCAATGTACTTCGTGATTGAAAAGAGTATTTCGGAATGTTTTTTGTTGCAAGTAAAAGTCAATTTAACTGATCCGACCTCTTTCTAAGTAAATTAAACCCTACTTTAATTTTAACATCAAAATGCTAATGGGGCTTTAAAACAGTTCATCCCGAGAACGAATATATATACCTATTGCTACATTTAACCTGTAGGATGAAAACAAAACTATTGACGAAGATTTCATTTGTCTCTCAAAATGATATTTCCCGACTGAATGGCGAGGAGATCGTTTCAAACACGTATTATGTCAAACTAGCTCTTTAAAAGAATTGAAATTAATGCCACAAAAGGTTTTATTATTCATTTCGGAAATTTTTCGTAAATGCATGTGTAAGCCGGTATAACCAATGTTTAAAAAATGTATACATTTGTACCATTAGAGTAATTTTCATAATTATATGTACGACATTCCATACCGATAGAACACTCCAGAGCTATGCATAGGACAGCTGATTATCTTAAATGATATATAGAAAAAAATCTAGAGAACAAAAGAGCCCAAGAATATTTATTATTACTTTGTCAATGTGCATGTACAGTTTATTTAAATTTTAGATGCCAGTGAATGTTCCCCTAACACATATGAACAGTACAATGGACGCCAAGCTCGGACATCAAGCGGTAAAATCTGCCAGCGTTGGGATTCACAGACTCCGCACGATCATGCGTTTGCTCTGACTTTTACGGATGGGGCTAATTTTTGTCGTGACCACGACGAAATGTTTCAACCGTGGTGTTACACCATAAATCCAAATAGCAGATGGGAATATTGTCCCGTTGAAAAATGCGGCTTTGGTAAGTGAAGTCATAGATTTTACTTGAAACGATGACGGCTCAAATAGTTTGAACACAACATTTTAAACGTTTCCATGACCTCACTTATTCCGCATCGTTAATTTGTTTGGATTGGAATAATCAACATAACAAACATAACTTTATCATCATATTGTTTATTGTGTTATATGTTCATTTATGTTTGGAGGTTGGATCGTTTGACCACCCCCTCCAGCTTTGTCGTAGATAATTTCAAAGGCGGTATCCCTCGGGGTGAGTTCTGTCCCCCAGTTTCGTTTGTTTTTGGTTGGTGGGTTTTGAGTAGGTGCTAATTTGGGTAAGGTGGGATTTTATGTCCGGGAATAATGTTCACATTTAAATCAAAACATATCACAGACCAATCATTCGAATATAACATGCTACGTGACAAAAAGCGATAAGTGAATTAAAGAGACAGTGAATTATCATAATTGATATATTCTATGAACGACACAAATATTAGAAGTCAATTTTTCAGAATTACAACATAATAGATGTTACCGTGACAGTCTCACAGCAAAGGAGTATATAGGTACTTGGGGGAGAACCAGAAGCGATAAAGTATGTCAGAGATGGGACGCCCAATCACCACATGGTCATTCTTATACTTCCGCTTCCAGTTTCCCAGACGGCTCTATTTCCGCTGCTGAAAACTACTGTAGGGATCCAAGTGATTCGGGCTACACGTGGTGTTACACCATGGAGCCAGGAACCGAATGGGAATCATGTGACGTCACATCCTGTACAAAATGTTAGAACATTTAAATATTTCCATACTTACTTCCAATGCCAGTTTGTATCGGGATAGACATAATGGTTTACCCGATGTTAATATTTTCAGTGTTGATGAATGTTGGTACATTATTAACAAAATATATTTTATTATATCCCCGCAAACGAAGTTTGAGATGTGGTATATTGAAGTCACTGGTCGGTCGGTTGGTTGGTCGGTCGGTCGGTCCGTAGGAAGTTTTTGAGGCGAACTACTTCCACATTTTTAAGCTATTGCAATGAAACTTGGTATATGTTATCACCATCAAGTGTAGATGTGCACAACACAATTTTGATGCCCGTCGATACACTCATTGCAGAGTTATGTCCCCCGGAATTTCCCCGTATAGTGTACTCTTGCAGTGTTAGTGTCAAAGCGGCGGCGGGGGTATTAGTCACCTCTGTGACAGCTCTAGTTTCAATTTTAATTAAGTCTAATAAAGGTAATGCGATGGTGTTTATAGGGTAAGTAGGTAAATAAAATTTCTAGTCCATAGTTTTTCTTTGCATACATACGTACGATTCATCCCCAGATATTTTTGTCGGTTGAGAGTGTTGATCGGGTAATCGTAATCACGACTGTTTTAAATCTAGATATAAAAAAAAATCTTAATAAACATTTTTGATAAATGTTCATAGATATAAACGACAAGAAATGTTACGACGTAGAAGATTTTTCAACATACACAGAAGAATGGGATAAGACAGTCGAGAACATTGTTTGTCAAAGATGGGACGCTCAGACACCGCACTCACATGACATAAGTTTAGATATGCTACCTGATGAAACATTTGACGACGCCGGAAATTATTGTCGTAATCCAGATGGCTCGGACAAACTGTGGTGTTATACAACAAATCCTAGCATTCGATGGCAAAACTGTGGTTTGGAGCATTGTAGGTTTTTGTTAATTAAGTATATTTCTATACACATATAAGATTGATCACATATCACATATTTAAGAGTTTAGTTTCATTCATAAGTTTCACATGGACATAGAAATGCTGTACATATACCTCTATACTTATTTGAAAGATATTTCCGTTGCGTAAATGGAGTTATACTTTTTTTACTGTGGATTTTCTATACTTACCAAGGTCCACCGGACCACGTGACATGCTATGACGGACCATCTGTTAGATCATACATGGGAACATGGAGCAAGACTGAATCAGGAAAGGTGTGTCAAATGTGGGATAGTCAGCAGCCACATCCTCACGACCTTACATCGGATCTGTTTGAAGAGGACTCACTAACGGACGCTGAGAACTTCTGTAGAGATCCCACAGGAACCGGGGAGTTGTGGTGTTACACTACTGACCCTAGGATACCTAAAGAGAATTGTGGGATTGGAAACTGTAACGGAGGTAAGAACAGTTACGGTTTAGATGGAACATAGAAAATTTAAAGCTTTGACTCCTTAACGAGAGTGAACTCCACTTTCGGGATAATTTACTATAAGTTATTGTATTGGTGTACATTTCATTTTCAATGAACTCAAATAGAGTGAGGAATACATAATCTTTGTTTGTTTGTTTATATCGAGTTTTACGCCCCTTTTCAACAGTCAGAGTGATATGAGGCGGACAGTTCACCTACGCGTCGTTCCTGGGAAGAACAAGTACTAGACTTCCATCCTCCGTAAGCAACTGCCAACTTTCTCACATAAAGAGACATAGTCAGTAGCGGGGCTCGAACCCACGACCATCCATCAGTGAGAGGTTACAGTGATTTGAAGTCAACGACTTTAACCACTCGGCCACGGAGGCTGGTCTGCATACATTCTGACCGTCTTCTACTAGTATACATGTGTCATTTGTAGCCAAATCCTGAAAATTGGAGAAGGGTGTGTGAAGAGAGTGTATCATATATTTCAGAGAACACGTGTCAGATCTACTTTGACGAGACATTGTACGTAGGACCCAATGAATATGAGAACGGAAGAAAAGAGTTATACAAACAAGCGGACTTATAATAAATGCACATATTGTTGAAAACTGTAATATTGAATTCCTGGAGACCCAAGTAATAATTTTATGTAATTCCTGGAATATTCACGTATTTCACCATACTCACAATAGAATGAAGAACGTCTTATTAGAGGAAAAAGAAATAATCAAATCACAATATCCCATTGTTTACTTTATCCGTGTTATATTTAACGGTGTATCACTGTATTGACCCGGGTTTTTTTGTTGGTGTTTTTTTTTTCTTTTGTTAATGATAAAGTCGTGGATACCATGGTTGTAAGCTTTCAGTGATTTTTGTTTTGCTTGGCTTACCCCTCGGTCCGATTCAGAGACGGTCGTGAGTATTTTATTGAAAAGTATTTAGCTCGTAGGATTGTGCGTTTCGGGAACGTTAGTTTAA
Source organism: Lutraria lutraria (assembly GCA_964023205.1). Taxonomy (NCBI): domain Eukaryota; kingdom Metazoa; phylum Mollusca; class Bivalvia; order Venerida; family Mactridae; genus Lutraria; species Lutraria lutraria. Next base: position 23,712,704 of record OZ026843.1, read on the forward strand.
TACTCAGATTATCCTAGAATTGACGAAACTTTATCGCCGAGTTGGTTCAGTCTTTATTAAGCAACAATATTAAAAGTGTCATAAATCTTTAAAACTTTGTTTCCTTCAAAGTAATTCACACACCCTCTGGCAAGACAAGATCGGATAAAGGGGTATCAAAGATATTTTAAAAGCAGTAAAAAATACAATCACATGTATTCTACATGTCTTGATATGTTTCTTTGTATCTAGAATTTCATGTGATGTGTATGCTGGATTAAGTGTTGGTTTATAGCTACATACAACAGGATCACAAAACTGTTCGTAATTATAGAGTATGTCATATAGATCTGTCAGTTTTATGTCTAGTTCTAAGCTAGGTTCAGACTGTCGTGCGATCAGCTACAAACCCCACGATTGGTTTTTCATATTTGATCGTGAGATGTTTTTGAAATTGTAGGTTTGGATACCAGGTACTGCTGGTTGATACATTGAACGATTCAAAATAAAATACGATTAAAAGGGCATTTGTTGACGGCAACGATAGTTTCGATTCCTCTGATAATTGTAATGAGCATGCATGCTGCTTTTCAAAGCAGAAAACAAATGGACGAAAATTGATATTTACTTTATATCGCAGATACTTTATATCGCAGAAATGAACATAGCATGAGCAATACGTTCCATTTCATTGTTTGCTGACATTCTTCCCGGATTGTTCGGTTTTGACAGATAGTCGAGTTGTGAAAACTTTCCATTTTTCTGAGGTCGAAATCGGCACGTTTAGTAAATCTAATTTGAATTTTCTTTTTCATTTAAAAAATTGATAACTAAGATTGCGTTCGTTCTAGTAAAAAAATTACCCTGAACATATAGTAGTGACGTATGTGTCTATAATGTTTTTTTTCCAGAGGTACTAGTACTTAGTAGTTGTACGTGTGGTATAGGTGTTGTCGACTGCTCTTCATAATATTCTGTAGTTTGTGTTTTATGTTTTGATTAAATTCCAGCTTCGACCGTACATGTACGTGTATTATAATCATTTCCAATTTATACATTGTTAATGACACACACTAAATTCGTAGCCGTTAAAATGCCGGGGGAGATATGGATTACCATTGCAAGGTCTTGTTAACATGTCCATATTTAGACGACGTTGTAGATTGTTTTGCTCATCTGAGCAAATTACGACAGCGTCTTTGAAAAGGTCTTAGGGGTAAACGATTTTTTCCGGTTATATGCTAATTAAGATAGGATAGATAGGAAGGTGTGTTTATATTATTATATTATATCATTATTCTTTCAAATATTATTTTTGACTTTACATGGTATTGAGTTAAATGAAATCATGGCATAACTCTGTCAGTAAAACTAATTTGAAAATAAATTTTCACCTTTAACTGAAATATATTGAGAAACAAAATACGTCAAGAGTAAAACTAATATTTGTGTTGTTGACTATTCGTTCTCAAATGTAATACCCTTTGGGCCTGGATTTCAGCGCGAATACATTAATACTTGATCATTTTGCATATTAACCGTAATTTCAAATGGATTCTAACGATGTGGTTAAAACCGTACATTTTGATTGTTTGTACGATAAACCCTTCCACATCCCATTTAAGGAAACTGATGTCAGCTGATGTAGATGTTATACAATTATAAAACGTTTTAATTCCTGTCAAATGGTACAGAGTGATAACTTCACAGTTGTGAAAATTACTTGCTAAAGGTTAATCCCCATTTTCATATGTGGTTTAAATGTATATACCTTTGATTGGTTTGTTTATAAGTATTATATGAAATAAAAAAAGTATATTTATGCATGCAAACATATTCATATTAGCATTACTTGGATTCCTTTTATTACATTTTATCTAAATGGTAAGGATCTTCTTTAAAGCATTCGTTATGGCAAACTCACAATACTCTACTACTAAGTGTTCTTTTACCACTTGATGCCTTAATTTCAGTTCGTTTTGAAATGTTGTATTGTAATTAAATTTACAGCTCACCGGTTGATTACGTGCGTCATAATCGAACGTATCATTATTTCACTTCATACTCCTATTTTTATGTCTTCAATTTTCGCGACTTGAATTGTGTTCAACGCCGTTGGTGCATAATGGGTACATTTCTCGAGCCTACATTTGCTATGTATTTTTAATCTAACAGTAGAACCTGTTTTTTGTGTATATCCTTTTTATGTTTTGTGCATATTGTAATATATTATGTTGTTCGTTTACGTGAATATCCTTAAAGTCCCATTAGCTTTTTGCTGTAAAAAATATGCAAAAAACAAGCAATTGCTATTATTATCCTTAGACAATAATTGCCGACGAAACGACCTCACGCATCCATTATAGTACTATTTAGCATGACACTTAACAAATAAATGCAAAATTAATAAACTTCAAGTAGCACATAATCTTTCGTCAGAGTAGAAGTGACGTGACAGGCGCATGCGCTTGATTATAAAATTATAGACTGCGAGAAAACACAGAACATAATACGACTGATAAAATTATAAGCTTATGGGACTTTAAAGTAGTGACTATCAACGTGCTCACTATGATACGTTTTGGAATGTGCAGGCATTTGTTCACATGTTTGACTGTTCAAACAACATCGCCAGTGATAGCATAGATGTATCACATCCACAACTGTTCTAAAATTTGTACATGTATCTAAAGGTTGTATAATTAATTGCTGCCACGCCTATAACGTGTCTTTGGCATCCGTATATTTGCTTAAATTACAGAGATTTGTGTATTTTGTTCTAGAAAACCCTTATAATTAGTTAAAGCAATAAATTCAAGTTTAATTTCACATATATATATTGGTTATGTTATTAATCTATCGGTAGTGTCTTAAACATTCAAGTTATTTACAAAGTTTAAATATTATACTTTCATACTATGTAACAAAAACGATCTAACCGAACGCGCAAAATAGTGTTTTATTGCGATAAACACTGTACCCCTTTATTGATTTCACTTTGTCAAGGCAACCATCTCTAACGTACATGTTGTGCATTTTGTAGATACGGATGATAAATTCGAATAGAATCAATTATTTACTAGTCCTACTTAACAGTATTATATCGCATCAGCACCGTCGCGAACATTACTGAACACATAATGACGCCCTAAAACAATTTGGTATTTTCTTAGATGAAAAGATCGCTTTACATAGTAAATGTTTGGTGTAGTCATCGCGCTCATTTAATATTGTGTTGATGGGGCTGATTTCATTGTAATATTTCTACTTATAACAAGTGATCATTATCTTCAAGAACTACCAGGATCAATCTGCGATAAGCATGGCCTCCAAATAATTATGTATAGACTACTTAACTTCTAGTATGACATTTTGCACTCTAACATGTAATTAATATATTGATTAACTAAATACAACAAACGGTCAATGGTATTTTGCATGACCTTGGGTCGGGCAGATTAATCCTGCATCATGCTAAATATTTAACACAATACATTTCACAACTGTCGCGAACTTAAACGTGTATGTGCGGAAGGGTCAAAAGTAAATAATTAACATGATGCTGCAAGATTTTATTTTGCATGATGCTAAACTTTTAAGCATGATGCAGGGTCGTGCATTTATGACCCATGTCGTACGACATAGGTTTAGAAAAACTAACCATGGAATGATTACTTGTATACGAAATTTCAATTCGGTCATAAAATTCATACACAATAAATTGTTCAATCTTTTGAAAGCCACAGGCTACCGGCGTGTGAAGATCCCCCCCCCCCACAGACCCTCTACTACACAGGAATTCTTTTTTACACTCTGAAACACTGTCAACTATTATGTTTATAACATGTTTTATAACAACATGATAAAGTTTCAAAAATACACAAAATCAACATACATGTACGAGGGGTTATCCAAAATTACGTGGACTGTCTTTATTGTGTAAGAGCTATTTAAGATATTTAGCCGAAATTTGTACACAACTTAGAAGAAAGTATAATAAATAAACGCAGAAATTTTCATATATATAGCTGTATTCTTTATTAAAATACAGGAATTTACGTAAACACATCTCGGCGACAGTGGAGCACTCGGAAAATAATCTGACGTCAACGTCAGAAAAGCGTAACGTTACAAGCGTCGACACCACATGTTAAGTTACTGTTTCTCAAAATGATCTCCGCAAGCCTGCAAGCGATCATACATATTAGGTAATCATGCTTCACCGAGACCCAAAAATATGTTTAGTGGCGTTCAGCAAGTCTGCAAGGGAATCAATTCCAAGGCCCCGCAGTTGTCTCTTAACCGCTAAATTAACTGATATTGTTACTAGATCTATTGAATTACAAAAAATATTAATATCTTTATTTACTTAAACATACAAATATCATTAATTATCAATATTACCAAAAGTTTTATTTATTAAGAAATAGTTTTATTGTTTTGTTTTGACATTATTGTTACATTAATACTATAAATTGAGTGACTATGCTACCCCCGGGAATATCGCGAAGTTCATAGCAGCCAAATCTGGTGAGTAGGCAGGATGTGGAACTATCTTGAGCTCCATGAGTGACAACACAAGGTCTGTGTCAGTAATGATTAATGGTTGTTCATGAAGGATGCGCCATAATGTTTCATAACCGCAGCTGACCAACCTCACAATTTCTACAATAGTTTGACGTCCGTCAATAACTCCACAAACCTTGACGTCGTCATTGTTGAGGTAAAATGGTTTTCCACCCGTACCCGGTATCGTCTTTAACATATTCGGACCTCACTGAACCTTTTGTGCCATTTAAACACTAGTGAACGCAAAAATTGCCTTTCTCGAACTTGCTTGTTGCATTTGATCTAAAATCTGTGATGGTGTCTTTACTAAATTCATACAAAACGTATAATAGCGCGATTTTTTTCAATATTACGTCATTCTGTGCATCGTATCTATAGCGGCCTCTTGCTTTCTAACGATATCTACGTTATATTAACTGATATGTCATCTAATAAAACCACATAATTATAGCTAATTTGATGTTATGGAACAAATGAACAACGTTTAGCGGTGTTTCTACGTTAATTTTTGTCATAAACTCAAAATATGACGGCTATTTTTTTCTTTATTTTAGCGTGCTCCGGGTTTCGTTTAGGTACATGTTTTAAACCAGTTTAAATTTTTTATTTATACACATATTAATCTGTAGTTACACAAAGACAGTAACAATACATTAAAATGTTTACAGATAAAGTTCCATCACACTAAACGTTGCCGTTCAAAAGATATTACAAAAGTCGTATTACGTATAATTACGTATTTTTGGATAACCCCTCGTATATATATTATACTTATCAAACTTATTATATACAATTTTTTTTATAGTAAAGGTATAGAACCCCATGGTTTAAAAATCACGAAAATACACTGGTCGTTTTCATCACGAAGCAATAAAGAAATTTACTCTGTAGCTAACGAAAACAATATGCGGTCACATCGTACTTATTGTTATTTTAAGGGCTTGTTGCTCTAGTTCAGAGCAATATATGGATATAAAAGAGGGTGGTGATGAAAGGGAACGTATATCTTTTTCAACAAGACTAGGCTTTTATTTAAGAATCATATTGTTACATCACCTTGATGAACACATCGGTGTATTTCTTCGTGATTTATGAACCAAGCAGTGAGTTCTATACCATTACTACATTATATAACATGGTAATTGTTTTTAAACTTCATTTTGTTGTTATAAAACATGTTATAAACGTAATAGTTGACAGTAATTCAGAGTGTAAAAGGAATAAATAAGTGACTTGATACAGGCGAGGAGGGGGGACAATACGACTGTCCCGGGGACAAGTAACAGGGCCTATATCAAAGCACTTATTTATAAACATTTAGTATTAGAGTAACAGAAGAACATGACTGATGCATTTATAACTACATGCGACTTACATAATTATCTTATATAATTTTATTCATCTTTAATAGAAATGCAATGCAAAAACTAACATTCTGATTTGTTTATTAAAAAAGAAAAGGTATTTAAAATTGAGTCAAACTATTTAAGTTCACTCTTAGCAAGGGAGATAATCCACAAATCCTTGCTTGATTGCTCTCTTCTTTCTTATTCTATATCTTGTATCTATTTATGAAATTGACTAACAACATTATTTTCCCTTCACACTTGAAGACATAAAACGGAACATTTATGTGATTCTGTATTTATGGTATAGAATCTGGCACTGACTGCCCAGCTTACAAACAAGTACAGGATTGTTTGGGCTTGTTGGCATCTGATTCGTCTACCCATTAAATAGAAATAGAAGATGAATGTGGAAAATCCCAGCAAGTCAGAGTTAAGTGCGCTCATCTCTTGGAATCACAGATTATGTGTCAATACTCAGTAAGATTTACTCAACAATGTCTGGGCCCCTTAGACGTGCCACAAAATAATCAGATCAGGCACTAAAAGGGAAATCAAATAGGGACATTGTATTCGGTTAGTTGAAAAACGCATTAATTTATCAATGAAAATGTAATGACCGACCCATCAAAACACATCAAGCTCTGGGTCCACGCCACTCCATGGGAGTGTTTCTGGAATATGACTGTTTTTATGAATGCTGTATGAATGCTATATAGTTCGAACAAAGTTCCCTGGATATATGAATCATGGTAATACCTTATACACAAAGGGAATTAACTCTTATTGGAATACTTTTGCTATTCTAGTACAATTAACAGTGACATGAATAATCAACAGTTTGCTAAACGTAAGGGACGATCCTCACATTGCAGTACTATAAATGCATTTTATTATCTATTAGCTTTCTTTTTCTTTTTTATGAAAACATATATTATGACTATTAAATGCACGTATGATCGGTAAAAGAGATCATGCTAAAAACGTTCTGCATCATGCTTAAAGTTTCAGCATATTGAAAAATCATGAGTTGGAAGAGCTTCCTGCAAGGATTATAATGGGTTCCGTCATTTGGGCGCTGCAAACAAACCCTTTTCACGGTCAGAGCCACACGAGGCGGACAGTTCACCTGGGAAAAAATGTACATTTTGTACTAGTTTCCCATCCTCAGTAAGTAACTGCCAACTTTCTCACACAAAGAGACATGGTCGGTGGCTGAGCTCGAACCACGACCTTTTATCAGTGAGAGGTTACAGTGATTAGAAGCCATCGACCTTAACCACTTTTACCATATACTGAGATAAAGAAGTTTTTATCAAGGCTTGACAGTTGTACATATTGCGAAACTGAAAGCAGCTGATGCATGTCTATATATCATGTTTGAAAGGGCGAAAGACACGTTTTAAGTTTTTTCCATGTGATCAAAGTTACTTTTTTAGTTCATATTGTGATGCCCATTTTGATAGATGTCAATTAGATATTAATTCTCCGTGTAATTTGAGTGTTTTACTCCATGTCCTACCATTACTATCATACCATGTGTTATGTTATTTTATATGTGTTAGTAAATTACTTGATGAGATACATACATGTGTAAGTCAATAAAAACTTAATTATTTACTATGCATTATATTTATGTACGCTCGTATGTAAACATGCAGTTAAAGTGGGCCCGAGAGTCTAATGAATCAGAAATATGCTCTCACACGTCAGATATGTTATGACAACGAATTAAAAAGAAAATTGTATTGCTATCTCCTCGTGATTTAATTCCTACTCATCCGAAATCCAGCCAGTACCTCATCTACTTATTAATTACCTTTGGAAACATATTCGATATTTCTTAAATGAAGGTATTGAGGCATTCTAGTTTTTTCCCGATCACTTCTTGTATTGATTGCTACACTATTCAAATTAACAATCGATATTCACTCATTTGAACACCTTTAAGTCTTGTCTCAACACTTTAATACACAAGAGCAGTCGAGTTGTTCGTATTTTACTGATACATCAAAATGACGATTATAACCATAAGTATTATCATACAACTTGGAGTTTTATTGATTTGTGCCGTGTTTTTTGTCAACGCAAAACGTTATGTTGTATATAAAGCTGCTACTCAAAATGCTCATAAAGTGAATAGAAAGTTTGTGTCTACACATATTAAAAGTCTTACAGAGTGCAATCTGAAATGTTTAAGTAATAGTTGTACATCATTTTCCTACAAAGAGAAACTAGGTTAGTATATCATTTCCTGCAGCAGTTTCTTTTAGAATTGTCTAATTGTATATTTTAAAGCTTCATTAGGTTTTTGAATTTAGTAAAACAGAACAATAGATAAACCAATGGTAAAATGTAAGAGATATATATTATATTTGCTCTAAAAGTAAAGTACATAATGCCCAACTTAAGCCACATCTCGTTAAAATGTTGTAAGATGCTTTTTCTTATGTTTTGCAATATCAATTAAAAATACTTTGCTACATTTTTATATGTACTTCTTGATTAAAGAGTGTTTCGGAGTGTTCTATTGCAAGTAAAAGTCAATTTTACTGATCAGTCGACTTTCTAAATAAAGTAAGCCCTGCTTTAATTTTAACATCAAAACGCTAATGGGGCTTTAAAACGAGAATGAATATTTATACCGACTGTTATATTAAACTTGTAGAATAAACACAAAACTATTGAGGAAGATTTCATTTGTCTCCCAAAACGATATTTCCCGACTGAATGGCGAAGAGATCGTTTCCAGCACTTATTTTGTTAAAATAACGCTTTAATCTATTTTTTTTTATTTTGGAAATTGTTCGTTAAGGTTTTCGAAGTCTCAGAATACGAAGTGTTAAGGATCGTATTTTAAATATTGTCATTATTTTGTATATCCTTCAAGACACTTACAGGTGAATTTTTAAAAACTTACCGTCAGTTATTAGAGTTACAATCATTCTTGTTCCTCTACTCCTAACGTAAAATGGTACCTCAAAATAAAATGAAGTCACCTTTATGAAAATTGGCCTATCTCTCTAACAGATGATACAATAAATGCAAGAATGTGTATAAGTCTAAGGGTAACCAATGTTTAGTCATTTCAAATTGTTTACGTTTGGAATTACTATGTTGCAGAAAAAGTGAAAAATGTAACCCAGCCCCTTTAAGATTAAGTCAAGATTTTAGCCTTTTACCAAAAAGCAACAAGTTGATAATTAAAATATCATTAAAATACAAACTAAAGCAGGGCAACAGCTGAAATTTTCTCAAAATTAACTTCTAAAAAGTTTCACCGTTCGGTTTTGAAAAAAATTGTGTCAGAAATCCGTAGTTACTTGAATTTTAATTAACCATGTATAAATTCCAATAAACTAGACAAAAAAAATGGAATAAATATTTTCTTCCATATGACTGTATAAATTCATGTTCTTAATACGAAACATTATCTAAAAACTAAAAAAAAGAGAAAGTAAGTATGGTCCCAGCGGGGTTTGAACCCATAACCCTCAGGAATATGTCAATATGTCAGTAAATTTACTCAAAGGGGTTCTTTCATTGTGTATTGATAGGGTCAGACACCGGTCTTTTATTTTATTTGAAATGCTGACAAATTGCATGAAACATTGAAAAACGATCATCCAAAGCTGTAACAAGAGTTCTGCGGCATATTGAGAATGCACGGTTGCATGATGCTAATATTGAGAAAGTTTGACCGGTGTGGTTTAGGCAATTAACCCTCAGGAAAACTCTTTGGTTCGGCACCAACCATATATGTATTCGATTTGTCTTGTTCCAATAACAAAATAAGTCCCAAAACTCCATTTACGCGAATTCAAAAACACTTGCAGATTCTCATGACGCGACAGTAAAATAACCCCATGCAATCGTCATGCTGTTTCGAATGAAATGTCAATAAAATACGTTAATTTTTATAATAAATTGTATCATTTTAATGATATGAAAAACAACAGAATAATAACCTACTGACAGGATAAAGCCAAGTTAGCCTCATTATGTCTAAAAATAAATTTAGAAACAGCATGAATTAATTAATTGGTATGACAGAAAGTACACTCTACTAACGCAATAAATTGTTACACCGCTAAAGGTAAATTGACCGTTTTAGACATAATGGATCACATATCCTATTACAAGCAGTTACACACTTTTATAATTATTAATTTGTAAAAGAATCACTACTACAAGCTTTTTTATAGTGATATTTTGGCATTTGTAAATATAAAAATGCTATATAAAATTATAATCATACAAAAGGGATAGCACTAACTAGTTAGCAATATTACCTCTCATTATGATACAAAAATCAAATATAACTAAGACCTAGCATTCAAGAATGTTGTATATTTACCAATTATGTTGGAATATCACAATTCATAAGGATCAAGTACCTTTAACTTTGTTCATAGATATTTACAAGTACTAGTATTTTGTATTAGGGACCGTTATTTATCCTTTATTAATTCTAATACTCGTTGTTTGATTAAATACCAAGCTAAAAGATTTTTTATTTTTTAACTTTGTTTTAATAAAAGCATCTCAAATAGCTCACATTTAAAGAAGTTTGAAACAAAATGACAAACAATCGACATGATCTCGCATATAGACAAGGGCATTAAGGGCGCTTAGGGCGATAAAATGTATAAATAAACCGTGCTAAACAATGTTTTATGAGAGCTACGCTCCTGCAGGACTTATTCTCTTATTCGTGCAGTTGATCTCTGACGTTTGTCTAAAGTTTTAGTTGTCGTTAAAAATTGACCCCAAAATTGATCAAAATTTAACGTTGAACGTTGAAAACCTGTCGGGGTCATTTTTCAACGGGGTCAAAATTTTATGCTACAAGGGCGCCATTATAAGTGTTTCGTACTTTTTCGCATCTGATGCAATAAAATACCGTTAAGTGGAATTTATAGTCGGTGGACAAAACACTCACGAACAGCCGGGTGATAAATTGGAAGCAAATCAATTATTTACCATTTCTACTTTACGGTATTCCATCGCACCAGCACAGGCCCAAAAACATTACGAAAGACTTAAAATGATTTAGTCTTCTCTTGGATGGAAAGGTCAGTATGAATAATAAATGTTTGTTTAAGCAAGTGATCAGAATCTCCAAGAACTACCCAAAGTTTGTCAGGATCAATCTGCGATAACAATGGCCTCCAAACATTTATAGTTATATATATATATATTCTACATCTAAATATGATACTTTGTACTTTAACTTGTAAACAATGTATTGATTAACTAAATACAACAAACGACCAATAGTTTTGCATATTTGCGTGTTTAGTATCAAACGTAAAAACTTAGCATGATGCTGCAAGATTCAAGACTTTATTTTGCGCGATCCTGAATGAAGCTGAAAGTGTTCAGCACATAGTGTTGGCCAACTAACCATGGAATGATTACTTGTATATGAAACTTCAATACATAATAAAATTCATACACAACAAATTGTTCTCATTCGTTTGAAAGTAAATGCAATGACTGACGGTGACTAAGCAGGTTTTGACTACGAAGAATCGTATAAAATAAATATGTATTAAAGTTAGGAAAGAATGGGAATGCGTACTCGGATTCATTTATAACTCATGCAACTTACATAATTAAAACTTATAATTGTTTTAGGCATCTAAAATATAAATAAAAGGAAAAAGCTAACATTCTGATTATGTTTATTGAAAGAAAAAAGTATTTAAGATTGAATCAAACGTTTCAAGATAAGAGTTTAAACAAGGGAGATAATCAATCTTTGTTGGCTTGCTCTCTATTGTTTCTTATCAACGGGTGCTTGTATTCATTTACGACATTGATCAAGAACATAGTTTTACCTTTTTCCCTTCAGACTTGAGGTCAACTCCATTTTGTATACTAGTTGACATAAAATACGATTCCAGTCGATCACAGTATTACAATGTATACATAAATCCGTTACGTTCAATAAGAAAAATATCACTAATCTATAAAATATATAAATACGAATATGTGACTGTTTAATTAATGTAACTGTAATGTGATTCTGTGTTTATGGTGTAGAATCTGGCACTGACGGTCCAGGTTGTACAGGGTTGCTTAGATGAATGGCATTCTGATTTGTCCCCGAACTAGAAGAAGCAGCTGTTGTTGGATTTCTAGCTGCTGAAAAGACATCATGAAAATAAATTCCTTTTTAATAATGTAAAACCGATTTAAGCTAACTAATAGAGCGCAAACTGAGCATGTACAGACATTCAACATTACTATGTACGAAGTTTTACTGACACTCTCAAACAAATCCGAAGCTGTGCAGAATTTCAAAACAAATGCCATGTTTCATCACATGTACTTCTTTATTAAAAATCAATGTCGTTATAATGTGGACTTATTGTAACTTTACGAAAGGTCGGTACGTAGTCTTCAATATAATATTATGTTTGTATTCACGCATGGAATTTAGTGAAAGTTTGTTTATACAAGATACCTGTTTCCATGGCAGGCTGTTCTGGCTGTGCTCGCTGTATTACGTATCCAGGGACTGTTCTTCTTGATGATCTTTTAATACAGTAAGCGCTGCAAGCAATACACGCTGCGATGATCACCACACCAATAAAACAAGACAGTGTTATGGTGCTTACAATCCAAGGCATACTGTTAAGATAACAAAAACATGACGCATGACCTTATTCTTACCTCTATCGCTGTTATGAAAAGAAAACTTAAGAAACAACCTCAAGGTTTTGTTATCTAATGTTTCACATCTATGAAAGGAATAATCAGACACTAGTCTTGCACATGCGCACACTATACAAGAAGTTGAACATTCTAATGTAACTCACTTTGGATAGTGTTTGTTCAGAAAACGTACCGAGGCACGTCGCAAAACATACATACCATAAATTATTAAAACCATACTCAGATGTAAAATAGAAGTAAACTTGTTACTACCAGTGTAAATTTTCTGATAACACTGTCTCTCCCGGATCCGTAACAACATTTGTCTCCACATTTTGTTTAAAATTCCATTATACATATGTTCACGTTATATATGTCACCATGCTGCATATTGTAAAAAGTCATTTTCAGGGCTAAATATGCAAATAAATATTCTATTCTATTTTTAAACAAACTTCCAAATGCAAAAAATACCATCTGACATTATTCTTGCTATATGCGACACCATAGCCCGTACGCTTATTTATGGCAAGAAATTCACTTACGTATCATCGCTGGAATGCCCATAATAATAATGATTATCGTACTGCTGGTTTGAACCCATACTGAAATAACCAAATATAATATAATCAGTGAATTATATAGTTCATTTCCAACACTACGGTGGTGCTTGTCAAAGTTTTGAAAGAATTAGACTAAATTTAAGTTGTTATGCACTTTACCGACCGACCAAAAAAACCTATCAACTAAAAAAAAATATTGCAAAATCTGGGAAAACTTTTTAACATTTAGTGGCTATTACCTATCACAAAATTATACTTCTATCATGGCAGAAGTATAATTTTATGATAGGTTAATATCAAATAAAAAAAGGAATTCTACCTACCGATCCGGTTCTAATACATGTATTCCAGGTCGGTAAAGGGCAACCGAAGAAGAGGCAAACAAGCTATTTTCAATCAATGCCTAATTAAGATGCATTATGTGTCGTTGACATATCCAGTCTAACACGTGACTTTCCATGATATGCGTGGAACAAAATTAGTAAACAAATGCTCGATCCAGGTAACAATTTCTGTGGTATCTTTTCTAATTCTTGATTAATTCTCATCGGTGTAAAAGACAATTGTAAGGTTCAGTCAAATATGCGTGTAAAATGTCAAATATGCACGAAGACAATTATTTTATACAAAAAGAAAAAAAACGTAAAAAAGTACGATGGTTGTAAAACTGGTGCAAATTCGTTTTACCCGTCGTAATGCAATCTACCCAGAGTTGTCGTTCCTTTACAATCCACACACAGATCTGTTAAGTCTCAATGCCAAGATTCTAGACAAACTACACTTAGACCAATAACATTCTATTGTGTATATCTTATAGATATCTATTAGATGTCATAATGAAATATGTCATGTCGTTTTGGAAGAACGCTACATTAGGGATTATTTAACCGCATAACTATAAACCAAACTTAGCGGAATTAGACGGAAGTAAAACAATTCAAAACGTGGATAATATATCGGAACTTTAGGTACCAGACTCGGATGTCAGTTTCCTATCATTTAGACTAAGTATGCGATTCTTTTGAAATAAACAAAACAACATATTTTAGTTTCGTTTCGAGGTGTTGTCACCATTTTGAAATTGTGAAGCCGGTGTAGCATAGAACTTGGAAAATTGACCCCAGGGGTCTACACCGGCCTACTTTGTGTAAGTGGGAACAACTCTGGGAAGAGATTGATTGTAATGATCGGAAAGATGTTCAGGCAAACAGATAACAAACAATATACATCAATAAATCAACGATTTCTTGTACAGCGCAGTTACTATAGTAAAACGTATGTTAGTCATAAGCAATATGAATATAATAATTTACCTGACGGCAACAATATAAACCATATAATGATTGTACAACTATAACAGTCACGCTTCTTCTTTTCAGATTGTAAGAAAATCCTGTCAAATGATTTTCGGAAAATCTGTAGGCTAGCCTTTAACAGGGTTTTTAATGCACGAATATATTAAACTGACTGTGTTCGAAAGATAAGGTCTGAAATAACTTGATAATTCATGTACAGTACAACTTCCCCAGAGTAGCCCTCTTGAGCAACAACGTTCATTCAACAACAACATGTTTTTTCCCACTGCATGATTTAACTATTGATTATATATTAACCTCTGTGTAGCAACAACCTCTCAACATCAACATAATTTTGCTACTATCAAAGGGTGTTGCTTTAAAGAGATTGCACTGTTTTTGAAATTCAAGCGCGTTATTTGCGTTACAATTATTATTTTATACAATGATACATGTAGGCATCACTGAACATATTGCTAGAAATAAACAATTTATCACAAACTTTATTGATCTGAACACATAGGTTTAACTGATCTTACAGTGTAACTTCTCCAAAGCAACACCTTTTAGGGGTACCAAAATTATGTTTTTGGTGAGAGGCTGTAGAAGAACACGCATCATGAATGCACGTCAAAGCACTGAAATAACTGTTGATGGCTGACTTTACCGTATTGCAAGTTCTGTCTGAAGTTAATTATTACGCATTTTCCTCTAATGATAATTTTGGCCAATAGACAAACACACAGATGGACAGACTGATTAGTATATCTCAATGTGAGATGTAAGAATATAACATTACTGCTTTCAATTCTCCTTATTTGATGCCTTTCTGCATTTCAATGTCATAATAAACTTTTGCAAAATGAACATCATGCAAGTGATATATGTTTGGATAAGCAAGATCAGGCTAAAGTTTCAAACTGTCTTCACATATGTTTTGACACATTGTAAGGATCAGGTAAAATCCCAATCCATTTTAATTTTCCAGACATACAGCTAAATCACTAGAAGTTGCATAATTTGACAAACCCACTAGTTTAAACATTTCTGCCATTTATCAACAATTGATTGAACTCCTTTACATCAATTCACACATACATGTAGTTTATATGATATGAAGACTGCATGAAGGATTTTATCTTCGGTTCTTACATTGGTTCGTTACAGTAAATGTAATCGAGATAACGATGTTCGTAATAAACATGGAAATCTATATGCGACATAGAACAATAAATGACGGGACTTCAAGATTTCCTCAAGATAAGACTAGCTCGTGATATCGATGTTCGTAATAACGATTTTTTACTGTACTGTACATGTGTCATGGTCCTTTTATATTAGATTTGACTAAAGGGAAACAATAAATATTAAAGGGAGGCTGGTATCAAATTGCAGTAAAACAAAAAAAGTATTGTTCTACAGCTCATTATTGATTGGCTCTCTTAAAGCGTGGTCCATATACGTTGAATCACGATACTGTTCCATTATCATGTCCAATCGATTATGTATCATTGAATGCCGTATTTTGTTGTTTTTTCCTAATCGTAAGCCTCTATAAACCAACGCAACATGTCTACTGCATTCCTATGCATACATGTGTATACTGTCGTTAAAGTCCCATAATCATATAAATTTATTGGTCGTAATAGTTTCCGTTTGTTCTATAACAGAGGAATCCGGTGTGTTTTCCTCCCGTGCGTACTTTATAGCAAGAAAGAATGTTTCAAAACCAATATCGTATTTTTTTCAATATCTTTTCCCGCAGTCATATTATGCACACGTCAAGAAGTGACGTCACGCGCTCTATATATTTCAAGTTTATAAAAAGAAATTTCACAGCGAAATAAGTGATTTTAGAAGAAAACTGGCTTTTTTCGTTGGTAATAATTATCCTGGGATAATATCAGCAATTGCTTGTTTTTTGCATATATTTTTTATAGCAAAAAAGCTAATGGGGCTTTAACATTTCACCGCCTTTAATGATGTACTGCTTTTGATGTTGGTAATAATGTTTTACTGCTTCGGGTGTTAGTAAGAATGACATACTGCTTCTAGTGTTGGTAAGAATGACTTACTGCTTCTAGTCTTGGTAATAATAGTTTACTGCTTCCTTTTAGTGTGTTGGTAATAATTGTTTGTACTGCTTCTAGTGGTAATAATGTATTACTATTTCTAGTGCTGGTTATAATGTTGTACTGCTTCTGACGCCCGTAATGATTATTTATTGCTTCTAGCGTTGGTAATAATGTTTAACTGCCTATAGTCCTGGTAATAATGGTGTATTGCTTCTAGTGTGTTGGTAAATACTGTTCAACTACTTCTAGTGTTAGTAATGATGATTTTCTACTTATATTGGCAGTTGTTGCTAATGTGGTTGCGGATATGTTGTGACTGTATTTTTCGTTAGGTAATGTTTGACTGCCCCATGTATGTTTTGTACACAGTAATGTTTAAACGACGATAGCTTTGAAAACCCATGTTTTGATCAGGCTGTATGTATCATGGTAAAATAATCCTACTTGTTATCAAATATTGATAAAGAAATACAGTGAATACATTCGTTATCTTTGAAACAAGTTTAAGTCTTAATCTGGGCGTCCAACAAACCAAGCCAGGGGCGTAGCTAGGTCCAAATCTCAAATACTCCCACATTTATGACATAAGGGGACGTGGAGATGGGGGCAACGCCAAATATTAAGCAAATAATTATTAAGTTATGAAACGCAATCTTTAGGTCCCATTCAGTCTTTACAGCTATTTTTACATTGTTTTTTTTAATCGAAGTACAGTCAAATCTGTGTTAGCGGCCACCTCCAAATAAAGACCACTCTGTGAATAAATGTCATTATTTTAAAGATTGTTTAAATAAAATGACCTCCGGATAAAGGCCTCCTGTCAATAAAAGCCACATTATGTATTTCCTAAGGATGACCTTTGTACACAGGTTATACTGTACTCCCGTGTGTATATGAATGACCTTTGTTCACAGGTTATACTGTACTCCCGTGTGTATATGAATGACCTTTGTTCACAGGTTATACTGTACTCCCGTGTGTATATGAATGACCTTTGTACACAGGTTATACTGTACTCCCGTGTGTATATGAATGACCTTTGTTCACAGGTTATACTGTACTCCCGTGTGTATATGAATGACCTTTGTTCACAGGTTATACTGTACTCCCGTGTGTATATGAATGACCTTTGTTCACAGGTTATACTGTACTCCCGTGTGTATATGAATGACCTTTGTTCACAGGTTATACTGTACTCCCGTGTGTATATGAATGTATAGATCTACCTGGCTACACATCTGCAAGCTATCCAGATAATCAACTGAATGTTGAAATTCCTTCATAATGTGTTTTGTTAAATAGAGATTTGTTATTACTAGCTAAAGTTTATTGTGAGTTGGATATAAGATTAGTGTTCTGTAGAAAAACAAGATGTTTATTAATTAAAAGATACTTCAAAAATGCTCGTGATGTCGAATTTATTTAGAATTCTGTGTACACTTGACTTAGTTTTGAGAAGTTGATTGAATATTTTTCATGACAATTGCATTTACGTATTATTGTATACAGCAATTTAAGTGTCTAGACAGCACAGGCATCTAGGACCCATGATAGAAATTATCTAAATATTTATCACCATAGCATTGATGCAAATAGTGAGTCTCGTTTTAGTTTCAGTTATATACGGTGGCCGGCTCACCTAATCAGTTTTTCCTGGACTGGATTCTAACCAGTGCTAATTAACTCATCCACAAGGAGCCGGTGTAGCAAAAAATTTTGACCCCGTGGAAAATTGACCCCAAGGGTCAGTTCTCAGCGTTGAAAATCTACCCCGACATGTTTTCATCAAAAATACTTAAAAAATTTATAAACAGAAATCGTGAGAATGGCTTAGATTACATAATTATACACTGTAAGTGGTGGTTTTCAACGCTGAAAATAACTCTACGTAGGCTGATCATTTTTTAATAAGGGTCAAATTTTCACGCGTGATGGGGTCTTTATTTAACGGTATGTGTCAATATTTAACGTTGAAAATTGATCAATATGGGTCATTTTTCCACGAGGTCAAAATTTTATGCTACACTGGCAACTTCTCCACATATGAAGAAAAAATCGACATTTTTGTCAAAATTTCATAGAAGTGAATGACCTGCAGCGATCGAGATTTCAGCCCGTATTGCTGGGTTACATGTATATCAGCAATGGTCACTGAACAACGGTCACGGCTTGTGAATAAATAAAAGCAACAATGAAAAACAACATATATATGAGTTTTAAGTTTATGTTTACAAGTTTATTAACATATATAATAGGCATTTATGCCTCTGAGTACACAATGTACAGAACAACATACAACATATATGTCACCAGATGGTCATGTACTTGCGCTCCACAGAGACGATGTATGAACTAATGCCATGGAGTATTAAATCCATGTCAGACTAAATGTTTCACTTACAAAAATATATTTGAAAAAAAAAGACAACAATGTAAGATAATGTTATTATTGTACAAAATTAATGTACATTGCTTGAGTTTATTGTAGTCGCTGTACGATTGTACATGTACTTCTAACAATATACATATAAAACATAAAATATACATAATTTTCTATAGATACATTTAACATACATTAGCATGACGGAATATTTAAACAATGACAAAATCAATAGAACCGCACACATATTTGAAAGAGCCTATTAAATTCCAAAACAAAAACAGATTTAAGTGGCATTTAAATAAGATACATTGAACACACAAATAATAATTTAGAAGCAGTGTAAACAATATCTAACAGATCTTAATTTTGTTGCAAAAAATGAATTTTGCAATATTACATTACATACCGTACTTGATTGTTTAGGCATTATAGAAATAAATTTATTAATAAAAGGCCATGATGCATGTTTGATATATTTTGTGCTCGTTACAACGCATAAAGAAGTGATATAATAATTATCATAGGTAACTTTCCATGAAGAACTGAAACATTTGTTAACTTGTTGAATTGTTTATCTAAAATGCATGATTATTATTATATAAAACTAATGTTTATGCGCTTAATATTTATATAGGATGTATGTCATTTTGATAACCACTATGATATTTAGACCTTTCCACATACTGTACGATGACTATGCAATTACATCAGCTTTATCATATTGAAAAGCGTTTTTATTATAGAACTTCTTGCAGAAATACAACGTAATCATGTCATGCCTGGGCCTCGGCAATATATAATATAGATCAAACCTATGACAATAATAAGAAATGTCTATCAAGGCTTGATAACGGTACGTTCAATTACATTTATAGTCACAGCGACGGCTTTTGTATTTTATTGTCGTGTTTTATGTTAATTAAAATTATGTAATGAAGTGAGCTATAGAATGTAGCATGCATTCATCTCGTATAAAACTGCTAGGGTTAATTTACTATGTGCGAAATTTATAGTCTGAGGAAAATTTACTGCATGTTTATATAAAGCTTAAACACGAAGTTTAATGAAATAAAATGGTGATATACTGCATTATAAACATGTGAGTTTACCGGATCCAAACCCGGGTATATCTATTGATCACGTAAAAAATGGCATATGATTATAATTGAAATCAAAATCCATAAAAAGATTTCCAAGCCGTGTTGATTGTATTTTTTCTTAACCCAATATCCTTTGTATACATAATTTTAAAAAATATGTATAGCTGAATTGTAAAAGATCTAAAAATCGGAATCGAACCCGGATTATCGGGCTACAAATACAGCACTTTAACCACTGGACCTGATTACGGCTAAGCACGTAATCAATGTCAAAGACAGTTAAGAAAAAAGAATGGTCTAAATACAATTTTGTGTTGATATTATTCAATGTTTCACCTTAACTCTGTTCATTATGGAAAATAATCAGAAGGGTTCATTGCATCGTTCCTTTTCGTTCTCGGCGCAGCTGTATTGAAATTGGTTTTGACCTATATGTTTTAACATATTTAAATGTCAAACCAGGCTCTGGTGCTAAACCAAACTTAAACAAATAAACACACAAAGCTTAAATAAACATGTGACTCGAGTAACAGTATGGTAAACAAAAGCAAATATGACTGATATGAGCAACATCTATCAGATATTGATACATTTCTAATTTCATTTCTGTTCATTAGAATCACAGAAATATGGCATTAAGTGTGTACTGTATTTGCGCCAATTATCTTTTTTTAAAGATATGTCTTGTTTGAAGCTAAGTTGAATTATGAAATTAAAACTGTTGAAGAAATTTGAAATTTATCAACTTAAATTTATAAAAGTTTTGAGAAAAGAAAAAATACTAATTGCTTCTCTCTCTCACAAGAGAATGTTTGTTAATTTTTCGTGATGCTCGTTCCTAATGCAAAATTCAGTGTGTAAATAACTTTAGATTATTATGCTATTGACAATATATATGTGTAAAGTGTTAATATGTAGAAAGTGTGGCGTCTTTTTCTTGAATAAAACTATACTATAAAACTATACTGCAAATGCGAAAATTGCCGCCTTGCCAGAGAGCAGTTGATTTTAGAATTGGTGAACTAAAGTACGATTTATGCATATTTCAATCTCACTACGGTTTTGGCACATATAAAGCATTGTTCAGTAAATTTCTTTTGTTGTATTTGCCTTCTTTACTTTTGTTTAAATAGAATTGTTTTGAAACAATTATATTAACAAAAACTTAATCTGAGTAATAATAACACGGATACAAGTTATCTAAATTAATCTCTTCCTAACCACTGAAGTACATATTTTCATTTATAGTAATTCAAATTAGAACAATTCAGCATTTGGATACAGGATTTTATAATATTGCGCCTAATTTTCATGAAATTGATTTGTCAGAAAGATCGAGCCAGCATTTACCACACATTTACCACAAAAAGGTAAAAGAATTCCAGCTGAGAGATTCCGCTAGTTAAAACTTTCATTTATTATGGCCACCAGACCTGTAACACTAGAACTAACTACATAACAGATTTAAGGAAACAATAAAAGCTTTGTTCCTGCACAACAACTGGAACTATTATATGTTGAAATAAAGTCAAGGAAACCAAAAGGTAAATTAAGAATAAGTGTTTAGTCTGGATTGTGAATACTGGCACATTAAATTTTTAATTATTAATAAGTAAGTTAATGTTGTGAATACAAAAACAATTTTGAATATTTATGATTCTTTGTCCCTTTGATTTCACTGTGTAGTTATGACGTATGAATTAAATTCAATCAATATTTATTGCTTGTTTTACTATTTTCAGTCTGCGGAATCAAGGACAATCTACATTGACAATAAGAACTGCAACTAGCACAAGAGACCGTGAAGATCTCGGCTCGCCATCAAGTTTGCTTGACTCTGATGACAGTGGTGACGACATAAATCAGCAATGTCCTTTGTACTTTATGAGACCATGTGTGACAACATCACAATCACATCTTGGAAGAATTGGACAAGAGCCAACCGACTGCAAAAAGATAATCTAAAGTTTTGGAGTGTAATCGACAATATGGGATGGTGGCAATGGATTTGTACATCGCAAAAAAACAGAAGAGGCACATGTACACATAATGTTGTATATATGAAAAGAGAAATAATGCCAGAGTGTTCACTTGCATGAGTTGTAAAAGAATATACACATAATGACTGCAATGAGAGTTACTCTGGAATTGACTACTAAACAAAGAGATGCTATAAAACACCCATTTCAACAAAAGAATTTGAATTATGTGCAGTTACAATCTTCGAAATGCGAGTTATTTATACATGTATTGAGTGTAATCTAAATATTACCTACATTCAGTATGTCTGTATACATGCTTGTTGTGTGTGCTAGATATAATTATATTATTACAAAGTATACAAAAGCAAGCTTAAAAAAGAAAGGTGTAATACCATATTATAATTAATTACAAACTTTGCTAAAAGTCATCTATACCTAATTTTACAGTTAATTGAAACCCCAAAAGCGTCGTCGTCGAATGAAGTTCATTATTCTACGACTGAGCACTAGCAATGTGGATCCTAACAATGGAAGTCCCAACGACACATGGTCCTACGGTCAAGAAGGTCCTAAAGACAACGGAGATCCTGACGGAAATGAAAATCCGGAAAATGGTGTCGACGATGATAATTATAAAAGAGTGTGCACAGTTTCATAAATTAATGCGTGACTTTGTTACAAGAGCATTTAGTGAAAGAAGGACAAGAACCATCTTAGTATAATCCATGATTACGCAAGAACATTTACAAAATGTTTTGGAAAGTTATGAATAATCTAGGTTGATGGAATCAAAATAAAAAAAGTGAATTGGCAGTGAGAGACAAAGTTGTGTATTGCAAACGAGAAGTATGTCTTACATTTTACCAGAGGACTCTATCCTAACCCCGACCGTACACGGGTCATAAACGGGAATGAAAGGCACAATGCATTTTCGATTTCAGAAATATACTCGTTCATGTATTTTATAACATTTTAGTAAGGTTCAACTGACTTTATTACCCCTTGAAGCGCTGATGACAATACATAAATCATAAAAATGCTTTGCCACCAGGATGGACCTTTCCAAATTCATTTTAATTCTATACTATTTCCAATGTGTAGTGAGTGAAATAATCAGATATATTATGCCAGGAATAAAACCAGTGTTCATTTCCTCATTCAATGTGTTGTAAACCAGCTGTATGCAACATTAATTTTCTGTGAGACTTGACAGCAGCATTCCGTATTCATTTGCGTTTGCGAGTGAAATAAAAGTTATTAAATTCCAAATAGTTCTACTAGTAAACATGTCTAAAATAATATTTTCGAGCGTTCATTGGTTGACGTGGTAAAAGAACAGCATGAGGTGGAGGTGGACTTAGAGGACAATTCGTTTAGAGATGGCGAGGCGGTTATTAGTGTAATCACATCTGCCATGAGATGCAATAAATACCCTAGTGCATTGTGTAGAAAGATATGTCCCATATGAAATGTCTTCCAATGTCAGCTTCCTGGTATCTAGCAGTGGCATTAGACCTTGGAAGAATATTTACATCTGACTACTTATATCCTAGTCCAAACGTTTACCGAGTCCACAGACGACACTTTTTTCCGTTGGGAAGTGAACTTGAACTTCATAAAATTATTATGACTGCCACCGATTACCGTGGAGATCAGTTAGATGTGGTATTTGTCCAATACTACTTTGAAAGAGAAGAGAAAATGTGACAGTAAAACCTCATGGAGATGCAAAACAAACCAATCAACAAAACACGACATTAAACGGTTATCCAAAACAAAAACATCAGATGTATTTTGCGAAATACTGAACGCAAGAGGTGGTTATTAGTGTAATCACATCTGCCATGAGATGCAATAAATACCCTAGTGCATTGTGTAGAAAGATATGTCCCATATGAAATGTCTTCCAATGTCAGCTTCCTGGTATCTAGCAGTGGCATTAGACCTTGGAAGAATATTTACATCTGACTACTTATATCCTAGTCCAAACGTTTACCGAGTCCACAGACGACACTTTTTTCCGTTGGGAAGTGAACTTGAACTTCATAAAATTATTATGACTGCCACCGATTACCGTGGAGATCAGTTAGATGTGGTATTTGTCCAATACTACTTTGAAAGAGAAGAGAAAATGTGACAGTAAAACCTCATGGAGATGCAAAACAAACCAATCAACAAAACACGACATCAAACGGTTATCCAAAACAAAAACATCAGATGTATTTTGCGAAATACTGAACGCAAGAGGTGGTATTCTGGGTTTAAGTAAACCAAGGGATATTCCAATGAACAGGCAGCAGATTTCCAACTCTCAAACAAAGATGTACACCACAAAGTTAAACTTAAAGTGCTGATGTATTAAATTGCTACAGAAAAATTAAAATCTGATAACACTTTTGTTTTTAATTAAGCACAGATCCTGAATCGATTCTGTGTTTGGCAAATGAGACAAAACTTAAGGAAATTGAAATAGTTTGTACAAATCCAGCCAACTTTGTATTTTGGAAGTTGATCCAACATTTAATATTGGAAGCTACATAGTGACTCTAACATCTTACAGAACCTTAAGGTATAGAATCAATGAGGTGTAAACCCAGTAATTATTGGTTCAGTTTAGGTACATCAAAGAAAGTAACTGTTGGAACATTCGCACTTTGAACTTCCATGTAAAATGATAAATATAACCCAAATTTATCAAATATTCTTGCCTTTCAAACTAATGGAGAACATAACCTGCAGAGAGCTTTTCAATTATTTCTTCCAAATGCTATTCACCTTGAGTGTGATTTGCACATGAGAGACAATATTAAATCTAAACTCACAAAATTGCAGATCACAAATTTTAAAGCCATTGCTGCCCAATATATTCAAGACATTTTTGGAAATGTTTATGAGTCGGAACGACTGCAGGGTCTAGCCAGGAGTTCGAAAAAAACTTGGAGAGTTAAAAAATCGTAGACAGAAAGATGTAGTAATGGGTCAGAATTGTTTATGTATTTTCTAGAAGAAAAGGCGCGAGTAATTAAAAACCATATGTCAGGCCAGATTAGATCAATGCCAGGTCTCAGTTACCCACCAGTGCATTACACTCAAATACCAAAGAAGCATTGAGCAGTGCATTAAAAAGTGACAAAATAAAACAAAGTCGACTTTTTCGAATTTTTACATTTTCGCATTGTTTCATTGTCGCATTTTCGTATTGTTGCATTTTCGCATCTTTGCGTTCCGGTTACGCATGCGCAGGTGGTATACATTTACCTTATACAAGTTGGTGCGCATGCGCTTGTACAACCGGAACGCGAAAATGTAACAATGCAAAAACACGACAAAGTCGACTTTGTCGTGTTTTTGCATTGTTACATTTTCGCCGCGAAAAAGCAAAGATACGACAGATGTAAGGCGAAAACACGACACATTTTTGGTGTCGTATTGTCGCCCTTCATCTGTCGTATTTTCGCTTTTTCGCCACGACAATGCAAAAATGCAACAATGCAAAGATACTACAAAGTTGACTTTGTCGTATTTTCGCTTTTTCGCATTTTTGCTTTGTTGTGGCGAAAAAGCAAAAATACGACATGGCATAAATCAGCCACCATAGAAATGAACAGTATCGAACAAAGAAAAGGTGAAGCCGAGATGTCTGACGTAGATTGGTTGATCAAATGCAAACAGGACATACGACTGTGAGAGAGACTATGTGGTCTGTTTTTTTTTTGTTATCATTATTTTGTGTGCGTTGTATCAGTGTATTTGTCGCTAGGTTGTCAGGTTAAGTGGTCTAGTGTATATCATGTCTTTGGTTTGACACTCGGCAGAGTCTACACAAAGCATTAGCGTTATTAAGATATCCTATTTTTGGAACTTGTGTCCATAAGCCTTCCATTGGTTAAAATGTTGAACAATTGTTTATTTTGGGGTTCGTTATGATTAGGCAGGTCGAATAATCGACCAAACCATTTGTAAGAAATTTATATCCACATAGATTACATGTGTTTCATTTTTGTATTTTGTGTTCATAGTTTATGCAGTTGAATATGTGACAATACACGTGTAGTTGACTTTGCCTTGGTTTTGCCTAAAACCAAGGCGTCTTGTTTTTTTAAGCCGAGCGCTTTACAGTGAGTGTACGCTAATCTGTAGTTATGTTACGTCGGCAGACATTAGTACTTTATATAAATATAGATATGTTATAGTATCGTGTTTAGTACTTAATCCTGTCAGAGTTAGTTCCCTGTATACAGTTTGTTAAATACTATGTAAGGAACACTTTACTCAGCGCACAGAACTTTAACAGGTAAACGTTGAATTAACTCGTGTAACGTTATATTATCTATTGGTTTATTACGTTACTAAGGTGACTACAAAACAACACATTTATGGTGTCGGCAAATTCTTGTCAAGACATGATTATTGCACATACAAAAATGACATTTATATTGTTTTACAGAGAGCTGGAGGTAAATCGGACATTTACAACATCACAGGTATTTTGTACTTCTTTGAAAGCAGGTACAACGACGCAGACATTGACCAATATGAAAACTGCATTCACGTTATGACTTTATACCATGCAATTTCATCCGAAACTATATTTGTCTGATTACAAAACCTAGATACACCCCAAAACGAATGCGAAATTCTAATGTGTCCATTGATGATGTTGACCAGAGCAATAACAATCGGTTAAAAGGAAGATGTCAATCAGAAAGGGGGTTTTAAAACAGCTAATCCCAAGAAATGACTCCCATCACAGTCAGTAATAGAAAGACTTCCTGAACTTATTCAGTTACAAATTGCATATATAGCAACTGTAGGGAATTATGGCAGTCTCCTTCCTAACTTTGTTGGAAGTCGAGTTTTAAAATGAATCTCAAGTGGTTAAAATTGAATATGACTTTAGGCCTGAAGCACAATTTGTGTCTCTCTACGACCAGATATTAAAAACAGAAATCAAAACGGTTGTTAGATGACACACCACAAACGGTGCACGTTGAAAGAGACTGCTTACATCAACTCCGAGGAAAAATTAAAGCTTAGGTCAAGGCAAAATAATATGACATTTAGGAAGTTCTTTGAATGCTTTGATTCATCTTTTGCGGGAATTATTCTGCATCAAAGTTGCCCAATTGCCCTAATAACGAACCTTCAAACTTCGTGACCCTATCTGTTACTATGTACTGCATACATATACCTATATATATTATCATATTGATTTTAAGAGTGTTGCATGTTTTACAATGATTCAATTCATAAGATGTTAAGTCATTTGTAATTGATACTTCAAAATGGTAGATCAAGGCATTAAGTTGTTTGATATTCAAATTATTACATCTGGGATGTTGCTCTCTGTGTGACATGGACTTCCTGTACCAACCATATTGAATTACCTTAGGGATTTCTATAATCAATGTGATTGACAAGTCGATTCATGTTTAAATTCTTTCAACTTCTTTGATCTAGTCTAATGTGATTCTTTAAACTTTTACACATGCGCATGCTTGGAATATTTTGTAATATTTTTGAATTGAATTTAGACCAAACAAGATCGGAAATTAATAAAATAGAAAAATCATAATTGTGATGTATAGTTCCCCAACAAGGTACTCTCACAGCGCACAGAACAGATACTCGTTCATTGCAAGTCACAAAGACCAAGAGATTGCTACACAGAAGAAGGCGATTGCCAATTGTACAGGTAATATTATGTGTTTTTGATTCTGCAAGTGAAAATAATGTTTCATAATTCATACTGGCGGGTACCTAGATCTAGGAATAACATTCATCGCAAGGAAATATTTTGTCAAACTTGTAATTCACTGGATATAGAGGATGGGTATGCCATTTTATTATCATTTGTGTCCTTTGTATTGTGAGATACGCAATTTAATCATCAATCGTTTTCATTACTATATAATATACATTTTGTATACGCTTAGATAATGTTATGAACAGCCAGAGAATGAGTTATTAGTCAATTAATGTGTACTGTATTTACATCCGTTTTGTAGAATTCAGTGCTTATTTCAATCTCATGTAAGCAAAATGATCATGGATTTTTTATTACTACTGTAGCATTGTATAACTAAGTACTACAAATGTATGTACACGTCTGTTCTGTCCAGTTCAATGATATTAACTTTGAACGATGTGTCTCGCACAGAGGATAAATCTTGATCCGAATCCATGACTAAATATAGATTGCTTATAATTCTCATGTTTACCAGAAATGAGCAGAACTAAACATGTATTGAACTTATCTAGAATTTGCATATCACTGGACAAGAATATATTTCAGACCAAACAGTCGTTAAAACTCTGAGGAGGAGGAAGAAGGGTCCCCAAGAAAGTCACCGAGAAAGACCCACAGTCAGCATTGGTTGCTACCAACTGGAATGCAAGTGATGGAAGGACTGTTTATGAATGTAACACTTGCATTCGTGCTGGGAAAGTGACAGCGATTTTGGAACACACCATTATCGTTCGTGAAGAAAGAAAAAACGCATCTTCTGGCTAAAGTGTCTTGGTTTATTCCGTACTGTGGGTTTGAGGGTCAATGTGTTATCCCAGTTTCTTCATACAGAGTTGGTTGTTATGACACTTTTGGGGAGTCGAGTTTCATTCCAATTCAAAGAATAAATTACCACTGCATTGAACGTACGCGGGAAAGATGTGGAGTTTGTGCGTTCCATGGGTACACTCTTTGTCTGAACGAACAAGACATCAGTTTCTAAACAGTAGAGTTATTGTTGTGACGTGTTAGTTGGTTATGTTCTTTGACTAAAACAGTTTCACCCAAAAGAAGTCACTTGTTATACAGGTACATGTGCAATGATATAGAACTGAACTGAGAAAAGTTGTGTGTCGTCCGGGAAGGTCTTTCTTATTTCAGTTATATATTTTTTCTTTAAACTTCCGTAAACGCGTTTTTCGAGCAGTGGCAACATCAAATCAAGTCAAGATCGCAGTCATCGTGGGAAAAATGTTAACTGGAATATCTAAAGTGTTTCACCAATTATTGTATGTGGGGAAAAGTACAACTTCCCACCAGATGATTTTAGAGCAAGCACACGTGAACAAAGAAAGAGCAAGTCAAATAAAGATGTACGACATTTGAAAACTAATGAGCATATTCTTAGTGATGATGTATATAACAAGGATGTGATTACCAAACCTGATTCAGGCAAAACAAAAACTAGCCAGTATATATATTGCCAAAAATATAGGAAAATATGTATTTAAATAAGATTTTAAGTTATAGTGGATAGTGAATTGATCACCAAAATATAATATATGTGTATCCAAACACGTGAGTGTCTCGGTGAGTACAGTGTATCAATGTTTTGCAGTTTCGATACAGAAAGAGGACATATCTGCATTTCTGATATGAGCAGTATCAAACAAAGAAAAGGTGAAGCCGAGCTGACTGTTGTAGATTGGCTGATTTATTGTCAAAGTTTAACAGCAGATGTGGCTGTGAGAGAGACTAGTATGTGGTCTGTTTCTGTTATCATTATTTTATGTACGTTGTATCAATATATTTGTCATTAGGTTTAGTGGTCTAGTGTATATCATGTCTTGACCAATGAATTGTTAGTCTTCACAAAGTATTCTTTTGTTTAGAAATCCTATTTTTGGACTTGTATCCATGAGCCTTCCAATAGTTAAAATGTTGAATAATTGTTTATTTTGAAGGCCATTATATAATTAGGCAGGCCCAAGAATCGCCCAAACCATCAGTAAGAAAGTTATACCCAAACAGATTACGTGTGATTCATTCTTTTGTATCTGTTGATTGTTTCAGGAAAATAGGCAGCATAGTTCAATAACCGTTTATACAGAAGTTACAAATGCTTATTCTGGTAATTTATTGTTTCATAGATTATGCAATTGAGTGTGTGACAATAAACGTGTAATTGACTTTGCCTTCGTTTACCTGAACACCAAAGCGTCTTGGTACAGGCTGTATGTTATGTTATATCGGCAGACATTGATGCTTCATACACACATCTTCATGGTGTCAACAAATTCTTGACAAGACAAGAACATGCATCACGGTACATGCATAGGTCTACATGCAACGTGACGACATCCAATGAGTCATTTCTGGACAGGATTGTATCCAGTACAACAACAACGAGTATAACTACACTTGTGTCACCAACATGGTGCGTGACCGGTGCTACAAGCAGTATTTTGATGGGAAATTATCAACCCATTTCACCGTAGTCTCCACATCCAAATTAAGAAGAACAGACTCAGTTTGCGAGGATAAGCTTTCCTAACTTGAAAGAAACAGACAAGTCTCTTGGGAGAAATTTTGAATCTAAGTTTTAAATTAGGAAATCTGCTCACTGAAACAAATAACAGTCAAATGAAATTATTGTCAAGCATTAATGCAGAATTAAAGAAGCTGAATAACAAAGTCGCAGTAACCAGTCCAAGTAACGTCCAAAAGGACTTCTTGTCTGGTCTCCAAAAGTGTACAGGTAATTTTTATTTAATATTAACGCAATTATTTCGTTTTATCTCAAAGTGGTTCTTTCATCGTGTATTGATTGGGTCAGACATCGAAATTTTTATTTTATTTGAAATGCTTACAAACTGCATGAAACATTGAATTCCGTTGGAAAATTTAAACTACATCAAAAGGAAACTGTGCGGTTTGAAAAACAAACACCCTTACAGAGCCAAATCCACTGTGGTTTGAAATAAGGACAAACAGAATAACTGCATAAAAAATTGGCGAGATCTATAAAAGAAAGAAAGACCCCGCAAACCTAATTAAAAGATTGAAGTCGGCCAGCAGTGTGACTAATGCTTCTATGAGACAAGGTCTTGCTTCAGAACCTACAGCTGTAAATCAATATGCCAAAGTCAAGAGAAATTATTAAAATCTTCATCAGTGTAGGGTTGTCGTTAACATTTGGGAACCATGACTGGCAGCTAGCCCTGATCGCAAGGTGTATAGTGACAAAATGTCACCAACATTTGACCTCCTGAAAGTAAAATGTCCACAAGTATCAAGTGTTTTGGAAGTGCCATACCTGAACAAAAAGATGCCCTTGGAAACTTAAAACTCAACAGAAACCACCCGTATTATTTCCAGGTATTGGCGCAGATGGCAGTGACCGGAAACGAGTGGTGTGACTTGTTTATGTGGTGCACAAATGATCACCATTTTGAGACTATTTACTTCAACATTGATACATGACAGAGCATCATAGACAAAGTGGACATGTTTTTCTTCAACAATTTTATTTAAATTACCCAAGACTTTTTACCAGAGGACAATTGAAATTGGCTATCAAGCATGCGACTGTCCATAATTGATTTACTGATCCAGTCAATACCAATGGAAAAGGGGCACCAAACAAATGGTTTTCATTAACCCTTCTATTCGCTCAATATGGATTCGGAATTTTGCTATTTGTTCTGTGTTTTCTATTTCACCTTTTGGAAATTGCTTGCTACTCAGAAAGTCTGGGATTTTTAAAATTGCCTTTTTTCTTCCTATATATTTAATATATATAACCCCTTGTCGGCCATTATGCCATTACTTGGTTCAATAAGATCCAAGAGTCAATTTAGTTTTGTTAATTCAACATCAGACATAGACCCAGTATACAACGATGATATAAAAGTTACTGCTCCATGTGGTCCAATGCCTAACAAGCATTTAAATGTAATCAATCACACGATTGCTGCAACACAGAACGTCGGCTTAACAAAACTGCGTTTGACTACTACCGCATAAGAGAATTGGTGGAGAATAAAGTAGTACGTGATCTCAGATGTCGACACCAAATTATCAACTGTACATTTTACGAAATCAAAAGGATAGTTCGTCGAAGTCAAGGAGCCAATCGACCGCAAAACTGCATCGAAACAGGCCAGCAACTTAGCCAATATTATGTACACGTACTGTATTTACATCCGTTTTTTTTCTGATTCAGTGCTAATTTCAATATCATGTAAGCAAAATGATCAATATCTGTCAATGTGTATTTATTCAAAGCAACCATACCAAAACAATAGACCATGGACGTCGTAAATAAAAGATACATAACTTCTTTCTTTTGAGGGACAACCGAGATATAGAACAGAAGAAGTGTGAGTAAAGAAAAATGAAACAAAACATGTGTAGCTAGCTAAACAAGGACAGCTGGAGAAATAAGCGACTCGGAGGAAAGTTAATTGTGCCTATGACTTTAACTGCTATGCAAAAGCTCTATAATCATTAGAAATGCTTTCCCAAATATCACTATGAACTAAGAAATGAGACAAAATAGTTCTCTGTAAGAAAGTGATCGAATCCAAAGGTGACTCAAAAGGTCAGAAACCCCTATGTCATCTGTGGAAGATATGAACATACTGGCTGATAAGTTTGCAGACTATTTTATAGATATGATCATAAAGATTCTCTGAGAAACTTTGAAAATTATAAGTCTACTGTTAAAGATGTACGATTGTTTGGATCATTTGAAAGTCTTTCACGGAAAGAAGTCAGTATGCTCTGCGTGCTGCTCGGAAAGAATGCGTTTTTCGGAAGTTTAATGAAAGATTAGATTTCTATAACATTCACGTTTAGAATTTACTTAAAATATAATGAAACTTGAACTTCAAATTTACAGCCAAAAATTCAAATTCAAGTGCAGATAACTCAAAACCCATAATTATTTAGAAAATGAAACTTTGACTTTACATGTTAGAGGGCCATTTCTGCATTTTGGTTGGTCAAATCTGTCCCTATAAATAATAATTATGCGCAAATGCGAAATTTGCCACCTTGGCAGGTCCAAGAATCGTCCAAACCTTCAGTAAGAAAGTTATATCCGAACAGATTAGATGTGTGTCAATTTTTGTGATTTTTATTGTTTCGGGAAAGATAGCATCTTTCATTAAGTAAATTATCAGTAATTTATGTAAGCTCGACTCATATATCTGTTTTATGTGTAAAAATGTATTTTTTTATTTCATTTAATATTATTCTGATTTACATAAACCAGATAATTATTAATCTCATTAATGTTATATGTTATAAACCTTAATTGTGTTTTATTATTTCACTAAGTTAGAAGGTAATTGGTGCTAGATCATTGAAATTTTAGTATTTGTTTGTTTTAATTTTTGTTTTCAGATAACCGTTTATACTGAAGTTACTATTTGTGTATTCTGGTGATCAATGTTTCATGGTTTATGCAACTGAGTGTGACAATAAACGTGTGTATTTGACTTTGTCGTGTTTTTGCCCGAAAACCTCAAGCGTCTTGATTTTGTCTTTTAACCAAATGCAAATAAAACAAAACTAATGTATTTATCTACTTCAAGAAGAAATCAAGTCATAAATGATAATAATTCTAATGTTATATTAAATAACCAAACACCTGAGCAAGTTACTGTGGAAAAATTGCTAGGAATATACATTGATCAAAACTTAAATTGGAAACAACAAGTAACCCCAACATTAAAAAAATGCAATGCTCTCCTTTATCTTTTACTACGCATAAAATTTTGTCTAAACTTGAATTCAAGAAAATTATTTTTTATAATCCTTATATTCTTCCATACATAGATTATTGTTGTACAATATGGGGATCATGTAATACAGAATTATCAAATAATATGTTAAAATTTCAAAACAGAGCTGCTTGTGTAATTATAGAGCAACCATTCGATGCTCCATCCCAGGAATTATTCAGAAAATTAAACTGGATGAAATTCAATGATCGTGTTGAATATAAGAAGGCCATACTTGTTTATAAATGCCTCAATAATATGTGTCCTGATAATTTATGTAACCACTTTCATTACACAGGTAACAATTCTCTTCGATCCTCTTCACCTAACTAGTTACCACTCTCAGTGTACATTCAAGTCTTCAAATTGATCTAAATGCAAGAGACTGGACACATATCACACCACTTTGCAAGTTGGTATTGCGCGTAGATACATTCAGTTTAGAAGAATGTTTCATCCCGCAGAATGTTTATGACAACAAAAATGCATTTCTGCCTTGTGAAATTTTAGTGTAGTTAACACTATGCATGACAGTCATTATAAGTCACGCCTACTAGTCCGGCAGCATGTCCCTTCCGAGGTGATAGAGAATGAGTTAAGATCTGGATGTAGCTTGTACTTTAATAATAAAGATATATAGAGATATTACACTTATGGCGTTGGAAAGTTGGACAGCTTTTCAAACGAGCTAGATCTGGGAAAAGTATAACAATGCGGTATATATCTAGTCGACTGCCTGTCAATCCATCTTCGGATAGAAATAAAACAAAGAGAATATCAGAGGTGAAAAAAAGTCGACGGTGTTTGAATGTTTTAGTTCCTCAAGAACACATGTCAGACACTTGTTAATCCTGATTGCACAAAACCTCCTGTGCAAAACTCGAATGGTATACGAAAAGCACTACTTAAAGCACTTGCAAGCACATAAAAAGAAATGAAAATTGATTAACCAAATAGTAGCTTAAAGAGAGACAACCTATTGGTAGATGTCGCTGATGGCATTCCAAGATCAGTAATCGATTCTATTAAATATGCTAGTTTACAGTTTGCAGGAATTAAATTCAAAACGAAAGCAACATCTGGTATACAATGTTATGAACCATATTGAAACTGGAATACTGAAACATGTCCAATTTTTATTTAAAACATTGAGTAACATTGTCATTATGTGAAGAGAAATACAGTTTCACCCTAACCAAGACAAGGGTAAAGAGACAGAAGGCTGCATTGCCCCTCTTAAATATGGTGAAAAATATTAAGTGATCACAAAATGCCAAAGTCTGCTGAACATTATATGTACAGGTGAAGGAAAACGCGTAATTAGCAATTACCTAGCAAGAAACATTTCCCAACTTAACACCAAGAATGACATTACTATGATTGTCGACAGTGAACTCTTGTTGGGCGACTGTAATTGTAGTGAACAGTGCCAGTGTCCCCCTATACAATGCCAGTGAAAGTGCAATTCAGCAAAGAAGGAGGCTATGAACAGTTTGTAATGACAGAAATTAAACAACGTAAGAGTGAAGCAGAGTTAGCACATGTTGGTTGGTTGGCTGCAAACATTTGTCGAGTACCTGAGTGACAGTGATTAAGCTGTCAGTCTGGTGACAAAGAGGTATGGTTCACATGTTTGCTATGTCGCTTCACTGGCCAAGGAATTCAGATGGAATTTTCAGGAATTCTGTGTACATGCTCTTTCAGAAGGCTACACCAGAATTATATAATATAACCGGAATTATTGAAAGAATAGAGATGCATTTCAGATTCAAGTATTCAGCAGTTAATGTAGCAACTGTATTTTGTACGGGAGGAAATGACTTCATACCAAAAATGAATGGAATAACACATGAAAGATGGATGACTTGATTGTGAGATAATTAACAGCTTTATCTTAATTGCATTAACTAATACGTGTATATACTAAATGTTAAATTGTATTACTTTTCTTTATAATTTTTCGATTTCCCACAGATGCTCATGTACTACCGTTTTACACATATTGATTGGCAATTGTTCATTTTCAAGATAAATTTATAAATTATTTGAAAGAAATGACCACCATAATGAAAGGAAAATTGGCATCCAAAGACAGCATGAACACCTAGTCATATTTATTTGATGTGTGTGAGCAATGTAAGTTTACATCAAACAGTCAAAATTGTCAGAAGATGCATTAAAAATCATCCAAACAAAATGTTAAAACTGCAAATGACTTGATAAAGACTTAATGTTGCCTGATATTCATAATCATTGTTAAGGTCAATCGTAAGAGCACAAAAATTGTCAAAATGGCCACCTGACACTTTTGCTATGCATCCTAAAAAAATGGCAGTGTACAATAATTACTGAAAATACATAACTGAAATGAGTTTTTATCAATAGCTTATGATGAAATGTACATTTATGTATCAGTATAATAATATTTGATGATTAACAAGTGTCTATAATTCTCACCTGAACTTATGCTAATTCCATTTGCCAAAATAATGTATCATAATATCAAAATTTATTTAAACTACAATGTCCAACAATAATTACAATATGTCATTGAGGGTTTCCATATTTTAAATTTTCATTTTTAAATAACTTTCTATGTTTATTTTCAATTTTAAACACAGTCCTCAACTTTCACATTGTAAAAAGATCCTCCACACATGTGTTTACACTATGTACTACACAGTAGCCTAAACAAACATGGAAGAAAATTCACTGTGTGAAAGTTGAGGACTGTGTTTAGAACTGCAAATAAACATGTTAAAACATTTAATAATGAAAATTATTGTATTATTTACTTTATGATTTTTAATTATTTTGTGAAAGTAATGTCATTTTGGTACACTTCTGTTTAATATTTCTTGTAATGTTTAACTGTAGTAAACAGTGCGTTAATGTTAAATATTATCTATGATTCTACATAGTTGGTGATTTATTAAATCACATCTTTTGTCATATTTATTTGTTTTAGCGTTAAGAACTTTTTGCGTACTCATTTTATTAATTTCATTGATTATATATAAAGTATGCAATTTACTGTGTATTATACAGTTAACATATATTTCTTAAATGATTAAGGCAGAAACAATATATATAGTCCATAATGTTAAAATTCTATAGTTGATTCTGCACTGAATATTTATTATTAAACATTATTGATTAAAATCAGGATCTACGTTTATTTGACATTTGGTCAATCTTGTTGTCATAATAATAATTTCTTATGTTGATCTAGTAATTATTATTATTCATTATAGTTATTATTCTTATTGAAATTGTAACTATATTTCTGTTATATATTTTCACATACTCTTCAATTTGACTTTATATGATTGTGTTTTATTTATTATCTTGAAAATAAAGAAAATTAAAGGACACATCTTCTTGATATTTCAGCTATCTCGGAAGGGGTCAAAAGGAGTCGCTACGAAAGCGAAAAAGTGATTTTCGCATAGCGTAAAAGCAGCGGGAAAGCACCGCACAAAATACTGTTGAATGTACGTTGATGACCTTCTGAAGTCTGCTGGGTTGAAAGAACTTCTCTCGTTATGGGGCTTCAGACTCACAAAATGGCTTTCTAATAGTGAGCATGTCATGAATTCTATCCACACTTAGGTTACAGATCAGTTTGTCTTTGACAAAGGTACGGCAAGACGCAGTATCTTGTCAGTTGCAAGTTCATTGTACGATCCGCTTGGGCCAGTTGCACCAGTGACATTAATACCCAAATTAATTTTACAATGTGCTTGTAGGCTGAACTTAGGCTGGGACGAACAAAACTAGATGCGGAGGCAGAAAAATGGTCACAGTGGCTAGTCAGTCCACAAGCGTTATCGAATGTGAGTATTAGTAGATGCATAATTCCATGTGAGCTCGACAGGTAAACTTTAAGAGCTGAACTACATATGTTCAGTGACGGATCTGCCGTGTACCTAAATGTGTATGACGCTAACGGACACAGTAAGTGCAGCCTGGTTATAGGTAAGTCAAGGTTAGCTCGAACTGGCAACAGCCGTGGTTGCTGTCAAACTTTATCGGATTATCGTAGAAGAGCTTGGAATCCGAATTTCTGAAAGATACTTTTGGACTGACTCCATGATTGTGTTGTGGTACATAAGAAATGAAAAGAAAAGGTTCAAGACCTTGTTGCCACAGGCTGTCTGTAATTCATGAGATGACGTCACCACGCGACTGGAGGTATGTACCCTCTAAGATTAATCCAAATCCGCAAGATAATGAAAGGCTTGAAACATGGATGAATGGCCCGGAATTTCTTAAAAGAAATTAGGCTGAGTGACCAGTACTCGTAATCAACGTGACCTTACACAAAGATGACTAAGAGCTCAAGCCTCAGGCTAGCGTACTTAGTACTCGATGTAAGTGTAATTCGGGCACTAGTATTAAAGTTAGTACTTCACTAAGTAAATATTCCGACTGGCATAAATTACAAAATGCAGTCAGTTGGCTACTGTGTTTTAAGTGGCTTTCAGTTCAAAGATTCCTACCGGAAATCTCGACAATAGCGTAAGGAGTAAATCTCTAATACAAATGGCACAGATAGCCATATTCAAATTAGTTCAAGAAGAGACGTTTGAAAATGACATACGTGAAGTTAAGGCTCAAAAGCGAGTTTCGAATTAAAGCACTCTGAAAAGGCTATGTCCTGTTTTATAGGACTGAAAGATGATGTCTTGCGAGTCGGTGGTCGAGAAGGAATGTCCGACCTACACGTAGATGCCAAGCATCAAAGCATAGAGTTCAGTAAGGGACCCATTGCTAACTGGGGAATGATTGAGGCATACATAACACAATTGTCAATAGATGTTCAGTATATAATCTGATGAAGTTCCTGTGGTGTTATGTGTATTATTGATTATTTTCAGGTTATGCGGTACAATTCCTCCGCATGACTGTCGCAGATTTTCATTACATTGTCAATTGGAATAAGAAAGATTTGTAGTGTCAGGAAGAAACTAGAACGTCATAAAACATGTAAATAAAACAGCGTTAAACTCGACCATGCAACTTCGTGAATGGTGGTCTATACAATCTGTTTTAGTCAGTGTGTTCAGATATGCGGTTTGACTGCCACAACAAACCTCATACAACTGCCATAGTCCGTATGGTAGTTTTTAACTATTCCACCCCAATGTTTTTGGTCTGAATGGACGCTAAACAGTTCGAAGAAAAAAATTATTTAAAAAATAAATGAGAACAAATACGCTTGGTCAAAATAGTCAGTCATACTGGTGTATCATTATAGTGACTCAATTTGTATTTTTTTTTTAAAGCAACCATGCGAAAAACAATAGACCCTTGACGTTTGTAAAGGATAAAGAATTATTTCCTTCCGGGGGGACCGCAATGTAGGAAAGAAGAAGAGTATGGGTTTAGAAAAAGAAAACAAGTGTAACCAGCTAATGAAGGGACAGCTGGCGAAATAAGCGACTCCGAGGAAAGTTTACTGGTGCCTATGACTTTGAAATTAGCTTTTAACTGCTATTCAAAATCAAATAATCATTAGAAATGTCTTTCTTTTGGCTTTAGCCAAATGATTATATTCTCCAACAATTTTACGCTATTAGTGAAACAGTTGCAAAATTAGAGATTAGTGTTATGAATATGCGTTGCATACATGTATATACCTATATACATTATCATTTTTTAATAATTCAATTCATAAGATGTTAGGTCATTTGTAATTAATACTTCAAAATGGTAGATATTGGCATTGAGTTGTTTATTTGAATGATTACATCTAGGATATTGCTCTTGGTGTGGCATGGACTTCCTGTACCAACCAGATTGAATTACCTTAGGGATTTCTATAATTAATTTGATTGACAAGTTGTTTCATGTTTAAATACTTTGAACTTCTTTCATCTTGTCTAATTTGATTCTTTATACTTTTATATATATATATACGCATACTTGGAACATTTTGTAAGAGTTTTAGTTTGAATTTAGACCAAACAACATCGGTAACACGTAAATAAAATTGTGTCGCATATTCCCCCAATAAAGTACCATCACAACGAACCGAACGGGTATGACTCAATACCGAACATGAACCATGTCCGCGGAAATGAACAGAAATATCAAACATGTAAAATAAGTAGTTGTTTTGAGGATTTAAGTGAATATTACTCAATAAAACAATAAAGTATTTCATAAAACTGTTGATACAACTCAAGTGAGTTATTTCATTACAAAAAATACCTCTCCACGGACATGAATCAAATACCAAACATGAACTTAGATTTTAGTACAATTTAAAATCTTTATAAAAATGCATTTTTACCACACTATATTAGGATGTATGTTAAACCGAAAGTTGCAAACGATATAGGCGTGGAATAACGATAATGTGCGCTAGTGTGTCACTTATTGGGTGTTCACGAACATGAACAAATACCGAAAATGAACGTCAAGCTTATTCGGGCACAAGTTAACGGACAGTCTTCATATAATTAGCTGTTTAAGTAGAAGTTTGAATATAGCTATTCATAATTTTGTATAATTTCTAAAATAAGTGTATTGCGGGTATATCGGGATATGATAATACATGTAATAGTAATAATGACAAAAATACCTCTCCACGGGCATTATTGAGTCATACCGAAGAGAACAGATACTCGTACATTACATGGTGGAGAATTTATTTACAGCAAAATACATTACCATTTCACAGGGTGACAAAATGTTCCAAACAGAAAAACTTCAAACTTCAGACATCATGTTTGGAAGACTAAGTTGCCAATATTTATATGTGCGGCAACAAACTTGGAAAGTCGGATACAGACTTAATGTTGACTTTTATAAACAGACTTCCAGAATGTTTAGCTTTCTTTGTGAGACCTGGATCGCCACAAACGTTGGACAAACAGTTAAAAGCCGCGAAGTTGGGAGAGGCTTATAGCTACCGAGACATCGTCCAAGAACAACGAACAGTAGCAGCCGCAAGGCCAAAACCCCCACACGGGTGTTGTTTGCCAACTATGCAGGCAGTCCAACCACGAGACGCGCCAATGCCATACTAGTTATCCCTGTTCACAGAACCAGGGAAACTTCCAGCGGCCAAAACGGCGACGATCGTGGACCCTTTAACGGTCGAGAACAACAAGGCGGTCGAGACACCGAGCAAATCTGTGGTAGATAGAGCAACATACCCCCGAAGGCGTTACAGATCCCAATGCTGCACGGTGTTTGCTCTTTTGGAAATTAAAGAACAGCAGAAATTTCCAAAACAGCAAAAAAAGCAATTAAATCTGCAAATCATACTACAATGCACAGCGAACAAAATCTTATGCAAGTGATCAGCTTCTTTTGGACGACATCTCCTATTTGGAACGAATGAGAGTTTTACAATAAAAAAGATCCCTCTGGAAAGCACATAGGGGAGGTAGAATAACTTCCAGTAGGATGCATAGAATGTGTACCTTGATGGATGCAACTGATCGATCAGCAGTGGTACGGGAAACTATGAACGACAAGAAACCATTCTCAACACCTGCAACCAAATACGGAATAAACTTGTAGCCATCTGCACGGAGAAAATTGTAAAATATCATGGCACTTAGGTGCATCAACTGATGGAATTGTTCAGTGTTCATGTTGTGGCAAGGGCTGCCTAGAGATTAAATGTTTGAAGATGTATGAAGATAGCGTCCTTGATCCAGACACTGTGCATGCAGGCTACGTCGATCAATGACTATCAATGATCGAAAATGATCGTGTTGAAGAAAAGTAATAAATTCTACACAAGTACAAGGACCTATGATACTCGGTGATTTGGATTATTGGGACTTTTACTTGTGGGGTAAAACAAGTAGCGTAGGTGTGAGGGTGTTCAAAGATCATACCTATAGTTAGGTCATATTTTGGACAGTATGAGAGTTTCCTGTTCTTTCTTGTTCTTTCTTTGTGTTGTTTGGTTTTCGTTACTTTTTTATCTTTATGGTTATATGTTTTGATTATTTCCCTTGAGTGTTTAACAAGCGGGCCTTTTTAGTCACAGGTAACTGTATCATGAATAGATAATAAAAATTTAAAAAAAAAAAATTAAAAAAAAATATTTAGTAATATATTAACAAGGTATATTACAACAAAAATCCCAAGATTTTTAAAGCATCAAAAAAAATTTTTGGCTAAAGATATTTCCAGTGATCGATTATATTCATAAAACATATCGTTAAAACAACATTCATGCAAAATCCCAGAGAAATCCGTCGCCTAGTTTACGAGTTATGCCACAAAATGTAAATCAATGCTTCGGGACGATCACTGAGGTGATTTTGACATCCACTAAATTTACATAAAATAGACGATATTTAGTCTTAACCGTTGTGTACAAACATAATGAACAGCTACACTTAGAAAACACAAATGTTGGAACACATTTACCCCCATGACAATTTGTAAATTCGTTACATGTGAATGTTTAAGCAATAAACAAACTTTCGGCTTTAATTTTTATCCCCGATAGACTCCATTTTGGTTCATATGACGCGCGTGCTATCCAGTTTGTGACAACGATTTTCATTGGCCGATTTCAAAGGGGTTTTCCCAGGTGAAATGACGTATTTGGTTCTTGGCCAATGAAAACGAACGTTACAAAATACACTGGGATTTCTCTAGAGTCATCGACAGAATGAAGTTTTTACGTTGATA
The DNA here is from genome assembly GCA_964023205.1 of Lutraria lutraria. NCBI lineage: Eukaryota > Metazoa > Mollusca > Bivalvia > Venerida > Mactridae > Lutraria > Lutraria lutraria. The sequence continues at coordinate 23,754,843 of OZ026843.1, forward strand.
TTTAGATAAAATCGGAATTTAAACGTTGAATTACATGTTATGAAGGTAAAATAATGTAAATAAATAAAGCTTTCAATGCAGGAATATGTTTTTGTTCAATTACGGCCGTAAAAAGTATATTCATTTGCATGAATTCACCGGAATCCTTGATGAAATTGAAAAACAAAAGTCACCTCAGTGATCGTCCAGAGGATTTTCGTTGAAATATACCTTGTTAATATATTAATAAATATTTTTTTTAAATTTTTTTTTTTTAATTTTTATTATCTATTCATGATACAGTTACCTGTGTTTTTAGTCAGTTGCTGCTCGCCTTTCGTATAGATAACATGTAAACGTATGGAATGGTATACACATGTGTTATTTGTCTGTTTAATAGTGGTGACAGTTTTGGAAGGTCAAGATCCTACAGATCTGTAAGAGTACTTTTTATTATTATTGTTTTATAATTATGATTATATAAGTAAAATACGTAAGATTAATGTAAGTTTATTTTATACCATCATGCTTAGTTTAACTTTCATATTAAGTACTGTAATGTATTACGTTGGACCACTATGCTGTACTTAGATGTAGTTTGTATGTACAATGTATGTATTACATTTTCAGTACCAGTGTTCTTTTCTTCCTTGCTGTTTGTATTATGCAGTCACTTGTTTGGCGAAGTGATCGAATTCAACATATGTGCATATCAATAAAAGTAGAAAAATGACATCGAGTTACATTCATATCAATAAAAGTAAAAAATGACATCGAGAACATACATTTATAGACAAGCTTCTGAAAACGCTACCCTTGAAACAAATGTAGTGTAGTTAATACCCCTATACATGTCAATCAGTATTAGCCACGCCTACTGGTCCAGCAGCATGCCTTCTGATAATGCATGTATGATCATACTATGATGTGAGAGTATATAGAATGATAAGTTGAGATGTATTTGTACTTGGACATTAATAATAAAGATATAGAGAAATATTACAACAAACATTATATTTTACCTGCAGCTATTATTGACAAAATAAAATGAATACAAACTAACAGTAATCGTTTATAGTATTTATCCAGGCTTCCCGTTTCCACAACGGATATTAATTTAGGAAATCTATGAGGAGATATTTGTTTTTCTCTGTCCTGTCAATTTGAACATCCAACAACGCAGCAACTATGTACCATTATGTTAAATCATTTATCTCCAGAATAAGCTATGATCTAAATTTATATAATACATTAATGAGTATATAACTGTTGGTATTTACAACAGATATATCGTACTGTTTACAGTACTGGAGGCTAATTAGCAGAGAGCTTTCTGCCTCCACTGAATTATTCATGACTGACATAGAAATGACCTCTGATTTTGAAAAACATGTTATGCAACAAAACAACACCAGGAAGACTCCGTGGCTCATCAGCAATGCAAATCAGGCATTGTAAATCACCCGACTTGCCACAATCAGTAAACGAAGCAATAAAACTCTCATAACATTGAGCAACCTGCAGAGCTGACCAATTACTTTAGCTCTTATAAATTCATTGTGCCATGCGTGCATCAACTAAGTTTATCAGGTTATCTGAAAACACGTGGGTTTGAAATGTACTGTCAGTTTAATAGGTCGACCAGTCATCTTTGATAAAAGGTTTTTGATGAATCAAAGTTTTTATCAAATAATCAAAAATATATTTTATTTCAAAGGAAATATTACTTATGAATTTGATTTTTGTGTTCAATATAAATTATAATCTGATATTCTGTTAAAATGAACTAATATAAGATCAGTCATTTATAGATTTTTTGTGATCTTTTACAATTGTAATGATGATTGATTTAGATGAAATTACTGTTAAGTGCAAAAAAAGATCGCGAATAAAATCTTTCAATTTGAGCATAGAAAGCAAAAAAAGTACATGTATGTATAAAGATTTAAATAATATCAACACTATTAAAATGGAAATAGTATAGTTATACTGTAGTAAGACATCAAAATGATAAATATTTCCATAGTGCTTCGTGCTCTAAGAGGATTTGCAAAGTCAGCTTGTTTATTGTTTAAACTAAAGAAAGAAAGTAACAGTAGAGACATTTATAATTCTTCCTATGTATTTTGTTTTCAGAAATGGAGGCAACCTAGAAGAATGCGATTCAAAACACCGGCCCTGAAAGACTTCCCGGTTTATTGTAAATGAAAATGGAAGACAGCTGATACAGTTTGTGGGCATTAGAATATGGTTAAAATCGTAAGACAAATGCCAATTGAAAGTGGCATTCAATCCAGTAACATTTTGAAATGGTTTAAAAGAAATAGTAAAATTAGGCAGGATATGGATGAACAACCAACAGTTATTGTCAAAACATTATAAATGACAAACTTACTTTCCAAACCAGTCGGAAAATAATGGGGAAAGACAAATGGAAATGCATACAAGAATCAATAAGAAAGCAGAAGAGGCACATGGAAACATGAAACAGGGAAATAATGCCAGAGTATGTTCTTTCTTTTGTTTTTCGAGGTTAATATCCCAACCATGGACGGTTATTTGGCGCCTCATGTGTTAGGCAGCTTATTTGAGGCAATCAATAAAATTGGATTTTAAGTGATTTATGCTATTCATAGAAATTGGACGTTTGGCAGACACACTGATTATGAACACAATACTAATCATGCAGATGAACTTAAATCTTCGGAATTATCATTGCATTAATTAGTACTTAGGAAACAATCAATAAATGACGAAGGGTTGTGTTTCAACCCGTATCTTGAACCTGATGGCTTATCAGTACTCCTTCTGCCATAAAACTCACACCTGTGGATAAATTGATATTATACATGCATAAGGGTCAATCAAGGGCCACAGCCAATACATCGGTGGTGAGTGTATGAGATTTTACTCAGTAGCCAGACAATGGATTATATCTGATCATCATGTATTTACTAGATTAAAAGATCTTGGGATATTGAAACACAGAAGAAAAGTTCTGGTCGCCCCAGGGTGTGGTATCCAATTGGTTGTAAATTTTTCACGGGGACCTAACCCGTGGTTTAGTGCTGACAATGTTGTTATCATACAAATACATATACGGTCACAAAAATGACCAAATCGTTACAGCGAAAAAGTAACCTGCTTAACATTGTTATTTGTAAAGACACCACCTGTGCTCAAATTCCAAACATTACAGATTTTATAATTATTCAGAAATGTCTTATTTAGTGAACTGAGTCCGCTGAGTGTGATATTGTATCTATTTTAGCATCTTTTTACAAATGATATTTTTAGTAAATGTTATATCATGCGTCTATGTACATCGCCATTGGATATTGTTATAGAAATAGGCTTTTAATTAATAACTGGATAAAAAGTTTTCGAGTTTTAACCTGGAAGGACAGTCATATACATGTATGTGCCATAAGTAAACCTATAAATTGCTCACATAAGGAATAAAGGTTTTTTACAACATCTGATTTACAAATGCCTATTTTTCTTATAACATTGAAATATGACTATAGCGTGTTAAATTCGCACTGCTGAAATAAATTATGCTAAATAAATGTAAACACACAGAGCAACGAAAACAGTCAAAAGTGTGGAAAATTACAAAATTCACCCCAGAGAATACTTGACATCCAAACAGATGGTTTTACTACAGCCATGCTGCTGTATGTTGCGGACAGCGTCACATAATGAGGTTATTAGGTCAGCTCAAGAGTTTACCAGGGTAACCGACTTTACAGGGGTAATTCGATAACACGCCGTTATCAGTGCTGAGAAATTAATTAAAAGATACCCGGTATGTGGTCATCTAAAGCGCACGTGTTAGTGCAAAGATATTATAATTATCTATAGAGTGATCGTCTTGTACTAGGTGTCAGTTAGCATCAACCTTAATTAAATGAACGACATAGACGTGCTATTGACTTGAACGGTTCTAAATTACATGATTTCGATAAAAAACACTACTGAGAAAAGATACATGTCACAATTAAATTTTAAATGATTTAACATACATAAATTCCATTACAACTTAACTTCCTTTTAAAAGAATGGCTAAATAACATGATATATAGCAGTGTAAATAATACTTATATAAATTTTAAGATATAAAGAATAATACAGTTATTTCCATGAGTGTATAATTATAGTGATGTACAGTAGGTCGAACTCACTTACTCACTGGACTTATAATTCGATTTCTATAGACTTGGTTTAGATAATTAAGTTAAAACACAATACTTTGTTTTGTTCTCCATGTATACTAGTATATAAATGAGTCCCTTGTTAATCACATACCGTACCGGCCATATCCTAGATTCAAATCTACGCCGAAATAATTCGCCAGGCGTTGATGTTACCACCGAATCAGTATATAATGTTCCATTTGGTACAATCATAAATTATTCTCTATCTCGATAATAACGAATAATAATTTTACCATTTTCCGAGTTGACCGTCAGAACTTGATCTTTATAATCATTCATTGTCTTTACAGTATTCAACTTTGAACGTATGCACAATATTCATGTAATGTCAATATATTCAGCCTTCCTTTTGTTTAATTGCATAGTTGTATTACCTATACTCAACGGACAGCGCGTCACTTGCTGCTGAATATAGAAGGTCAGCAGCACCCTTTGTTGCTGGTTCCACTGGTGTCATAGCAATTTGAATTTGCGCTATAAGTATACTTCAAAGCGGTCACCAAAAAAAGTATTTGGATTTGCATCAAATTCACAATTTTTCAACAATTTCCCAATTACGGCCTCGATATCTTGCACACAGTCATTTGATTTCGTGTTTTGAAACTCAAATCAGTTTACATAAAGTGTCTTACGTTGACTGTGGTAGCTTGTCTGTGGCACAAATTTATATTCCTTGAATAATCCATGGATACGCTTTCTCACTACAGTAAGCAAATCTAGTAAGTTAACAATCCATTCATATGTTATTTCATCTGCAACGTCAACTTGAAGTTACTGTTCTATATGTTTTAGCTAAATAAGTATCCATGAATCGACATCACCAATTCCCTATATATCAATCAGATTCTATATCAGCTACGTAATAGCTGCGTTATTATAGCACAAAAATCTAGAACCACGATTTCATTGATAAAAATCTATCTAGAAATATGATCATTGACATATCCTCGTCTCCAGTTTGTTGTGCACATACGATCGAGTACATAAATACCATATCACAAGAAACACATGCTGACGCGTTGGTAGCTTTTCTTATACTACGGATAAAGCAAGTGTTAGACTACAGCCTGCTCTTATAGGAGGCGTGGCTTATCAGCATCCATATCATTGTGGCAGTATATAACTGATCAAGACACTGAAAATAGACGGGAGAAATATTTGAAGCAACATTTATTTGACCTTTAATGATAACAAGAGACTATTTTACACATCTATATGACTCAATTAAATTGGATCGAGCTACATATAAAGCCTATTTGATAAGCATCTGTTGATTAAGCTTATGGCATGCATGCATGCAATTTATTACACTTTATTGATTGTCGAGTAGTCCCTACCACTACTGTCCATATCTTTTGAGAAACTTGAAATTAATTATAAGTTATTTAAAATATTTAGAAAAATTTTTTAATGGTGGTGAAATATGTATCGGTAATTAAAAAAGCTCAATCGCATTCGATACACATTAACTAATGGGTATACATATATATAGACACGCGTACCATAGCAATTCAAGTTAATCTTTTCTATACTGCGTAAATTTATTCATAAAATTATACATGTAGTACTTGTTGTGGATAACTTCAGTGCTTTGATTTGTTTGCGACTATTGATTGGTTGCTATTTTTAGCTGTCAGCCTGATACCTAAGCGCGTCTCGGGAAAAATAATCAATCGCCAAATATATAGATCCAAAATTACTTGCTTTTCTAAATTTCAGTCTAGTAAGATGCAGCAGTTTATGAATCACATATTTTCAACATCGTATATTTTTTCCAAAATTTATATTTAATTTATTAATAATCAATGAAAAAGATTTTGATATTATCTGAACTTCTTTTCCTACGCCCAATTCAGCAAGATCGGCGCCATCTTTGTCACATGTCCACGATTTGCCTCTCACATGACCTGTTGTTTGGCCCCGTGATCACGCTGAAATTATCCTGCTAAATTCAAAACATCACCACAGGCCACATGGATATACTAGACGAAGCGTTGGATGGGAGGTATGTCCGCATGCAATGAAAATCAAGTTGTTTTTGTGTTGATTTGTTCGTTTACAAAAAGTGACAAGCATTATTCAATGAGAAAAAACGTTTTATCCATCAGCGTTCGTTATATTTTTGCCGGTCGTCATTTTCTTCTGTACTGGAACATTGGTATTGAAATGCAGCATCACTGCACAAAATGCTCTAACCTCTCTCCATATAAGCACGAATAATGGTGTTTTTTTTTCATACTAAGACCGGAAGACATTTTGCTGCTGGAGAATTATAGTTCAGTCTAGACTTATAATGAGTAAATGATGATCCATTGCTTCACTTAATAAATTAAGCACTGTACAAAACCGTTTGGTTACTGTTTACAAGTTACATTAAATATGAGTTGTTTAACAACTGTCTGCCTCATTAGTCCTATCAGCCCCATATAATACACAAGTACCCGATGCGGGGCTCAAACCCGTGACCTCCTGTTTACAAGTCAGATGCTCTACCAACTCTCCTCAAAATTACGTGAAATTCCCCTACTCGAGGGCCCGGGCCCCTTCCCCTAAAGTGTAGCTCAGAAAGACTTAATTTTCTACCCCAATGGTAAACAAGACTTTTTATTATTAAAAATGTGTGCCGTTAAAAATAAGCCTAAATTAAAAATGTGTTTATCTCCCCTTTACCGACCCTGAATTCAACATGAGGGTCGGTGGGTATGAAAATCTTTTTATAATTTGACCTAGCATGAAATTAATTACGCATTTCAGTGCCTTTAACCTACCTAGCTTGTCCTTAATATGCAAACAATTTTATGCATTTATTTCAATTTTTAGAGTGTAATGATTATCAGGGGTGACATTATTTCAGATACAGGGCTTTTTTTCCTTCAATAACGGAGGCCGAAATTCGGTGACTCCCAATTGTAAAAAGGCTGTTTTTTTCCCCAATTTTAGGATAGAAATTCCCAAAATACAATGCTGTTAATTCAAACTCAGTAGTCTAACCTTCTAATAATTTTGACAATATCGCGCTTGAACTTCCCAAAATGAAAGGCTAAGGCCCCTTCCCAATTTTTGGAAAAAGGCCCTGAGATAATTCCAGCTTTATCTGTCCAGAAAAAGCTATGCTTTCTTAGCAAAATAAAAGTTACTTGATGAAAATATCTCAAGAAATGGCACTTATGGTCAATTTAATATGCTCAGAACTTCTGAAGGATTTTTAAAAATATAAACTGAATTAAATGTGGAAACAATGTGGTTGTACAGTGCTCCAGATAATTTTTGTATGCAATACGTATGTATATACTCGTAGGTTTTACTTTTCAATGCGTAAAGTCCGTTGTCAATGCTGAAAATTTCAGTAACAAGCACTAATGGCAACCTAACGCTGTTTTCACACCTACTACTCGATAATTTGATACTTGATATTACTTACCTGTATTTTAACACGTATGTGTCGATCATTGTAAACAAGAAATCATTAGTCCATAAAACACATAAGTGTGAAACAAAATTTGTGCATACAAGAACTGATCAGTAATTTGCAGATTACGGAGCAAACATTTCAGTATGTTTCAAAAAGGTCGAAACATATTATCCCACTTGCTATTAGAACAAGGTGGCACAAATGACGTCATTATTTTTTTACGTCATGGTTGTGTTAAATTGATTTACACATGAATTTCAACACCTCGGACAGATCGATCCATAAATGCTCAATAAATTTCATAAATCGGTCCAAAATTACTACGTACGTGCAAAATGTCACTCTGTTTGCACCATTTTCAATACCCCATAAACACACCAAGATAATCATTTGGGATTTTGAACATTGTTCCGCAGATTACATACTGCCGTTATTTCTTCATTTGATCATTTCGGTTTAATCAAAGGCGGTGAATTGTTTTAGAAGTCGGTATCAAAGAAAATTTGTTTACAGCAAAAGGACGCCGACATTCTATGGTCCAATTTTGGAGACGAATTTAGTTTTCATTGTTCGCCTTTTCGATTCAGTAAATAACCCGTTCGTGTAGTCATGTGATCAACTTGGGAGAATATTGTTTGTATGTTATACACGTATGTCTTTATAAGAAATGTATTTTTATTTTCTCATGTGTTTAGCATTGTAAACAGAACGTGCGTAACTTTATAAATTCAATACAATGACATATTGACCGCGTAACAATCATTTGTGCAAAAGGTTTTGGGGCGAAATTAAGATGGACTGGTTCTATGTAAAATACGCATTTTTCTGCTCTGTAAATCATGGTATGAAGATTAATCTACACTATTTATAGAATCAGTCGCTGATTGGACTTACTAAAACAGATTACTGTTACTCAATTCATATTCCCGACGACTGGGAAAAACGCAGCGCTTATAGAGTGAAATACGTACAAGCAAATGGTTTAATGTGTACTTGTACGTCCGAGATTTTTTAGCAATGCGTTTTCTGATAAAAAATATGCGTGATTACGCGTGTACGCGTCTTATCTGGAGCACTGGGTTGTAGACCTTTTCTTTGACATTTAATATACATGCAGATAGATAGTATTCATTTGTACACAATTTAAAGTACCATAACCACTAGTGTATAAGATGCATGTTTTAACGTCCACAATCTGGAACAAAAATTGGGTACATCTTATACTTGATCTATAGGTGTTCACGTTTTGTTAAGTACTACGTTATGTATAATTTGTAATATTGACATAATTTTGTTATAACACAAAAAGAAACAAAATGGCACACATTCTTTGGTAATTTTCTTAGCTAAAAACTTTATTTGTATTTTACACATGACTATTATAACTATATATGTATATTTTTCCCTGAATTTCTGTTAATATATACCTGTGTCTTATACACAGGTGCAACTTATATGTGTGTGATAAAGGTACAGTAATAACAAATGGATGCTTTCATAAAACATTACAATTTTTGGTTCTATGGCTGAAATACATGTATCTGTATGAATGATTAAGTTTAATCAAGTATTTGTATAATTTCAGCCAAGGAAAAGATGAAGGCTCTGATGATGTACAGATTACACAACCTGGTATGTTAGGTTCCGATAACCTATATTTATATATATATATACATTTGTATATAATAAAATTAATATATATCTTTAGGGTGACTTATCAACATTCAAAGATCTACTAGTATACTGATCGATATATTTGTATTAATGCAAAAATTATCATCTTTTATTTAAGTTCTGTACATTGATTCTCTCTTGTGACAAGTACATTTTACTTGGTACAAAACACTGGTATGAGTGGCGTGGTTAACTTTCAAGTTTCATTCCAAACATTGGTCGGAAAAATGGAAGTTCAGTCTGAAAAATGTATTTCATGTTTTATTTTCATTGCAGATGATGACCAGTCAGGTTTAAGCCAAGGTGCCCCCTTAACAATTGACCCCTCAAACTTACAATACCAGTTTAGAGCAGACACTGGTCAAGGTATAATTTTATTTCATACAATTTGTTGGAAAATTTCAATTATTTGTAAAACTACTCTGCTTTTCCAGGGTATCCAAAAAAAGCTCCCCTGGACGAAAGGTGAGCTTTTGTTTGAGGTGCAAGGACGGGTGAGCTTTTGTCTGCTTCTATCAAAATTTTCTTACTTTACTTTGCGTACATCAAATTTAGGAATTCAGACATAGCTAAGTACTATCAACCTGGCTGATAATCTGTCTAACTATGTATTTATTCTATATATAAGGTGCAGTAACTTACCGAGTTGTTCAGGTGGCTACACAAGATGGAACAGAACAACAGGCTCAAGTTGTGACCACGTCAGGCTTCCCTGTCGGGACACAGGTAATAAAATGTGACCGTAACTTGATTTAGTTTAATGCATTAAATTTAATGTATATAATATTTAATTGAATTCAGTAAAAAAATGCTTGTTTGTGCTAACCCTACCCCATGAATTTTCAGTGGAAAGGTAGACCTGTAGGAATTTTTTTGCTGTTCGTATTTATAATATTGTACCCAAAATGCATGCCAAAATGTTATTTTTTATGGGGAAAAATACACAAGCCAAAAAAAAGTTGGGTAGTGAACAAAACTTTTTGGATGGTCTGAGAGAGTTGTATAATCTCCCCCAAAAATGTTGTGAAGTAAACAGTTATTACTTCCTTTGTCATTTCAATGCTCTTCTGTTAGAATTGTAATTCATGAAAATGAATGAAAATGTATTAACCAAGTCTATCAGGCTATACCAGTATGTTGTGATCATTGAATTGTATGTTAATCATATCTGGATCCAACATGTTACAAATGTATTTTATTCATACAAAGTTGAGAGGAAGCTTTGTTGTCATACAAATCAAACTCAGGGCGCTCCATAGACTTCAAAAGTTAGGGGTCAAAATGACCCTTAGCTGATAGAAATGTAAAGAGTCAACATAATTTTCTACTATAGTAATAGTAAATTTGACCCTTTGGTTCCTATTCTCAAGAGTCAAAAACCTTATTTTTCAAATTTCAAGAGTCAAAATGCCATTTCAAGAGTCAAAGGAGAGCCCTGAAACTTAGTGTGACACTATGTCATATTTCAGAAATTGAATGATGAATAAATTAAACAAGTGCTTGGTTTATGTTTTAATAAAGTTAATAAACTGCAAAAGTTAGCACTGCTTAATTAATGTATTTCGCATTTCTAAATTATTTTATCACTATTAGACCTTCATGTCAACTTACTGTCACATTTACTTTGTAACTACGATTCTAGGCTGTTGTGCAGACACCATTTAATAATGGTAGTCCTACTGGAGATGGTCAGGCTGATACAAGGTTTACATATTTCCCGGCATCAGTTGCTGGTGGAGCTGGCGATGTGGGAACCACACAGGGTGATACTGCTGTAGCCTTGGCTGGACAGGGTGGTATGTAATCTAGTCGGTTCCCAGTTATTTTATCCCAGTTATAGATAGAACTTGTAAGAGTGTGTTCTTATATACATCATACTGCAGCAATAACATTATACTGGCCTGTTACATCCTAGCACAGTGTGTTCACGCATCAAAACTAACCCAACAATGCTAGTAGTTTATGTGAACTCTCAACACAGAGTTGCATGGTCATGTGCTGTGTATTTGATTGATCATTCATTCAGTGGTGTTTATAATATAGATAATTTATCAATGACTTTGCTAATATTTTGTCTTTTGGCTAATTTTACTAAACAATCGTCTGACATTTTGGAATCTTGTGAACACTCTTGTTTATATTAATATTACTTTTTCCCCATCAATTTTATTACTATCACAATAATTTTAATAAATGTTTTATTATACAAGATGATAATCAGTATGTCCTGAGTCTTTATTAATGAATTATATGTTAATTGTAATATTGTATTGTTTCACTGGGCGCTTTAAGTAGAATTCACTGTTTAGTGTATATGTGTACCAGACCTTGTCTTTATGTTATTGATAATCTTAAACCAAGCATTAACTTTGATTACTAAGATTATGCTATGATTGAACATTTTCTACAATTGTTGAATTATATTCTGGAAATGCTTCAACTGAAATTTGGAATTGGTAATTAATTTCATCAGCTATTTATTATCATTATTCAGCAACATAAATATTTAGAAATTCCCTTAAGTCTTGAATTCCAATGCAGAATATACAACTGAATTACATTTGAAATAAATTTGATTATAGATACAGAGTAAGTCACTAAACTGCAGGTGCAACAGCATTAATCATATTCAGTTGTCAAAGTTAATGATGTTACATTATGTCATGGATGTGTGATCGTATACCTTGTGTCTGGCATTTTTGTTGCTTTGTCCCATTTTTGTACACACAAGTTCATCCATCTATAATTTTGATATTTATTATCTATATTAATTATTTATGAATCCATGTCTTCATCCAGTTACACTTCAATCTATAATGATATACACCATACACTGAACTTGGTGGTAATCATTAATTCAGAAAACTTTCTGTGACTTTTTGGCTTTTTAATTAAGGTTATCAATCTTATCGTAGCTTTCCTTATCCTATAAACTTTCTTTTGTTTCATTTTTGAATATTTTTTTATTGTTTTCATTGTGAGATAAGCTTTATTCATGTATTTCTTACTGCAATTGTTTGAGCTCTTAAATTTGTAGTCAAAATGTTTTCCATGCTTGTTTTATAACCCACACCATGTTCAACTCATGATGGTGGTCCTGTTTATGTATACTCTGTTACCATTGTAGTTAAATATAATGAAAAAAGTTAATATAGTACAAACTTTCATTCACCATTCAGTTCCTCTCTTTAAATCTGTCAATATATTTGCGAACTTAATCCCAATTCACATATTTTGATTTTCATTCTTTACTAATGCCTTGTTAATTTGCTTCTTGTGATAATGAATTAAAAGAAAAAATGAAGCACTTTTTGAAATGCATGATTGATTATTAATTTTGTGAGTGTACCTTTATATATTCTATGACTGTCATGTATTGGACTTATAACTCGCATTTCAAGCCTGTTGTCCAGTGATTAATCCAGTAAATTACAATATACTAATATGTAAGTAATTGTAACTAGTGCTGGGTTAAATATAAGCTAACTGTGTTCCAGGATTGGCAACCGGACCTTGGCAACAAGATAATCCACAAGGTCAGTGTGACTAATATCCCCCACCCACCTTTCCTAACATGGAAGGTTACATATCACTTAATATTGACACTTCATATTTTTAAACTTAATTATATCCATCCACTGTTATTCTTTGCAGCATGCCTTATGATAAATCAATATTACTTAATCAGTTAAATTCATGTTTGGAATTTGATTTTCCATATTAAGTTCTTCCATGGGTTGTTCAAGAACATTTTAATGACATGTTCAGTTGCTTGCTCTCTTCTTATTACTAATCAACTAATATAGCGTAAATCTTTACTTTCTGGCTTCAATTTCATCTTATTAAGCACCTAGGAGTATCTTGTTAATGGTGTTAAGTTCTAAATCAGAAAACGTGTCAGTGTTGTTACCAATTTTTATCGCAAAATCTGCATGAGAGTTTAGTGTGTGAGGGAGTATAGCCTGGGTGTGAGTGACTGAATGTTTGTGATCAAATATGAATGACTGTATTTGGTGACATAGTGTGAGTGACTAGGTATGGGGTGTCAATTTTCCGGACATATCAGGAATTCTGGATTTATCTGTCCTGAATGAGCTATGATTTCTGAGCAAAATAAATAAAATATCTCAAGAAATGGCGAAGTTATGGTCTATTTAATCTGCTCTGAAAAATTCTCTGTATTAGTAGTATTACAGTCCGATTTAATACGGAAATAATGTGGTTGATGGCCTCCTTTTTGGCAAAAATGGTCATCAGCGTATGATTTTCAGTATTTTTAATTTGGCTCAGTTGACACCCCTGCTAGATGTAAGGGACGATCAGGATGACTGGCTGTATGTTTGTATCAGTGTGAGGAGCTGCATATTGTGACTGCATGTTAGTGACCAAGTATGAGTGACCACATGTAAGTGGCCTAAAATGGCCAGAATATTCCCCTGACTGGAAGTGTTTTCCACATGATCATTTAAAAAAAAAAAGTATACCTGGTAACAGTTTTCTTACCATTGTCACCAATTACAGTGTAGTAATACATGTATTTATATTCAAATATTTAAATGACTAAATAATCACATATTCCATAGAAACTAAATATTATTATTTATTTTCCATTTTGGAATTGTTGTGATAAATTTCCCCCTTTTGATGCGGTAGTGAGAAAAAATTGGGGGGAAAGTCACTGAGCTGGTTTGAGTGACCACATGTTTGTGACCCAGTATGAGTGATCACATGTTTGTGACAATGTAAGATTGACCACATGTTTGTGACTGGTTGTAAGTGTCTATGTGGTTGTGATTGGATGGATGGTGCTGAAATGATGCATCTTATATTGAATATCTATTTTAAATTGAGCAAGGTATTTGACCAGTTTACTTGTACATGTATCTTACATGTAAGTACTGTATAGCCATCAAAATGGTTTATTCTACAGTATGATGGTCTCTCTGTCTCATACAGTCAGTCTACCAGATAGTTGGAGAAAATTTAAACACATAAATTTACATACTCTCTTATGATTGCTTGTTATGATATCAGTCAAACTGATATTTGAATCACTTATTTATGACGGATATGATCTAGTGTGATATCCTTGTTATTATGCTATTTATCGTTTGGTGATTAAGTGGAATATTGAAAGCATGTGATAAAAATCTAAGTTATTGATATTTGAATTAATAAGACATGAACAATGCAACTTGTGATCAAAAAGTCGAGTGCTTTGATTTGAAAACAATGACTCTTGATGTCATTGAATAATTAATTGAAATAAATTGAGTTAAGTGGTTAGATTAAGTTATCAAAGGAATATTTAACAAGAAATGATACATTCTGGTATCCCAGCTTAGCTTTATGTTTTGATTATAACTGTATTTTATTAAAAGTGCTATGCAGCTGGTATGACATTTATCTCATTGAATGGCAGAAATTTATTTTTCTGTTTTGATTCACATGTATATTTATTTTCAAAATGAAAGCTCGGTAGTCTCATAATTGATTCAAATTTGCAATTAAGATGTACTAGTTTGTAATGTAAATTAAATGGCTTTAATGTTTGTTGTTACTATTTTGATGAACTGTGTAGCTTCCTTTAGAGATCTCGTGAAATATTTTACATGAATTTAAGCCCATGCATATTGTATTGTCTGTAGATCTGATAAATCTTTGCTTATTAGAAGCCATCTGTTTGCTTTGGGATAGTTTTATCTCAACCTTAGTCTATCAAATACTGTATTGATGTTTATGTTACTTCAGGTCAGTTTTATGTCATGATGTCCCCACAAGATGTATTACAAGGACAGAGAAATATAGCTCCTAGAACCAACTTTCAACCTAAATTAGAAGGTGGCAGAACATCTAGAGATGATAGACGGAGAGCAACGCATAATGAAGGTTTCTAAGAATGCACAATTTCTGTGACAAATTATTGAGTTATACTGTTTCACAGAACATCATTACTTATAATATATACATAGGTGTCTGGTTGAATGTAAGATTGTATCATAGTAAGTCCATGCTTGTACGTTAACTCTGACCCTGAAGTATTTATTTCAATATTCTTTTTCTGCGTCCCTAATTACTGGGCCAAGTACTGTGTTAAGAAAATCACAGGAAATGGAAGAGGCGTATATCGGTGCTTCACACCAGGCACAATAAAGAACCAGGAAACACGAATAGAAAAGAGTAGGGATATAAATGCCTTGGTCTCCTGTATCTTCTCTCACCTCTCTGTGGAGCTACTCTTCAATGACAATAGTTGTAGAATGGACAGTTAAACAACAGATAATAACTGTGAAATATTTATTGTACTGTCAGATAAAATACTGGTAGGTATGTGTGACTGTTATTATAAGTTTAAGATTCATAACCATAAATCTGGTTGTTTAGCAGTTTTATTTTATTACTTTATTTTTTCTGTGTTTATATGTTGTATCCTTGCTTTTTCAGTCGAAAGACGAAGAAGAGACAAAATCAATAACTGGATTGTTCAATTATCAAAGCTTGTACCAGATTGTTCGAATGAGCATTCAAAGGCTGGACAACTTGGGGTAATACTATAATATACTATTACTGTTGTCTTTTTATGCAGATAAAAGGCATTGATTTTCATTATCTTCTAAATATAATGAATTATTTATTGTTACTTTAAGTTAGGATAACTTCTTCCTGTTTAAGATATTTTAGCTAGGGCTTGAAAAAAAAGTAGCTCTACAACAATTTCAACTCCACCTAAGACGAATTAAACTAAAGTGGATTTGTCAAGCCTTGAAAGCAGATTTCCTACAATATTTCCTGCTGTAGTTTTCTATTGCTCATTTGAAGAGAAATAAAATTGACTGAGTACAATGCAAAAGTTTGCAGGGAAATTACTGATTTATTATTCTTTGTTCATTTACATATCACATCACAAACACTGGTTTATGAGAAACTTTATTTAGCAATGCAAATATATTCAATATTAATGTTATGTTTAGTTGATAATTACCTAGTTTTTTTTCGTGTGATTTCAGAGTAAAGGCGGAATACTATCAAAAGCTTGTGATTATATTACTGAACTGAGAACATCAAATAATCGAATGAGTGATAGTGTGAAAGAAACTGAACGATTAAATATTGACAACGAATTACTACGGCAACAGATTGAAGAATTAAAAAATGAGAATTTATTGTTACGGACTACTTTACAACAACATGGCATAGTTCCGCCTGATACGTCTGTTGGAAATTCATGAAAGTGTTTTGTGCTCTTACATTCCTTGCACTTGTCCCATGATTTTAGAATTTGTTTTATTTATCTAAAAGATTATCATTCTCCTCACAGGTCAGCTTTTAACTTATCTTTGGAAAAAATCAAATAGCTATCATGTCTGCTTGGATTGATTTTAAGCATCCTTGTAGTTTTCAGTGAAATATGAAATACATTCGTATTCCTAAAGGCTTTCAAGTATCAACAACTGCTGTTCAATTTCTTTTACACTTTTACACAATTTTACTTCAATATTTCATTGCCAGATATTTCAACTGAGCCAGCAGTCATCAGTTAGTGTTTATTGCTAATTATTGTTATTTTGATTTATTTCTAACATTATCGATGCTTTTTCTACATTGATCAACAATTGTCATTTTTCAAAGCATCACACTATCTGTTACCACCTGTTACTTTAAATATTTTTTAAAGTTTATGATGAAAATTACATCATATGAATTGTTAATTAGAAATGTATTTGATCATTTAATTATTATATATTCTTTTTCCTATCAAGCTTGCTTAACTGACAGTTTCCCATATTGTAACACGATACCATTCAAATTGAATGTTGATTTCAACATTTGACTAGAAAATCAGAAATGGGACCAACCTCTGGTTAGATTTGGAAATATAAATGTGCATTTTTATGGATATAGACATAGATTCTTTAAGTTTAACTGTTGATATTTTTTATGGTTGATTGCTTTTTTGAAACGATGGAGGGGAAGAATTGTTAGTTTGAATTGACTTGTGTGGAAATGCAAATCTGTTTACTAAGTGGAAAATCTTCTTTATATATGCATGTATTTAACATTCTAATTAATAAAAGCATATACATGTAAGTTAATTGCAAATGTTTCTCTCACTACGCTGTGTGCAATCTTAAGTATTACTATATTAGTCTTTATCTTAGGAAATTCCAATGGTACGTAGATAGTAGAATGTAGATAAGGAATTAATGATCTAAAGCATTTAATCATCCACCCATCAATTAGCTGTGACATCTCTGTCATTGTTTTATAAATGTATCATGGTCAATGTATAGGATTTGTATTCAGCTAATTCTTTTTGTACGAAATGACTAATAAATAGTATTGATTTAAGAATTACCATAACCATGCAATATATCTGTTTGGTTGATCTTTTAAATTATATCTATCAGGTCATTAGTTTGTGTGAAAATAAATCCATGTATACAGTGCTTTGCATAGTAAAATTATCAATAATTTTTAGGATTACTAAAAATAATGAATCCAAGATTTGAATTGTTCTATTAAAATAACTCTCATACTTAAAAGTACAGTCAATGAATTGTCATTTGAAATGCATTACTTGTTCAGAGAAGATTTCACTTACAATATTTGGAAATATTATTCTACCTGAAGGTATAAATATGCTTAACAAGAATTTACTACCAACTGTGACAGAGGCTGTTTATATTGCCCATGATCTGAGATCACCTGTCGACTAATTCATTGTCTATAATGTGTCATTTACATATCATGCAAACAATATAATATTATGTGTATGTGATACTGCATGCTATCATTTACATGAAGTATTATCACCATTACTCTACATTGCTTTTTCTGTTGTTTCATTGGAGCTGCATTACTAACTGCCAAATTGTATGTACATCAAAAGTCTTGGAAGTCGGATCACAGATAAAATTTTGAGAATTCTTGCCTCAATAACATATTCTTCTTGGACTGTGGTTGCAACTCTGTAGTAATTTTTCTGGAATCAAGGTGACTGACCAATAAGTGTGTGATCATCCTTAATATGTACCTATAGATGATCGAGGGATGTACTTACTACAATAGCGGAAGGAATTACATAATGAATTGTAAACAAATGTTTTAATATTATTTTATGTTTTTGAATGAATTCGTATTTAAATTGTTTGTGGTGATTATTGTGTTCAACTCTTTGTTCATATTGCTTTAATAATATACAACATTTTAAACTTTGGAATAATTATGAAGATTTATGAATGTGTGTTTCTAACAGCTTATGTGTACATGTACGTCATGTGTGTTCAATGACTCGTGCCATGTTGTTCAATCTTTTCACTTAGGCATAAAAAATTGTTAGTTTCTAGTAACCTGAAATATCGTAATTTTCCCCTGTGTCCCTGGACTGTATTTGATTAGGCCAGAGGAACGATATAACAACTTACTCTCCTTTTTAACCTTTACGAACACTTTTAAGAATGAAAAACAAGCTCCGACCTTCCTACCATATTTTAATAAGAATTTTACTAGAAACAAACATTTGTTTAGGCTGTGTTATTGATCCAAGCCCGTAGATAACACATAGAAAATCAAGTGTCTAAAAAAGTAAAAATAGTTGTTAAAATATTCATGTGGCTGAGGTTAAACTGAACAAAACAAACCATTTTACATGTTTGTTCATATATAAGGGATGAATTATACAATGAACTAATACAAGTTATTTAGAAAATTAATTGTTGAGATAAGTTCCTGCTGCAATTAGACATTAGATTTAACATCTTATATATTATAAACCTTATGTATGTTGTAACATACCTCTATCTAACTCAGTCAGTCATATATACTTCTATGTTTTAAATTTGTTGTTACATCATTGTTTATTTCATATTTTAAGTCAATTTGTGTACAGACATGTTAGATTTATATGAATGATTATTCAGTTATTCATAAATTTGTACAGATTATTACAAAAAAAAGTTAAAGAAAAAAAAGATGAGTAAGAAAAAAAAGAACTCAATTTTATTGTGTTTGTTTTCATTATGAGACCCATTGCTGTCTATGTCTATGTACTCATTACAAGACTTTTATAGTGCGATTTTAATAAACCATCAAAGCTGGAAAATAACATGGTCACTGAATGCTCCAAATAAAGGCCACATTTTGTCTTTCCCCAGGATGGCCTTTGTTCAAAGGTTTGACTAAATACAAAATTAATGTACTACATAATTGTATCACTCTGTTTCAACATTCATAAATGGCATCTATTATATATTATATGGATTGGAAAACAAGCTAACAGTAAAACAAGAATTCCTACTAAACCAGATGGCATCAAATGTGAAATAAGTTATTGCTAAGAGTTGAATTTGATCCACATTTTACCAAACATACATTAATTACGCCAGGATCACTTAAATAACAAGAATCAGAATCTTTAGCACCCGAGACAAATGTATGTGGCTTCTGACTGGTCCAACTTATTAGACTTTCTGACGACAAGACACTCGACTAGGCCTGTCCTGCACAGTCCAACAAAGATCTGCGCATTTGAGTGCAGAAAATCCCCAATTAAAACACGTTGGGCATGATAACTACATGATGGCCCTTCCAAATTCATTCAAGAAATCAGCTAACCAAAAAGCCGAATAAGTAAGGCTACCTTCTGACCACGGGCACGGAGCACTCATCTACAGAAAAAAACATAAGAACGACTGATAAGGCTGAATTTAAGTACATTCAAGGATTCTATATTATTAGAAGAGTCTGTGGTACAGTATATTACACTGTGATGAAATATCATTAATTTAATTTTCATTCTTATAAATTGTTTGGTCATACAATGTACATGGAAATAAGAAAATGTCTATATTGAGCCGTTTTCTTTTTGGCCGGGACGTACTACTTTCTGAATCCGGAAAGAACGACTTACCAGGGTTTTATCATTGCTTAATGGCGGCCAAAACAGTGTCAACGAAAATAAAGTGGAATATTTTTTAGGCTTATAACGTTGGTATGCGATTATTTAACCCGTTATATGATTTATTTATAGTAAATAAACGACCATTATACTACACCAGTGTATTGGTTAACATATATCCTACTAATCAAAGTTAATGTCGCGTCGGATTTGCAAACTTATTTTTTCCACAGGCACGAACCAAAAATAGCATTTTCTAGCACCTGTGTTTTTTTTCTCTATTGTACGTGTTATTACAGTAGTCCGTATGAAATTTTCAATATACTGAACAATTATAATAATTTTTTTTTCAATTTTAACACAAGAACAAAATGTCTATAGTATTGTAAGTTGTAACAGGAGGAAAATAATGTATGCGATGGCAGGGTGCGAACCCGCGACCTCCTGCTTACTAGATGCTCTACCAACTGAGCTAATCGGGCTGGTGAATATCACAGCCAATTTATAATACATTATACAGGTCACACCGCTACATTCCTCCCTGCTTTTTCATCAAAGTAATTGCAACAACCACTGCCCTTTTGACTAACAGTAACACAGCCATTTGCTTTACCCTATTTCTAGGATTTAAAGGCTAGTCACAAACGGAACCAAATGGAAAATAATGTACCCGATGTGGTGCTCAAACCTGCGACCTCCTGCTTGCATGTCAGACTGCAGGGCTTTTTTTCCCTTCTATAACAGAGGCCGAAATTCGGTGACTTCCCAATTGCAAAAAGGCTGTTTTTTACCCAATTTTAGGCTAGAAATTCCCAAAATACAATGCTATTCAAACTCAGTAGTCTAACCTCAAAATTTGGCCAAATTTCCCAAAATGAAAGGCTAAGGCCCCTTCCCAATTTTTGGAAAAAAGGCCTTGTCAGATGCTCTACCAACTTAGCTAATTGGGCTGGTGAATACCAAAGCCAATTTTTAATACAATATACATGTACCACACCGCTACATTATGATAAAATTATTATGATTTAATTCATTTGTTACTTATACATAATTTAGCCTTACTTATTCAGCTTTTAGTTTGGCTGATTTCATAAAAGGGTTTGCTGTCACAAAGTGAAACAGTTGGACCAGGGACACTATTATTAAGTATTATATTTCCAATTCCAGTGTCCCTGGTTGAATTGTACATAATTCCGCTGCCTTAGCTGAGTGTTCAAAAAAAAAAAAAGGGTTTAAATTGTATCTCATATTATGCTGTCATTAAGGAAATAACAACTTATTAATGGACACAGGGCTCTCATCTGACCCTTAATTCACATGTCATTTTGATTGTTGAAATTTGCATATAGGAAATTAAGCTTAGAACTGACTCTTTTAGTCTTTAGAATTTGTACTGAAGAATCCATCTTTAATTTATTACATTATCAAGTCAAGTAATATTTATTTATAATGTCGGGCAGTCTGATGTTGGGTACATGTATTACAACATGTATGTAATAACACAAGCTCTGAACAGCTTTTAAAGTCGACTTATTATGAAAGGTAGTTTTATTGACTCAATTAAATTATTATCAGCCAATGATAATTTTTGACTGTCAACTTTTGATGTTCAGTGAGCACGCTACATAAAGATGCATGGCATAGACATGATAGCTAGCTAGGCTTACTAATTCATTCTTAGTGGTGCAACGATATGGCATGATCCGTATAGCGATATATTGTGATAAGGTGGACCCATATTGCCAAACGTAGTGCAATACAGTAAAGTAATGAAAAACACAATAAAACTAAATCCACTCTCAACTCAAGTGTTAACCCATTACCACATACTGTGACATAGAAATCTAGGTATAAGGTAGTTCATTCATATAGAGTGTAACCAGTAGATGGCTTAAATATCAGTGCCAATAGAATAGATAAACTATCAGTTTTACACACTGTATCATTAAAGATTTATTTGAAAATTGCAAGTAATCAATAATTTGTTATTATGAGGAAAGATCGGTCTTTGATGGTTAAGAAACACTAAAAATTGAGACAGCATTCATTTACTTCAACAGAATAATTATTAAGGAAAATGTCTCGGTACATGGATGTCGTACTGCAGAATGTATTGGCCCAATGCAGTATCGCAATATTTCAATATACTGGTATATTGTTGCACCACTACTAATTTTGCTTGGTCAAATTCTGGTTGGCAGATTTCATAAATTACTTTGGAAGGGCCATTTTCTCAGCTGGACAGAGCCAAATAAAAAATGATTTTTTATTGTTATTCTTATCATTGTTGTCTTGTCACATCTTACTTTGTATTAAAGTGAGGATTTAAGGGCATAGGCACTGGGTTTCACAATTTTGTTTGATCTAATAAGTCTTACAGCACAGGCCTCCAGATAAAGGGCGTAATTGCGTAAATACGCATCAGTTTTTCCGAAATACGCATAAAAAATATTTCTAAAGCGTACCGTTACACACTTAAAATCCCAGGTACCCATTTTACTAAATTGAATGCATAGCTATCAAATTAAAATGTAGTATCTGTGACTTAGTAGTGTCTGTGATTTAATTAAACATATTGAATAAGGCAAAGGTAATGCATATAAGCTACATGTAGATTCTTCACTGGATGCAAAACAAGTTCAATCATGAGGATGATGTACGCATTAAATATAGAAGAACACAATACAACAAAGTACATTTAAAAGGTAATGCTTTAGTGAGTGATTGTGCCTAAAAGTGATTACCCTTTAGAGTGTTTCCCATGATTGTCATTACCCTTTAAAAAATCTACCCCCACAAAAAATTAAGGGGTAAAATACCCCCTGCTAAAGAAAGTAGGGGGTAAAATACCCCTTGCCTAAATATTTATCTGGAGCCCTCCAACACATGTTCTTTCTTACTGGCACATTCAATGGCCAGTCTGATATCAAACAAACTTGAGAAACCCAGCGCCTATGTTTAAATTTTAAAGATGGGAACTGATGTGATTCAGTGGTGAAGTTACTAATTACTGAGTTGATTTGATATATACATTTATCACTGGTAATATGGAGCACAGTTCAATACAATAAGATAGGTATACCTGTCTGTACAAATGATCTATTTACATTTTGCCTACATGGGAGGAATTCATAACTGTTTTCACAAATCTGTATATTTGCCTACACCATTGGTATACCCATTTTGGAAATTGCTTGAAGTTTTAAATAAGTTCAACTGCAGAGCTCTGTCATTTCTTAATATTTCTCTTGCAATACAGTGTACAATGTAGGCAACGTGTGTCTGGCAGCAAAGGTTTATTATCTGTAAAAATAATGATAATATTGTTTGTTACTTGCAGAAGATGAAACATTTTACCTCAGCATATTAAAAGGAGCACACTTTTATAATTCTGTGCTTCCTTTATAAGGCCATCCTTAAAAAATATTTTGTTTGGGATAATTCTACCTACTCACCAAAAACGGCCCTACCCAACTTTTTTGGTCTCTTGGGTAAAACTTTTTTCAGTATATAAATAGCATTTTGACAAGTATTTTGGGGGATACAGACATTGCCCCCCCCCCCCCCCCCCCCCAATGAAAAATGGTTATGTGGACATTTGCTACCCAGTAGAAATGGTAGGTAGGACATTTGACCCCCCCCCCCCCGCCAGTGCTTAATTCTTAATGGACGTTTGCACCCAATTATTATTGGCAAATAAACATTAATATATTTAAATACTTGTGAAAAATAAACATTAAGGGCAAATGTCCACTTAAAAATAAGCACTGGGGCAAACGTCCTACCTACCATTTCTACTGGGGGCAAATATCCACATGACCATATTTTCATTGGGGGGCAACTGTCCAGGAGGCAGATATCCACATGACCATATTTTCATTGGGGGGTAACTGTCCGGGAGGCAAATATCCACATGACCATATTTTCATTGGGGGGTAACTGTCCAGGAGGCAAATATCCACATGACCATATTTTCATTGGGGGGCAACTGTCCAGGAGGCAAATATCCACATGACCATATTTTCATTGGGGGGTAACTGTCTGGGAGGCAAATATCCACATGACCATATTTTCATTGGGGGGTAACTGTTCGGGAGGCAAATATCCACATGACCATATTTTCATTGGGGGCTACTGTCTGGGAGGCAAATATCCACATGACCATATTTTCATTGGGGGGCAACTGTCCGGGAGGCAAATATCCACATGACCATATTTTCATTGGGGGCACCTGTCCGGGAGGCAAATATCCACATGACCATATTTTCATTGGGGGCTACTGTCTGGGAGGCAAATATCCACATGACCATATTTTCATTGGGGGCTACTGTCCGGGAGGCAAATATCCACATGACCATATTTTCATTGGGGGGCAACTGTCCGGGAGGCAAATATCCACATGACCATATTTTCATTGGGGGGTAACTGTTCGGGAGGCAAATATCCACATGACCATATTTTCATTGGGGGGCAACTGTCCAGGAGGCAAATATCCACATGACCATATTTTCATTGGGGGGTAACTGTCCGGGAGGCAAATATCCACATGACCATATTTTCATTGGGGGGTAACTGTCCAGGAGGCAAATATCCACATGACCATATTTTCATTGGGGGGCAACTGTCCAGGAGGCAAATATCCACATGACCATATTTTCATTGGGGGCAACTGTCCGGGAGGCAAATATCCACATGACCATATTTTCATTGGGGGCAACTGTTCGGGAGGCAAATATCCACATGACCATATTTTCATTGGGGGCAACTGTCCGGGAGGCAAATATCCACATGACCATATTTTCATTGGGGGCAACTGTCCGGGAGGCAAATATCCACATGACCATATTTTCATTGGGGGCAACTGTTCGGGAGGCAAATATCCACATGACCATATTTTCATTGGGGGCAACTGTCCAGGAGGCAAATATCCACATGACCATATTTTCATTGGGGGCAACTGTCCGG
This sequence comes from Lutraria lutraria, assembly GCA_964023205.1. NCBI lineage: Eukaryota > Metazoa > Mollusca > Bivalvia > Venerida > Mactridae > Lutraria > Lutraria lutraria. The sequence continues at coordinate 23,779,987 of OZ026843.1, forward strand.
GAGGCAAATATCCACATGACCATATTTTCATTGGGGGCAACTGTCCGGGAGGCAAATATCCACATGACCATATTTTCATTGGGGGGCAACTGTCCAGGAGGCAAATATCCACATGACCATATTTTCATTGGGGGCAACTGTCCAGGAGGCAAATATCCACATGACCATATTTTCATTGGGGGCAACTGTCCAGGAGGCAAATATCCACATGACCATATTTTCATTGGGGGCAACTGTCCGGGAGGCAAATATCCACATGACCATATTTTCATTGGGGGCTACTGTCTGGGAGGCAAATATCCACATGACCATATTTTCATTGGGGGGTAACTGTCCGGGAGGCAAATATCCACATGACCATATTTTCATTGGGGGGCAACTGTCCAGGAGGCAAATATCCACATGACCATATTTTCATTGGGGGGTAACTGTCCGGGAGGCAAATATCCACATGACCATATTTTCATTGGGGGGTAACTGTCCAGGAGGCAAATATCCACATGACCATATTTTCATTGGGGGGCAACTGTCCAGGAGGCAAATATCCACATGACCATATTTTCATTGGGGGGTAACTGTCTGGGAGGCAAATATCCACATGACCATATTTTCATTGGGGGGTAACTGTCCGGGAGGCAAATATCCACATGACCATATTTTCATTGGGGGGCAACTGTTCGGGAGGCAAATATCCACATGACCATATTTTCATTGGGGGGCAACTGTTCGGGAGGCAAATATCCACATGACCATATTTTCATTGGGGGGTAACTGTCCGGGTGGCAAATATCCACATGACCATATTTTCATTGGGGGGCAACTGTCCGGGAGGCAAATATCCACATGACCATATTTTCATTGGGGGGCAACTGTTCGGGAGGCAAATATCCACATGACCATATTTTCATTGGGGGTTAACTGTCTGGGTGGCAAATATCCACATGACCATATTTTCATTGGGGGGCAACTGTTCGGGAGGCAAATATCCACATGACCATATTTTCATTGGGGGGCGACTGTTCGGGAGGCAAATATCCACATGACCATATTTTCATTGGGGGGTAACTGTCCGGGTGGCAAATATCCACATGACCATATTTTCATTGGGGGGTAACTGTCCGGGAGGCAAATATCCACATGACCATATTTTCATTGGGGGGCAACTGTTCGGGAGGCAAATATCCACATGACCATATTTTCATTGGGGGGCAACTGTTCGGGAGGCAAATATCCACATGACCATATTTTCATTGGGGGGTAACTGTCCGGGAGGCAAATATCCACATGACCATATTTTCATTGGGGGCAACTGTCTGGGAGGCAAATATCCACATGACCATATTTTCATTGGGGGGTAACTGTCCGGGTGGCAAATATCCACATGACCATATTTTCATTGGGGGGCAACTGTTCGGGAGGCAAATATCCACATGACCATATTTTCATTGGGGGGCAACTGTTCGGGAGGCAAATATCCACATGACCATATTTTCATTGGGGGGTAACTGTCCGGGTGGCAAATATCCACATGACCATATTTTCATTGGGGGGTAACTGTCCGGGAGGCAAATATCCACATGACCATATTTTCATTGGGGGGCAACTGTTCGGGAGGCAAATATCCACATGACCATATTTTCATTGGGGGGTAACTGTCTGGGGGGCAAATATCCACATGACCATATTTTCATTGGGGGGTAACTGTCTGGGGGGCAAATATCCACATGACCATATTTTCATTGGGGGGCAACTGTTCGGGAGGCAAATATCCACATGACCATATTTTCATTGGGGGGCAACTGTCCGGGAGGCAAATATCCACATGACCATATTTTCATTGGGGGGCAACTGTTCGGGAGGCAAATATCCACATGACCATATTTTCATTGGGGGGTAACTGTCCGGGAGGCAAATATCCACATGACCATATTTTCATTGGGGGGCAACTGTTCGGGAGGCAAATATCCACATGACCATATTTTCATTGGGGGGTAACTGTCTGGGGGGCAAATATCCACATGACCATATTTTCATTGGGGGGTAACTGTCTGGGGGGCAAATATCCACATGACCATATTTTCATTGGGGGGCAACTGTTCGGGAGGCAAATATCCACATGACCATATTTTCATTGGGGGGCAACTGTTCGGGAGGCAAATATCCACATGACCATATTTTCATTGGGGGGCAACTGTTCGGGAGGCAAATATCCACATGACCATATTTTCATTGGGGGGTAACTGTCCGGGTGGCAAATATCCACATGACCATATTTTCATTGGGGGGCAACTGTCCGGGAGGCAAATATCCACATGACCATATTTTCATTGGGGGGTAACTGTCCAGGAGGCAAATATCCACATGACCATATTTTCATTGGGGGGCAACTGTCCAGGAGGCAAATATCCACATGACCATATTTTCATTGGGGGGTAACTGTCCGGGAGGCAAATATCCACATGACCATATTTTCATTGGGGGCAACTGTCTGGGAGGCAAATATCCACATGACCATATTTTCATTGGGGGGTAACTGTCCGGGAGGCAAATATCCACATGACCATATTTTCATTGGGGGCAACTGTCTGGGAGGCAAATATCTACATGACCATATTTTCATTGGGGGGTAACTGTCCGGGAGGCAAATATCCACATGACCATATTTTCATTGGGGGGTAACTGTTCGGGAGGCAAATATCCACATGACCATATTTTCATTGGGGGCAACTGTCCGGGAGGCGAATATCCACATGACCATATTTTCATTGGGGGGTAACTGTCCGGGAGGCAAATATCCACATGACCATATTTTCATTGGGGGGCAACTGTCCGGGAGGCAAATATCCACATGACCATATTTTCATTGGGGGCAACTGTCTGGGAGGCAAATGTCCTGCATTCGTATTTTGGTTTCAATTTAAAAAATGATTTGTACAAAAAATATTTCCAACCAACCTACCCACTAAAAATTATCTGGGAAGGATTACTTAAAACAAACACTTTTTAAGGATGTCCTAATTTTTTTGATTGCAGGAATGGCTGAACACACTTATGGTGATGGCAACTTTGACCAGAGTAGCTGTATGTTTTTATAAATATTCAAATCTATATGCACTTCTTTCTTATCTCTCCAGTATATATATTGACTTACCTGTAAAGCTACATGTAATTCTGTCAGTGATAATGTTGAATACTTTTTCAACTATTATGTTACATGCATGTACCTAATTCTTAGTAATTGCCAGATCTAGAAAGGCAGATGAGATAAGGTTTAGTGATGGCTTGTGGTGATTAGGGCAATAGGCATGGATTGATGGAACAGTATTATCATTTAAATATATTTATGATATTATATAGCAAAAAAATATCTTACAAGTACATATATATTTTTTTCAAGAACATTTCAGGAATTAGATTTATAACCTGCAGCAAAATGTTATGTTTTACATTGAATAGATTTTGAGAATGAATTGAAGAAGATGACGTCTGCCAGCCCTACATCAGCTCAGCAGTTTGTGTTTGGTCGTACAGGAAGTACGGGATCTATACCAGGTTCATCTGCTTCCTCTGCTCACAATACAGGTAACTCATATATGATCTATAATACAAGTTCAAGTTTAGTTATATAAGTACCACTATACTTGCAACACAGGTAACTCATATAAGATGTATACAACAATAGGATAACTGCCCGCCACGATAAGACTGAAATAATGTAGAAAATGGCATAAAACCTGATGAAACAAACATCATTGATTTATAAGCATGCTCAAGTCTGACTTCATAAATAATATTTCAGTAATCATGTAAACTGTAGATAAGTTCATAACATATTAATTAGTTTACATATGTACGGATATCCAGCGCGATTTAAAATTAAAAAACAGTTTTATTAATCTGAAGTCAATCAGTTTCCATTCTATTTGATATTCAAACAGTATGTTTAGTTTATTATTCTGGATCTTATATCTAACAGATGATGAAGACAGTGATGGTTGCAAGGCAACATTAAGCTACAAGGATCGGCGTAGAGAAGCTCACACAGCAGCTGAACAGAAGCGTAGAGATGCAATAAAGGTACTATATAAGTGGATATCAGTGCATGTCAAAATGTTAGTAAATCTGTTTCTCTAGTCCATGCATTTTGTGTTCAAAAATATTTTCTGACAAATATGATACATACATGTCATGAAAATTGACCGTAAACCCTGTTGTTGTAAGACGGTACCTTATGCATTTTACTGTAATTAGCAATGGGATTACTTAGCCATACTTTGTATCGCATAATGAACTAAACATTTGTGTGGTCAGAAATATTTGCTAGTATTTATAAACAGTATATCTACTGGTATTTTGCTTTGATTGATTTGTTGTACTTTTCTTGTTTGAACTGTACTCACAGCCTATAGTCATGTGGTACATTGTATATTGTTTGATAATCATTGATACTACAGGGTCTAGATCAATGGCAGCACCAACGAGTTCGAAGGTAAGTCGTATTTTTCATCATAAGTTTAAATGTTTTGAATTTGTCTTAACCTTACCAGTGATTAATATCGAGCCTTTAATTTTGTTATAGAAAGGATATGATGAGCTACACTGTATAGTGCCAACGTGTCTACAAAATGATACAATTGGCCCCTGTAAACTCAGCAAGGCTACCATTCTACAAAGATGTAAGTACTTATACATACATACATCATTGTGTTTTCTCTCTGTTGATATTAAATGTATCTTAACCTTTCAATTGAATTTTGTAACGCTCATTTTTATCTTGTCCATAAAACAGAATGATAATTGAACATAAATCACATAACATAATGATAATTGAACATAAATCACGTAACAGAATTAATGTAAATCACATGCATCACAATTAGACCTAAAAATGTATAAACAACAATTTAAGTATTTTTGTTATTAAATTGGTCCCATTTCATTTTCATGTTTAATACAGTCAGAATTTCTTGATTTCTTCAAATTCAATTTTGTGACGTGGAAATTTGTTTTAGAAACAGAATGTGTGATACTCAGCGATATTATATACAATATAGATATTGACCCTTTCAAATCTGTATCAGTTTGTTATCAGAATATCCAAAGTGTCCAAAAATTCTTGTAAATTTAGGATAATGTTTGAGGTATACAGGAATATGGTAAATGTTGGTATAAAAATGTAAGATACATTGACAGAATGAATTTTTTTTGCGTTTGATGATGATTGAAATTCTGATAGACAGATCCTATTTCATGTCATAAAATTCATTTACAGATCAATTTGTTACAAGATAAACATGATTAATTCTTCAGAATCTCCTCATTTTTGAGTCAAATTGCTATTTTCTGACCTACAACAACTGCTTGAGTCATATTATTCCCAAAGGAGGAATGTGGAGACCTTTTGATTCTCTTGTCTGTGAACCAGTAGCAATAATTGATGTTTCCATGACATTGTTTGACTGCAATGAGAGTATCTTAAAATTTGTTTTAACCACTTTTGCTAAGTTGAGTTAGAATAACCTATTATTTCGTTCTGTTTGTTTATAGCTATTGACTACATTCAGTATTTGGTTCAACAAAAAAAGAAGCAGGAAGATGAGCTGGACTCCCTGAGGAAAGAAGTGATGGCTCTGAAAATTATGAAAGCGTATGTCTACTTATCACTCCATTCATATCAATAATATTTATTGCAGCAGGGTTCAACAAATCCTCTCGGCCGCTCGTAATAACGAGTAGAAATGAACTCGGAACGAGTTGAAATTGTTGTAGAGCTAGTTAAACTTCTAATTAGGACTAGTAGCCTGAAAAATTTGTTGAGTCCTGGTTGCAGTGTAGTGATGTTATCGTTTATCTTTGTATAACTTGATTGCCATTTACCGGTACTTTATATAAGAGGTTACAGCAGTGAAACTGTTGTTTATCAAGCTTATGTTTTACATAAATCTTCTGCTACATACATATACAGTCAAACCTGTGTTAGTGGCCACCACCGAATAAAGGCACCCTGTGAATTAAGGATATTTAATTAAAAGTTGAATTAATAGTCTCCAAATAAAGACCACCTGTCAATAAAGGCCACATTTTTGTCTTTCCCAAAGTTGACCTTTGTTCACAAGTTTACCTGTATATGCAAACCTTGATAAGGTTAGACAAATAAGTGATGTTTACAGTATTATTTTCTTGCTGCCAGCCCTGAAGTGACTACAAGTAAAATCCTAACAGAAATTTGTATGGATGAATCTTACCCTATATTCTCATGAAATTAGGACAAGATTTGAAGAAAAAAATTGTTGAAGTATAATTTTTTGACCTACCTACTCGTAAGATTTTTTATCAAGTAACTTGAAACATGACGTCTACAGTAAACCACAGACACTTGGGGTTAGGAGCTTTATGTGTATTTTTGTCAATCCAAACACATAAACTTATCATATCTATAATTAAAACCTAAAATAAGCCGTTTTGAAAAAATACATTTTTCAACGTCAACAGTACATGTATATACTACAAGATATAAATGTTCGTTGGAAAAATAGCTCACACGTACCTTCGAAAACACCTCGTATTTTATTCCATTTCCAACATTTTCACATAATCCTTGTGTCAGTCAATGCAGTACACATTATTCTTCATGATTATTGTCAAGTTTAAGTTTCAACCTCAACATTAACTCCAAAATATCCAAAACAGTTAGCAAAATTGTCAATATTTTGCATCAGCTACAATTACTTCCAACATGGTTTCCGGCTTTGTAGTGTTTGAATGCATCACGCATTGAACACATGAGAACCAGTATGTTATTTTGCCTGCTGGTTCTCGTAATTTCAGTACTTGATGCAGTCATATACAATATTACCTTATTATTCTCCATCACAACATTGTGTAACTTTGTACAACTGTCGTCACAGTTCCCTAGACAAGTTGTGTCTTTATGTTATATCATAATTTACAATGTATCAGTACATGAGACATTAATCTACCTGTAGAAACTATGAACATATTGTGAAGACTCATCAAAATCAACCAGTGCATGGACAGAATCAAGTTTCAGATACAGCCAAGTTCCAAGTGGTATGTTTATATTGTTTTTATGTTTGATTTTAAGTTCTGTGGCTCATGTTTGATGTTGTCGTTTTGGTTAAACATGCAAAAGAAGGAAAACAAAAGGTTCTGGCTTTCTAGCCTTTCTAGAATTTCTGTTTATTCCATATTTTACATGGTTTACTAAAACTATACTGTAAAACAGACAGCAGGGTTTTCATTAATATTCAGTGCATCAGATTTTCCTGTGAAAATAACAGATTTGGCTATCAGTTTTTAATGAAAACCCTGAGACACCAATATATATTTTGTCAGAAACTCAACTGTCTGTAATGGAGGAGTTTTACTGTAGTTGTGTCTACAGTTAACCTGCTGAAAATATTATATGGTGTCAACCCTTAAGTGTCTTACTGAAAAATCCTATGAACGAAAATAGATGAATCTTGGTATTCTCACAAAAGTTATATGGAAAAAAGAATTAGAAAAGTTTTACTAGCTATACATGCTAATCGTTTTAGTCATGTTACCCTAAACATGTCTTTCCTTTTAGCCTTGTCATTATAATGCATGTTGTTTACTAAATTTCAAGCTGGACTTTTTTTTGCATTACGAAGTGTTATATGGGTACCGCAGATAATTTACCAAGTACTGTGTTAAGAAAGGGGCAAGGTGTGTATCAGTGCTTTACACGGGACACGATAAAGAATCAGTAAAAACTATTAATATAAGTAAATAAAATCAGGGATGCAAATACCCGGTTCTCCCGTATCTTCTCTCCCCTCTCTGGGGTGGCACTGAAATGACCCTAGTTTTAGTACAGCATGGGCCGTTAAACAATAGATAGATCACAATGGTTTGGACATAATAACTTAAAGTCAAGTTGATGTTAAAATGCTAATTGTTTGCCATGTGAAAAACTGTTGTTAAAATCAGGCAGTTGAGTTTGTAATACTTGAACTTAATTTATAATAAATCTGTTTTTGTTTTCTTTCAGTTTAAACAGATAATGGACTCCTTGTTTAACACTTTTAATGCCAATATTTCTGTTGCTAATTTTGCTGAGCTCTCTGCCTGTGTATTTAGTTGGTTGGAGGAATATTGCAAACCACAGGTATGTAACATTATAATATGCATGCACATTAATTTCTATGTTCTGATCTGATCATTTTGTTAAACTTTAATAGGACAAGGGATGTATCATTAAGTAGATTCAGTTCAAATAAAAAAATATTTTCTTTCAAAGCTTCCTAACAGAGCTATGATACACATGTGAAGTAAAATGAGAAAGTGTCTTATAGGTCTACACTGATACATCCCAAGTTAACATGTAACAAATATACTTCCTGCTAGTCTCGAGATATATTTCTTATTATACCCCAGCAAACAAAGTTTGAAAGGGGGTATATTGGAGTCACTCTGGCAGTTTGTCGGTCATTGGTCGGTAAATCGGCATACAATATCACAAACACTATTTTCATGCCCAATGATTCACTCATTCCAGAGTTATGTGCCCTTAAATTAACCATAAAGTGTACAGTGGCATTCTTAGCTCATGAATGTTTGTGGAGCAAACTACTGCTACATTTTTCAAGGGACTGTATTGAAACTTGAAATGTATTATCAATATGAAATGTAGATGTGCAAGACACACTTTTCATGCCCATTGAACCACTCATTCCAGAGTTATGTGCCCTTCATCTTAACCATATAGTGTACTATTGCATTCTTAGTGTCAAAGCTGCGGCGGGGTATAAGTCACTTCTGTGGCAAAGCTCTAGTTTCATATAGAACTGTTGCATTCATTATGTAATTAGTGCTTTCCATCTGGCGGAATTTGTATAAAGCTCTCTGATAATTTTATGATTATGTTTTACATTAACAGACCCTGAGAGAAGTTGTTCTTGGAATACTACGACAGATGAATCAACAATTGACACACTAACATAGTTCTTTGCAAATAACAGTCCACTCTCATAATCTCTCTTTTGATTTGTATTGTGTTTTGTTGTGATCATGTGGACACAAAATCATGTCTGATTTTATAGTAATGTTAACTGTCAATGAACTATCAATGAATTTATTTTCTTAAGTCTTAAACCCCTTTGTACTGTGGGTGTAATTCTATGTCTGGTATATGTCTACAGTCAAACATGTGAATAAAGGCCATTGTTATAAAACCAGTCATTGACTAATATGAGCAAAATGACTTCTGAATAAAGGCTTGACTGTCAATAAAGGTCATTGTAGTGTAGCTAATACAACATGTATGCATGTCAGTCATTTATAAGCCACACCTACTGGTTCCCAGACAGTACATGTAGGATGGTATTATATAGTGCATTATGAGTAACTGGTAAGTTGTACTTGGAATATATATTAGCCTATATGTATATGATAATAAAGATATAGAAATATTACAGCCATACTTTGTCTTTCCCAAGGTTGGCCTTTTTTGTTCACAGATTTCACTGTACTGTACTTGTATATGTCTTGTTTATACTGCTGTTCTGTTACACTGATGTAGTTTTTTGCAAGTTTCTATGTGGTATAATCTTGTGTACTGTGTTTTCCTTCTAGAAACTTCATTCAGACCTGGTCTCCTCTCCTCTTGTCTTACTTGATTTATTATATAAAATTGTTTCATTTTAAGTAATAAACCTTGATAAGTTTTATATGCTCAACTTCTCTTGTACCTTTTGTTGTTATTGTTTTAATTCCCAGTGAAATAAAATTCATTAATGATGTTATTGTACATGTATATGTATAGTAATTGGTGAATATACGTAGCTATCAACATTTGTTTATGAGATTTGTAAATCATTTGTTTATTGACTTTGTTTAGGGATACCTTGTTGTATATCAACATTATTCAGGTTTATGGTATAATTTATTAGTAGATAATCTACTGGATTTTTGTTAGGATGCTATTGTTGACCATTGTCGCTTAGATGTTTTATTTTCTGTTTTAATTTAATTTAAAATAATGGTCTGTAAATGAATAAATTTATCCAATTTTGATGTTCAACTCACTGCTTGTTTATGAAAATGAAACTTAGTGTAAACTTACATACAATATATAAATATAGCTTAGCATTTAACTTATTATGTAAAGTTAAAATTTGATATCCATGTAAAATTACATAAAAGAACTTTTAATAGATAAGTATCTCAGATCATTTGTGTTGGATTGGAGATTTTTTTAGTGAAGTCTTAATAGTTAATTGTGACTGATTAAAACAAATTAGTAACATGTCGGTGTTATTTCCATTATAAATAAATGTATATTCATTCTTATTTGAGACCTAATGCTATTTTGTGTTACTGTGGTATGGATGAAAATAATGATGTTATGTAGTTGTCCGTGTGTTATCATTAATCAGGATTTTAATTAGTTATATTGTTTTTAAAAAAACATAACAATAAATGATGATGAATGCTTCTTGTAGATATGTAGACATTGTTTTCATTCATGTTTGTTTGTCTGAATAAATGTTAAACATTTAGTCTTTGTTTTTGGTATTTAACATTCAGTGTTAATGGAGTTCAGTAGAGAACAATCCTATGGTTTAACTTTTCTCTTGTCTGCACTGAGCAGTAAAGTTTGTGTAGTTAATAAATCAATTGGTCTAAGGCGTTCAAAGTTAGAACAGTCTCCATGACTACAATTCTCACTTTGAATCCTGTTTTTGTTTTTATCAATCTTGAGAACTACTGATGCTGACGCATATAGTGAGTCACACGTCTGTCCGTACTTCTGTATGAGGTTAACTGGATTTCACAGTTTCGTCTAATGCTTTGAACCATTCCCAATCCTCCAAACACTTTTACGCTGATTGGTATCTCAGGACCACTGGTTGTATGAGCGTACCAACTGACCACAGGTCATATATATCAGGAACACTGGTTACATGAACTGTCCACTGTTATATATCTCAGGAACACTGGTTACATGAACTGTCCACTGTTATATATCCCAGGAACACTGGTTACATGAACTGTCCACTGTTATATATCTCAGGAATACTGGTTACATGAACTGTCCACTGTTATATATCCCAGGAACACTGGTTACATGAACTGTCCACTGTTATATATCCCAGGAACACTGGTTACATGAACTGTCCACTGTTATATATCCCAGGAACACTGGTTACATGAACTGTCCACTGTTATATATCCCAGGAACACTGGTTACATGAACTGTCCACTGTTATATATATCAGGAACACTGGTTACGTGAACTGTCCACTGTTATATATATCAGGAACACTGGTTACATGAACTGTCCACTGTTATATATATCAGGAACACTGGTTACATGAACTGTCCACTGTTATATATCTCAGGAACACTGGTTACATGAACTGTCCACTGTTATATATCACAGGAACACTGGTTACATGAACTGTCCACTGTTATATATATCAGGAACACTGGTTACATGAACTGTCCACTGTTATATATCTCAGGAACACTGGTTACATGAACTGTCCACTGTTATATATATCAGGAACACTGGTTACATGAACTGTCCACTGTTATATATCTCAGGAACACTCGTTACATGAACTGTCCACTGGTTATATATATCAGGAACACTGGTTACATGAACTGTCCACTGTAATATATCCCAGGAACACTGGTTACATGAACTGTCCACTGGTTGTATATATCAGGAACACTGGTTACAGGAACTGTCCACTGGTTATATATATCAGGAACACTGGTTACATGAACTGTCCACTGTTATATACCTCAGGAACACTGGTTTCATGAACTGTCCACTGGTTATATATATCAGGAACACTGGTTACATGAACTGTCCACTGGTTATATATATCAGGAACACTGGTTACATGAACTGTCCACTGGTTATATATATCAGGAACACAGGTTACATGAACTGTCCACTGTTATATATCTCAGGAACACTGGTTACATGAACTGTCCACTGGTTATATATATCAGGAACACTGGTTACATGAACTGTCAACTGGTTATATATATCAGGAACACTGGTTACATGATCTGTCCACTGTTATATATCACAGGAACACTGGTTACATGAACTGTCCACTGTTATATATCACAGGAACACTGGTTACATGAACTGTCCACTGTTATATATATCAGGAGCACTGGTTTCATGAACTGTCCACTGTTATATATCTCAGGAACACTGGTTACATGAACTGTCCACTGTTATATATCTCAGGAACACTGGTTACATGAACTGTCCACTGGTTATATATCCCAGGAACACTGGTTACATGAACTGTCCACTGTTATATATCCCAGGAACACTGGTTACATGAACTGTCCACTGTTATATATTTCAGGAACACTGGTTACATGAACTGTCCACTGGTTATATATATCAGGAACACTGGTTACATGAACTGACTACTGGTTATATATATCAGGAACACTAGTTACATGAACTGTCCACTGGTTATATATTTCAGGAACACTGGTTACATTAACTGACCACTGATCATATATCTCAGGAACACTGGTTACATGAACTGTCCACTGGTTATATATATCAGGAACACTGGTTACATGAACTGACTACTGGTTATATATATCAGGAACACTAGTTACATTAACTGTCCACTGGTTATATATCTCAGGAACACTGGTTACATGGGCTGACTAACCATAGATGATGTACATGTATAAACTTCTGGATTTTAAGAAATGTTACTACTGCCTTAACTGACTGAAGTGTTGACCACTGTAATAGGATGTTACTTTATTAGTTGAACTAAACCACAAAAGTCACGTAATGCAGTGTACCTAAATGGTGATGAGTGTAAAGAAATGTCTGTGGCCTGTGTATTGTAAATGTATAGTGTCCTCAAAGCCACCACTTGATCAATATGAAGAAGACCACTATCTACAGTACAGATCCATCCATATAAGACCATCAAACGTTGTGTTTTAACTTACAAGAGAGCCACATTACGCTCGCCGGAACAATGATGGAAATCTAGGTCCGCGGTTTTAAAAATTGAGATCCATCTCCAAACTCAAATCACAATCTATGTCAATATTCTTAAGTTAATTATGATAAAATTATACATTTGTGGTACTATTAAAGCAGAATTACAATGTATATCATGATGCTAATCAAGTAGTGAGGATAATATTTACTTTCACGTAATTCTAAAAAGGTAAATTAGTCTGATATACACGTAGTTTGAGGATGAGCATGAGATTTGAACTTAGAGACTGATATCAAGTTTTCTAACCTCCTATCTTGGCCACGAGGTTATAAAACTTGGGAACAGTCTCAAAACACAATTTTATTATCACTGCACTTGATGATTGGTGACATAACAACGGAAACACAATTTAATTACATGTACATGCAGTTTGTACAAGCGATGTATTTGGTGCGTTATAATACAAAAAGTAATGATATACAATATCACTATAGATTTATATAAAAAAATATATTATATAAATGTACTTGACAAAATTGCCAAGTTACTACCTATACCGTATCAGTTTTACTACATATCTACAGACACGTGCCTTTTATGTAATACTCATTGATATTTAATTAAATGCCGTGGATATTTGATTAAAAGTGACCTTGGATCGTATATTGGTTACAGTTCTACATCACGCCTAGTTTCTGTCTCTTTTTAATATACATGTATGTTATGGGAAGGAAGCGATTTTAATCCCTCACTAGATTAGAAATAATACTGAATCGTTAAATGTGGTTTTTTAGCAATGTTGTTAAGATTAGATGCCCATTCCCCTACAAGACAGAAAAGATCGCTGCTCAGCTTGACAAGAACAAAACTCACTAGCACGAAACGCTTTGTGAGAGATACAACAAAATCTACTCTTCAGACTTTTGAAAACCACAATGTACGTGTTTTGTGAATTTCCTTTTATACATGTTAAACATTCAAATATATTGATTATGAACACTAATCAACCACTAATTAGGAGTGTATAAAACACATACTTGTACGTACCGTAATACGCCTGTGGGTTCCAAACACTTCCTACTTCCGTCAGGACTGGGATTGTTCCAGTACTATATAAACGGTGGATGAAGACATGTCTTTCATTAAACAACAACCAAAGCTGGATCACAGAACCAAATAATCGTCTTTCAAGAAGTTTTATTCTCAGAAAACATACAAGTAAGTAACTGGTTTTATTTGTGCGCATGCTATATTCAGTACGTTAGACATAATATGTAATATTGTTTTAGCGACAAGAGCGTGGCTCATACAGATTTTTTATATTTCAATGTATACTTACCAAATATTTTACTTTAAGCATTTTACTTGTTGATATCGACTAGTGGTACAATGTATATGTTATATTCAAGAATCCGATTTATGGACAGTCAATTCTGTGAATATTTACCACCTTTGGTAAAGTCGTAATATATGGCCTTTGTTGAAAGGTGGCCTTTATTCGGAGGCGTTTTGTTCTAAATAATCAATAAAGTTATATACATATAAAAGAATGGCCTTTATTTACAGAAGGGCATTTGTTCGGAAGTGACCGCTAACACAAATTTGACTGTACTTGATTTTTGCTATTACAATTATTGATGCTATCAAATATCATACATGTAATGTTTGAATACGTTTTAGCTCGATTTGGTGACAATGATCTTGTATTCAGTTAAATTACAAAATCTGATACCTAGTGTCGGAAACTTTGTATCAATGTTTTGTGTATCATTTTCTAATGGTTTAAGATATGCACATTTTCTTGTAACCCGATGTTCATGTTATTCTGGCTTTTTTATTTAACATACTTATTGAAAGATATGCCCTGTGTTGTTAAACTTCAAAGTCGGCATGAACGAGCAGTGTACACGAGTATTAATTTACTAAATAATTGAAAAGGGACTCTCCAAATATGAAAACCCATCGAACATATGAGAAATTGCATTAGAAGATTAAAAAAGAATGAAGTTTGATACACTTTTGTTTATTTTCAGAAATGAACACCATTGTTTTTCTCGGTTTGGCATTAGCTTGTTGTATCGGTATGACTGTTGCTACGTATGCATATGTACCACACGGCTATGGTGGTTACATGCCTGGTTCTACTGGCGTGGGCGGTGGTCTGTTTGGGGGCGGTGGATCATTCGGTGGCTCTGGAGGCGCCGGGGGTATCGGTGGAATCTTTGGCATCATCATCCAATGTAAGTTTCTTACCTTTGTATATACTGTACTGTATTTTAATCAACACTTTATGAGTGTAATGAACAAATTAATTGTTAAAGCCCCATTAGCTTTTAGTACATTAAGATTAAAGTAGGTCTTAATGTACCTAGAATTTTAAGGTGTCTTATCAGTGAAAGTGACTTGCAATAAAAACATTTCAAAATTTTCTTTTTTAATCACGAATTATTTATAGAAATGTTGCACAGTATTGTTTCAATGATAATGCAAAAAAATAAGAAAAAGCATCTGACAACATTTTTACGAGATGTAGCTATGGAAAGGCATTATGTAAATACATATACAAATGTATTGTTTTAGAGCAAATAAATTATATTTCTTATATTTTACTATCATTTTGTCTATTGTTCTGCTTACACTGTCCGTGACAAATATCACTGAAGATATTACATCCTTTACCTAATTGCCACCCACCTCTGCATTACTATGGAGCAGCTAATTGGTAGTAGCTTACAGAAAGAATGTTGTCAGCACTGGCCCAAATGTAATCAATGAAAGCTGGTTAGGATAACTATAGTATACCCGCCACGGTATCACTGAATAATGTTGAAAATCGCGTTAAATCAGCTGAAATGAATAAATAAATAACATGATTTGACTCGTTTATATCCCTTTGTACAGTGAATGTCACGTGTTGTTTATTTCAGTATTTATCTTCATTATGGTCATCAACGTGTTGACGTCATCTCTGTCCGGTGCTGGTGGTTTATTAGGTACTAAGTAGTGCTGACAATCTGATGAATAAACTATGTAAGTGTATATATGTTTTTGTTTATATATAAAACCAATCTTTGATCAAACTAACAAATTACTAAAGGCAACTCTTCTATCTATGCACATGTGTATGTGACCATCGCTGTGAGTCGTGGTCTGTTTAAATGAAGATGAGTTTTATTTTTCTTCAAGAAAAGTATTTCCGAATTTATATGATTTATATAGAATAATTTCAAAAAATGTTTTTTGTACACTATACCAGACGCAGTCAGGCATAAACGAGTATATTTAACTGAAAAGTGACAACAAACACAATGTAACATTGATATTCTTTTCTTTATTTTCAGGATGTCATGATATACAAACATATGTATCTTATATCGAAGGAAACTGTGATTTAATCATTTAGCATAATATATGTTTATTGCCAAATAAATTTTATACACAGAAATAGATAAATGCAGCGTTTTTTTATTATTTTTTTCTGATGAAAGATTATGAGGTGCTCGACCTTGGTCCAGTATTTAATGCGCTTGGCTCATCACCCGAATTCCGGTATATGAAAAATAAACAAACAATCAAATTTCCTCCATATGTGGAGAAGTTGCCGGCTCTTAGTGGAAGAGTAAGTTAGTCCTGGTTGGCATACAGTCTAGGAAAACTACATGGTTTGGAAAACTGTTAAGAACGCCATAAGCTATATGGACAGCTTCCTCACAAATGAAATCATTTATCCTGGTCGGGATTTGAACTCACATCGGTGAGGGGCTAGTAATCACTAGTCAAAGACTATGACAAATCAATACCACAGGTGCCTCAACTTGATTTTATACAGACTTTAATTTTGACTCAGTATTATCTACTTCGTACATTAAGGGGCGCATGCCGTGTTCTTCTTTCTGATATAACGCCTTTGATGAGAAAACAAAAAGACTCCTTAAACCTCTTAATACTTATTGCAGGAAGAAACTTGCAAACGTTCTTTCATATATTTTTGTCTGTGGTAAATGAAAATATTAAGAAAACGCATATTAGAATACACGGAAATGAGACGATGTAAAAACTGACTGTTTTGGTGAACACATGTATGCACTTTATGAATAAAATAATACTTGAATTTCTTAAAATTCTTCTACATACTTTTTTTTGTTAATCAGTGATATTCCAGACAAATAAGGAATTTATATATTACAGTTGTGTATAAGTACACCGTATTTTGACATGTTTTTCTCTATTTTTTCTATATGATGTTTTTTCTCATGATGTAACAACCCTCTCCCTCTATTTTTACACCTAGGGTACTTACCCCAGTACATCCGTTTCTCCACAGGGCACCCTTCCCCAAAGGTTCTTCCATCCAAAGTTCTCTCCCCTATCTACCATCGCTCTGTTCCCTGATACATATTTAACTTGTATATAAACAGATGAATTGTAACGGCGATTATTTATAGGCGAAAACGAACAGAAATCTAATAGCTGTTAATTTAACATAAATCTTTTTATTCCGTAGTTAACAGCCAGCTACATATTTTAAAAAAATACCAAATAAGAAAAATCCACAGACATCGCAAAAGTCAATAATTGTGTATTGGTATTAATTCCAATTGCACAGTCGAAAAATATGGGCAATAACTTGCAATGGTGCTAATAAACGATAATGAGGAGACAGACAGGAGAGCTTTGTATGACGATGCCACCACATACACGCATCATGCACGCATGTACATCGAGGAACGAAAGAACACACAAAGACGCAATGCGTTAGATAACGATGACCTGAAAAGGCTGACTTGACCTATTCCAATGATATCGCTACCTTTTATACGAACGCTATATAATACTGGGCAACATGTTTATAAAATTTGAATAACGGTTGCTGGGAGCATATTTTCATGTGTTATAATTTCTCTGTAATACCAAAATCAATTCCAATTTCCAACGGTGCATGGTAGTTTACTTTATGTTGGTAAAGTCTGATGATATTTGACACACCAGTTTAATTAATAAATATTTGCATTTTGTGTTGCGGACACTCATGGACAACGAAAAACGTAAATGGTCGAACGGACGCGTGCCGACCTCGGACAGCAGACACCATAAACGTTTCTCAGATCACCTCGAACATTGAACAACATATCAGAAACAAGTCACATCTTTATTCAAAGGAACATTCATTTGATCTTTCTATGAATAGTACTGACGAACAAATCGTTGGCTTTGAAACTAATGTAAATACCATTAACTTGTAACCTGGGTGTAATTTGTTTAAATTATTTAAATGAAAAAAGGCTCCTGACTACCATAATCCAAATACAAATGTAATATTACTGAAGAGAGAATAATTACCTCCCTTGAATGTACTAAAGCTGCTTATTATGCAATACAAGTATCGTAGTAATAAACGTTCATACTCGTCGTTTATTGTTCAAGCTCTTCATTGTGGATTTACTGCGTATTGCGAATACAAATGTATGTAAAAATTGTACCCTATCATATTCCGTATTCATTGACGCATTCATGTTTTGAAATTTATACTTTCACTTACCATGCGGCTATGGTTGTACAATAGTTTGTTCCTGATGCGACAAGAAGATACATTTACAAGGCATTTACATGCCCTTTCAGCTCTTTTAGACCATTGTATGGTGGAACAATGGGCAATCTAATAATAGTATGTATTAAAAAAACTTAATCATTTTTCCTCTTAGACCGTGAACACGCCCCCCCCCCCCCCCGATACTGTTAAGTATCCACACACGTTTACATCTTCTCTTCATTGTATTTAATGGGAGATCAGGAACAAGAAGTCGCATTCTAGCCTTCTTCAATAGCTAAATACATGGATGTATTTTATAACGATATCTTATAAGATTTACCACCCTCTTTACATCCGTTTTTGGTGGCAATTATAGGGATTTTCTTGTATGTGGAATAAAATAATGGATGGTTTGTTTGTATTTTATAGTATTACGTATTTGCCTCTTTTCTACACATGATGATATGGCATAATTATATTTTGTACTGAAGAATTTGTGTGCATGTTCTAAACGAATTTTAGTCATGGGTGCTAGTATACTATAGTTGTTTGCGGGTACATAGTATTGTGTCTTTTACTATTTGGGTAATCCTGGCCGTTTGATTGGCTAATGGTGATATCGATCATTTGATTGGTCAGTCATTGGACTGGCTATATTCGTTGCGTAATCTGTCGTGTTTAAATAAATGTGTTCGTCTGCTCTTTTGTTGAAAGGTAAGTAAGTAAGTAAGTAATGTATGCATTGTTCTGTGATGTTGACCTAGATAAATTATTGTGGCAAAATATCGGAAACGTCATTAGAAGTAAGTTTAATGTGGTTGTACCATGGCAGATTATGGTGAATTTGGTAGTATTTAGGGTGTACTTTATTCCATTGATGTATGGTATGGTATTACCATGTACTTGTGAACTATATACTTGAATGTATTCATTTGTCAGATACTCATGATTGTCAATATATTTGTATTATCTATAACTTGTAAATATGTTATACTCTCCATAATTGCGGAATGAATAACATACCCTGTCGACATCCTTTACGAAAAAAGCAATTTCAATTAAAAAACTTAAACCAATGTTTCTTGTAATTCGTCTACCTATAACGTTTCGTTATAGTTTTTCTTGTTTATATACTATTTGCTAGACCGAATGATGTTACAAAAATGACTGGATAAATGGGTAGAAAGTGTGACTCATGACATTTTTTTTTGTGAATAGTGCGTTGACTAATAATGATGTACTATTGTACGACACGTATTATATTCAGTCATAGTGTTTCTCCTTCTGTTTAAACTTATAATCTTTTTCAATAAATTCAATCATATCACCTACATACACAAACAGGAATTAAAGTATCACATAATGTATAATGGAAAGTGGTGATAAAAGATACCAGGATATGGAAATATTTGAACATAATGTTAAGTATACATGATTGTAGTCTTAAATCAAGAATACGGAGACATCTTCATTTATAAATCTAAAACATTTGAAGAAATACTGAACGTCTTTCGAGGAATACGCCTAGGATTCGAAATCTAAACTCATCGTCTTACAGCACTGTTTACCTATTGCTCCTCTGTGTCAGAGCCAAGTACTCTGTCTAACTAGATAATAACTGGAAAGGGGCAATGCGCGTATCGGTGCTTTACACCGGCACGATAAAGAACTAAGGAAAACAAGTACTTGTCGAAAAGAGGAGTGATGTAAATGCCTGATTTTCCTGTATTTAATGTATTATCACCCCACTCTTTAGGCGGCTCTGAAATGACCATAGCTGTCGACTAGGCTGTTAAACAAGCCGATAAATAAATAAAGTGTATACTTATGGCATTCAGTATGTGCTGGCAGGTATGCAGCTGATTAAAATATTGTAGGCTTTCAGTTAACACGACCAACTCATACAAAAAATAACCCGAATCTAATATTCTTAGCAATTTTGACAAAATTTGAATTATGTAATGCAGATATAAATGTTATTTTATGCATTATTTTGTGTATATATGTTGTACATAATCATAATTGTTGACAATGCACATTGTACACGTCGTAATAAAATTCTGTTCTGCTCTGTTCTATTTTATTCTGTAACAGTAACAAAAAAATCCTAGCTAAACTATCTACTTACCTGGTCAAAGTTTGGCTCGCACAAGTCGATAGTAATACATGTAATAACATGAACAGTTTCTAAATTGTAGACTATGAGAAAGACATTTTCATTTTAGATTAATATCTTATTCATATAATTTCAGAATTTATACGCAGGTCACTCACTGTTCAGGCAGCCATAGTGTTGTCGTTTGTGATCCTCGGGATTATCTTAGATTTTCTCTTCAGGTAGATAATTTTACATCTCAAACAGTTTGATGATTTTGAATTCGCAATCTTTTGTACTAACAAAGTTTAATTAATATGAAATGTGTGCGTATTGTTTTATCTGGCTACAACAAATACTTTTTAAAAAACCTTTCCATGTTTTCAGCTACAAAAAATGGAAAATTTCTACTGAGAGTCAAAGACATCGGTATACATTAAACAAGTTATTTTCTCGTGTCGAAGTTTGCTGTACAGGTCACAGGACGAACAGAAACGACCTAACACCATATACAGTTAACCAATCCAACCGCATCTCTGCACCGAGTACAACTAACCAATCAATCACGGACAACGCATCCGCGCCGAGTACAACTAACCAATCAATCACGGGCAACGCATCCGCGCCGAGTACAACTAACCAATCAAACCCGGTCCGCGTCTCCGCACCGAGTACAACTTACCAACCTATCCCAGCCCACGTCTCCGCACCGAGTACAACTAACCAATCAATCCCAGCCTACGTCTCCGCACCGAGTACAACTAACCAATCTATCCCAGCCCACGTCTCCGCACCGAGTACAACTTACCAATCTATCCCAGCCCACGTCTACGCACCGAGTACAACTAACCAACCTATCCCGGCCCACGACTCCGCACCGAGTACAACTAACCAATCATACGCGGGCCAGTCATATGGATACAACAACAGAGAAGAAGTAATATCTTCTGGTATAGCTTATAACAACAAGAAACTCTGTGTAGCTGTTGTTGGCGTGGATCATGAAGTTCCGGAATCACCGATCAAAAAATCAACTGAACGTTTTCGATTGTACTTTTGAAAGAGTGTATATTTGACGTCGCGTGATATGTAACGTTAATAATTTTAGTGCATGCACACAAAACTTAAGCATTAATTTTGTCCAACAGTCGGCACAATATAAAATTACATTATCAACACCAAGTCATTGTGACGAATTGATATAAGGTTTAATTTGTTTTTTATTCATTATGCACTAAGGCCCATGTGAACAACATAGTTTATATAATGCCAATGGTTCAGCGAAACAATCATATAGACCAATCAATCACGCAGCATGTATTGCATGTTGTTTTATTGTTTAAAACTTCTTTAAATTAGTCGGAAATAACAACACAACATAACAGTTATTCGTGCAGCACAAGTATAAGGATATAATCACTGTGGAACTTATTTACTCTGTTTTTGACAGGGTATTTATTATCAGACGTAACGTATACAAGATTAACAAAATATTAATATTGTCGATATACATATAACATACCACAGTATCTGGATTATATTTTGAACATTCCGAGATATGTATGCTATGGTAGAAACGACTGTTTGATTTTTAGGAAATACAAAATGTATGATCTAGTACAACATTATGTAAAAGACGAGACAGTATTCATTATTTTAGTTCGGTGAATCTCACATGTACATACTAAAATATTGTCTATTTTACATTTTGTAAACATTGAAATGGCTTACTTGTTTATTAAAAATGTACTTTATATGTACTTTATTTTAATTGTACTACATCGCCATATCATTCGTTTGAAATAAACAAAAATGCCTGTATTCTTATTTCCTTCTTTAGTACGATTCTTGATCACGGCAGGTTTTCCTCCATAATTATGTGTAGATGGTGCCGGCTCCTTGTGCAAGGGTAAGTCAGTACTGGTTACCGTCCAGGAAAACTTGTTTGGTGAATCGGCCACCGTAAATGACTGCAAAATGTTGAAAAACGGCGTTAATCCCGAATAAACAAATACATTCGTACTCTAACTTGTCTCAGTTGATATTATATCTGTTTTAACTAATACACAGTCACGTACATATATGATCAAACTGTTCACGATTCTACGACTGACTGATAATCAGAAATAGACGGACCTGTATTTAGAACTATATGTGCAATGTATTTGTATTCATAACTTGAAAGTGATTAATTGATTACCATAAATATGAAATTAAAAATATAATCAAATGCTAGAATTACAGTAAAACTGAATTTGCAAGGTTCCTTAAAATGTTGCGACTAAATGCGAAGTAAATCATAATGTACGTCAAACCTGTGCATAAAGGCCACTCAATGGAAAGACAAAATGAAGCTCTTATTGACAGGAGGCCTTTATTCGAGAGGTGGAGGGGGCATTTTTTCTATATAATCAATGAAGTTTTTAAAAATAAAATTGACCTTTATTCACAGGGTGGTCTTTATTCGGAGGTGGCAGCTAATACCGGTTTGCCTGAATACATGCACGTTCTTTATAGAAAGATATATTTATTTCGACATAAAATGAACATTTACATGGCAATCATAATATTCAAACATACAAATACAATAAATCGATACATGGGTAAGCATGAATTAATAAAATCAACATTAAATGTCAAGGATAACACAAGACAGGGTTCAGGGGATATATAATCAGTGATAATTGAAAAGATGCAGATAAGAATAAACGGAAGTTTATATTTTGTACATAAGGTGTACACACACATTTTATTATCTAAGGTAAATACGTGTGTCGACACACTCGGATACAGAATGCCTAATATTACATTACGATATCTGATATGAATTACCAACTTTTTTATATCCGTTTTGAGTGGAGAGCATACTCGGACTAAATAATGGAAGGTTTGTTTATATTTTATACGTACTTGGCTATTTTCTATAAACACATAATGAAATGGCATATAGTTTGTACTGAAGAATTTGTTTTCCTTCAATGCATGATTTATATTTTAGCTATGTCCGAATGGTGTTACACTTAAAATAAGAAAATGTAATTCGTGTTTGTTTTGTTTACTTTGAATTAACTGCATCGTCCTAGCTAGTATATTATACAGCCATAAAAGGTCTTCATCTGTTTAAACTATTCTTTCACAGATAATTCAAGCAGTTTACCTTCGTATACAGTCAATACGTACATAAGACATTGACATAAACGAGAATGTGTCGTTTTATGTTTGATCGAAAGTGGAGTTTAAAAAGACACCAGGAAGTTAAAATATCTTAACACAAATTAAAGCTTTCAATATTATGCGGAAATATCTTTATCCAACAGGTTTTTACGAATACAGAAGATATTTTGACAAATAAGCCGGGTATTTTTTATCTAAACAAATGGTCTCAGCACTCACAGCACTGTATATTTATTGCGCTTCGGCGCTGGCTGATTTCGAACTGAATTAATAATCTAAATTAGGCCATTCGTACGCGACCAACTCATTCAAAATAACCCAAACCCAACATTTCGAGAAATTTTGACAATACCTTTGTTTTCTTTCTTATATCAGCTTTTCGCTCTCATAGTGAGTAATTTTGCCTATGGTCATCAGATAAGGAAGGGAGGTTGTTTATTTCAAGATGAACCTAACTGATTTCGAGATCAGAAGGTCAACGGCCAAGCCCATAACCGGTTAAAAATCTGAAATTACCTTCCAGTTGGCGTTTAGCGGGCATACATGTGTTTGCAAAACACCTCTAGTTTAATACATGTTAATGGAATTGCATGGACTGCGTTTTAATATTACTAAATGTTATGCTGAAACCTAAACCAATGTAATTGCTTTTAAAAATAAATAAGTGAATGTCAAGTCCCGACAAAAACACATTGATGTCGTCATTGTAATGAAACTTGGCATGAGAACCATTTTTAGCTAAACGTCAATTGCCAATGCTATCCTATTAGCACAACACTTGATTACTTTAATTAAGCATCGTTGTAATCAATAGGTAACCACTACTAAATAGACAGGATGTATTCGTGCGGGCGAGGGTAATGAGGCATTTATTACCTGGATGGTGTTCATATTGCAGGGGAATTATTTTTATGTCTTTTAAATGAAGTGCCTAGAAGGTGCAAGTTAACAACTATCAGTGATGAGTGCTGCTGCCATTTGCCTCTACTACAACATATTGGAACACTTGCCTCAGCTGAGTAGATGTACTATTGACCCTGTATTTGGAGATGGCAACCAACGCCTTCATTACCCGCGCATTGTTGATTATGAGTTAGCTGTGCACTTAACATCTGTGCTAATTCCATTAATGTTCAATATACCCCAGGTCTGGCGAAGACGCCCGCTATGACAGAACTTAATGTGTTGTCACAGGAAAGCAGATGATACTTTGACTGAATGTGATCTAGAATTGTCCTATTGATACAATGTGACGTCAGTGCGATCTTGAAGGAAGGGTACAGCGCATGATACCAATACTTAGTCAATGTATCTCTATGTCGTAAGACTGTCTTAATCTACTAGCCAATATTTCTTCTGTTGCCATGATATGCCCGACCATACTATTACATCAAATATCGTTGTAGGGTGAAACATTCTATGTAACGTTCATCTCGATGGCGCCATACCTTATGCCTTCCGTCCACCAATTTATGCGAAAATCTATAAACTGGTGTTGGCGTGTGGTAGACCAAGTAATGCAAAGCTGTTTTACCCCTTTGTTTCCTTGGCAGTCCTGGTTTGAAAACGATCTCGGAGGTATTTGAGGACAATAATGTCTTATTGACTCTGTGATGCCATAGGTGTAGATAGGTCAGCACCAGAGCCGTTTGGTTTCTTGATTTATTCTGACTACGAGCATGATATTGGGGGAAACAATGTATACTGGCGACAACGTGGTTTGATATGTCCCCGTTACCATACTGACGGTTTATGGCGTTGAGCATCAGCATCATTGAAACGCCCGATAATGTAAATAACTTTTTGATGAATAAACAGGAATTCACGGCTACATACAGTCGATTTAAAGTTAAATGTGAACCGTTGTAAACATTTATATTTTTCCGAGGTAGATCAGTTTATTTACCGGTTACAAAACACTATCGTAACGCACCGTGGCTCAGAGGTAAAGGCTATGATTTTTTTTATTCGTAGCGGCCACGAGCTCAAAACTGCCAAAATGCTTTTTTCTATTAACATATATAGTATTCGAAACTGCAATGTCTTTCCGACTTTCAAGAATTACCCTTCAAATTGTGAAAATCAAAATTAATATCTTGTTTCATATACACAATAACGTGTACTATAACATATACATATAGCATGCAGTAGAGAAGGAGATGGACTGTTTATTACTGTTATTAATCACTTCTTGCGACGAGGAGACAGACACGACGTGTGAATGCGATAATGCGTGTTGAATTTACATGTTTGAATTGAATACAAAATTTAAGGATTTAAAATAATCAATCAAAAACAAACATACAAAATATAGTTATAAAATGACATTAACTAGGTTCGAACCAATGGTTAAAATGATGTATATCTCAAAATCATCAGCACTAACCTTTACGCTATTGAGACAATATTATCTTGAGAAACACTCATACACTCTAGTAACATGTTGTTTTCTTTGACTTTTCATTAGCAATAATTATTGTGCAGTTAGTTTGGTTCCTAGCTTCTATTGTAAACGTATAGAAGTCATCATTGAATTCATGGACGATGCGATAACTGTGGGTCAAAAAGATATTTAAAAAAATGGTTCATCGGGAAACGGACTAAAATTAACTTTTTAGTGGGAACAAGAAGAACTCTAAGTGATATTACGTCAACATAGAGGTGTTTGGAATAAACGTAAAATATTGGCGATGAATCAAACGTGCAAAAGGCATTATTTTAAAAGGATATGAGAACAGACAATATTTTTTATGAAGATTTAAACAGACAATAATTAATAAGGAGATGCCAACTTACAGTAAGGGACATGTTCTAATTTTCAATGGAGCTTCGCAATATAATAATACAATATGTGGTGAAGTTTGGTGATATTTGAAACGTCAATTAAAATAATATTAATAAATAATTGCAACTTTAGGTCTTGTTTTATCACTACGTTGTCAATACGTCTACCACCGGGCATGATATATACATGTATACTCTATACAAATCCAAGGCCTTTATGAAGGCGTTTCACACCTCGTTTTGGTCAATAAATTCCGTCTTAGAAACATTCATTCGATTGTGCTATGATGATTAGAACGCATTAAAAATCAACGCATAACTCTAATTTTAAATTCTGAGCGTCATTTCACAATGCGAAAATGCACCAATGCAAAGATACGACAAAGTTGACTTTGTCGTATTTTCGCTTTTTCGCATTTTCGCTTTGTTGTGACGAAAAAGCGAAAATACGACATGGCCACCATACCACCACTATACACCGTTAGCATGTGAACTTACCTACCCACTTGTCAAAATTTGGCTCGTATAACCTCAAACCAATTAACATTGCTTTATATATGAAGCTGTAAGTGATCAACAAAAATACGAACAGTATCTAAATTGTAAACTTTAAACAGTATTAACATTACATTTGGATTTATTTCTTATTCATATAATTTCAGGATCAAAGGTGACAGCCATTGTTTTCGGTGGTGTATTATTGTTGGTTGTCATAGTCGGACTTTTCTTATATTTTCTTTTCTGGTAAATAATTTTACATCATAGTTATAATGTTCGATAATTTTGAAATCGTAATTTTTTTTGTTAACAAATATATCTAACCTAGTATATAATCAGGGGGGTCCTATGGTCAAATTTTGTGTATGCACAGTTGTCTCAAGGCCTCACCCCTAAGCTTTCAATTTGTATACCATTCTTTGGGCATAAAATCATTTCTGAGAGCAAATAGGAGTGGTACACTACTGATAATGTACGCCTATTGTAATCTGAAATGACGATGGCGTTATTGTATCATCTTTAAGTTGAGACCAGATGAAAATTCTATATTAGATAATTTTAATAAATCTTTCCGTATTTTCAGCTACAAAAAATGGAAAATTTCTACCGAGAGTCAAAGACATCAGTATAAGCTAAACAAGTTGTTTTCTTGTCTCCAAGATTGTTGCACATGTCACAAGGCAGCTAGAAACGAATCTGCGCCGGGTACAAACAATCCGTCAATCCCCGACCAGCCAAACGGAAATAATAATGGCACAGAAGAAGGAATATCTTCTGGTATAGCTTATAACAACAAGAAACTCTGTGTAGCTGTTGTAGGCGTAGATCTTGAAGTCCCAGAATCACCGATCAGAAAATCAGCTGAAACGTATGCGGTTGTAGATTTAGATGACGACACATGACAGCATATATTTGCATTATGAGTGTGTGCATTTTAATTTGTGCGCCAAACTATTGCATTTGTCCGATAGGCCAAAGAACATAAAATTATATTACATACACAAGTTAATTTTGTCTGAATTAACAATATAAGTCGCAACAAAACAATGTTGACAAGAAAGACCAATCAACCATGATGTATGTATTGGTATTAAACGGAAATTCGTACAGTACAAAGCATAAATTGTGTATAAGCATACTGCAATCACTGTGAAACATAAGCCCATCTTATTGCTCATGGCCAGGATATTTATAACAGATATAAAAGGTATATATTCAACAACTATAACCCATACATGTATACATATATGTACGAATACTGTATAAGCAAACTTTACACACAATCTGGATTATATCTACATACCGAGATATACATGCCATGACAGAATCAATCGTTTGTTTTGTTAGATGTACAGCATTTATTAGTCAGGATCGCGAAGTATTTATTTTTTCAGTACGGCGAATCTCATCTGTGCATACTGAAACTGTTGTGTATTTTACGCTTTTGAATTTTGAAATGGCAAACTTGTTCATCGAAATGTGTTTTATGTATATATACTCGTACATTGTAATGTTCAAGACAATCTTTATGTTTTGATTTACTATGTTTAATTAACTACACTGGCTAGTATCATAATTGCTACAAATATTGGCAATTTATGATATTACATGACTGTATTGTTATGTAATGTATAATTATATATACAATATATTGTATTTGTAAATAATTGACAAACAATATAAACTGTCGGGCTTTATATATGCCTTATGTTTGAAATAATTGTCTATTTATGTTACAGATATTTAAATATTTAACATTCGTTTGAAATAAATTTATCAGTACGGTATATAGTATTTGTATTTATAAATTGGCTGGAATCAACTCAGCTGGTAAAGCATCTGACTTGCAAACATGAGGTCACGGTTTCGAGCCCCGCATCGGGTACATTGTTTTTCTCCTCCTGTACATAAATAAATACAATGCGCATTCTTCTTTCGTACTTCAATTATTTTTTTCTCGTTTGATATAATTAAAATTATTGTCTAGTAGGGCCTACGTGTATGGTGTGTAAACATCTACGATCAAGGACTTACAATATATTTACACACAAGAACTTGTACACACACGGATTTGATTGCTTCTAACTGTATACATACGGATCGATGTTGCTAATCCATACACATGCATGTATATGAGTCGATCCTTGTGTGTATATAGAAAATAGAAAACTAATTAACAGATCTAGAAACAACGGTATGATGAACTTTCCAGTGGGTCCATTAAAGACATAACTTATGTACTATACGTACATGGTCTTCGATAGGACCGAGACCGAAATAAAACTTGTTCTTCATTATCACTCGGCCAGGAACAATATATAGACCTAATAAATGGTTTGTTTCTGGTAACATGCTCATTACTAATAGAGTAAACGTATACTTATAGATAAGCATCCCGACAAATGCATTCAAACCCGTTGGAAATAAGTATATTGTATTTTTATTCTTGTAAAACTTTTACGGGTTATCCTGTGCAGTGTCAGATTATAATATTATTTGTTGTTAAGATCTGTTATTAACATCTGTGATATTATAGATAGATAGATAGATTTATTTCGACATAAGATGAACATTTACATGGAAATAATAACATTAAAACATACAAAAACAGTAAATTGATACATGTGTACGCATGAATTAATAAAAACAGACATGTAAAATCAACATTAAATGTCAAGGATTATAACACAAGAAAGGGTTCAGAGGAACCCTTATTTCCATTGTGGTCCTTGATATATAGTGTTGTATGACACAGGAAAATATCACATTTGGGAATAAATTATATGAACAGGTATATATTAAATAAATAAAATTACTTATCACAGTTAAATAGCTATTATAGTAAGATAAATAGAACATTGTAGACAAACATGTAAAAATTTGATAAAAATGAAAAATAATACTTCGAATGAGTAAAAATTATCCTATTTGCCATAAATAAATACGATAATGCTGATTATAAATTAAGAATGATAATAAAAAATTAAACATGCTTATCACAGTATATTTATATATATAAATTAACAATGAAATAATTATAATTAATGTTTTGATGTTATGATGAAATCAATACTGCATCAACAAAGAGAAGTAATCTGAATTGCTATGAGAAATAAAAATATTTTACTATCTATCTGAAAATATGGAAATATACAGACATGTTTAAAACAATTGAATTGTAGAAGCTAAATGGACTGTAAAAATGTTCCTTGACCCTTGATTTAAAAGCAGATGTGGTTCCAGAATCCCTTATATATTTGGGCAAGTTATTAAGTCCAAGCATTATAAAATTTATGCCATAATGAATTTTTGTGGTATTTGAATAATCAGAGACGTATAATAATACGTCTCTGGAATAAGTCATTAACTGATTTATTCCTAAAATTTGTATCACACAGTCACTATAATTATGATTAACATCATTTTAGGGAGACGACAACGATATTAATTTTTTCCTTCACTGAACTGGTTCTCGCTACCACAGTCAGTACCATGGTGCACTGCGACATGAAATAGAAACCAGTAACTGGTTTCTGTTAACTCTGGTTGTACTCAGTCATTCTTTAAGTGCACTGCAACACGTAACGGAAACCAGTTTACGGATAGTCTAAACATCAACAATGGCGGCTGCTCTTTTGAGGTAAGATTTTGCTTTCTGCCTTATATTCCTTAAATCTACAGTTTATTGAAATAATGCCATTGTTTTGCTCCTCTATTTACTAATACATTTTTCCGTTATCGTTATCAATATGACTTTTCTCCATGATTAAATCAGCGGTTGTCCTTGAAAACTGAACAGTAATCTGGCCTTGACATTGTTGATATTCCTTTTTTCACGTTGCGTAAAGTTCGATCCGTCTTCGAACTTGTTACATAATCGCATATACTTTTTTCATGTTAGGATAAACTGTTATATATAGGTAGAAATATGGGTCAATTTGCAAGATGTTAGATGACTAGATTATACTTTTAGACACAGCTGACCATGACACCCTCTTCAATTTTATCACCTTCAACTGGTGACAGGTATTGAATCTGACTAGCATTAAACAAATAAAATCATGTTCACACAATAAGAATATTCACTGAAAAGTATCTAGAAAAAACAGTTGATTATCATAATTATTAATGCAAGGCTTTTTTGAAATCCTTCTATAGGGATTCCCCTTCTATAGCAGTCATTAACAGGCGTCTTCCCTTTGACAGCTCTCAACTTAATTTACTACCCATTGGACTGGAATCACCCACTTCACTGTCTTTTTAATTAATGATAATTTATAAAGTTATGCTGAAAAATAAATTAAATATTTTAAACACTGTCAACAGTCTTCGAATTAGTGGGTTGCCCCCCTGCCCAGAAGTATTTCATTCACTCTTTAAGTCTTTTGGGGGACACCCTAGTTTTAGAGAGTTTCCTTCGTAAAGTATATAGTCGGGCAAACCTGTCACAAAAAATCAATTCAAAGACTGTGTCAACATACATCCTATTGATAGTACTGCTTCAGCATGAAGCTCTGTGGTTATGAATTTGTTTACTTTACAAGAACAATATTTCAATTTGTAATATCCGTGGTATGTATTCCAAATGTTTAATCTCAGAGACAAAAGGATTATAATAGATGTCGCCATCTTGGAATTTAAAATGTTCGACTGATGTCTTTTTCAATGCTTATACTTAGACATTGTGGATTATAAATGTATCTCAATATCTTTAAGGAATGTGTTGCATCTTTAACCAATTGCCCGTGCCCTATTGCCAGAGTTTTTTAAGTACAATCAACTGATTCAAGTTCGTAAACACCCGATTACAGCTGTCGGACATTGCCAAGTAAACTGTATAGCAATGCATTGTGGGATCGTCTCTCGATATCGTTTAAGCTGTTTTTAGCAGTTGCGAATCCATGTATGTATATAAGTACTTGATAAAGTCTCATCAATTCAAATATAAGTTGAAGAATTAAATCTTAAATGGCTCGATGAACAAATTCAACACTGTGTTGGTAAAATCATCCATAGTTATCTCACCTATTCAGTATTGCTACAATTATATATATTGGTATAAATTCTTCTTTCAGAAACCTTGGACGACAGAGTTTGATGGGTAAACAGAAGGGCGTGCTTTGCATGGTTAAATCATGGTAGGTTGTTTAATCTTCTTTTTATGCCCCTGACATCTTTGATGTCGGGGCATATAGTGATTGCCCTGTCCGTCCGAGGTTAAGTAGATTTTACCGTCTCATCTAGCACCAATACCGCTTGCTGGAAAGCTTTGATACTTACACAGTTGTTGCGTATGATCATTCTCAATCCGCCCGTATCAAGAAATCCCACTTTCACCTTGACTTAATTTGGACTTAGAATCAATGATTCTGTACCAGGTTAAGTAGATTTTACCGTTTCGTCTAGCATCAATACCGCTTGCTAGAACGCTTTGATACTTACACAGTTGTTGCGTATGATCATTCTCAATACACCTGTATCAAGAAATCCCACTTTGACCTTGACTTAATTTGGACTTAGAATGATTCTGTACCCGGTTAAGTAGATTTTACAGTTTCGTCTAGCACCAATACTGCTTGCTAGAACGCTTCCATACTTCTACAGTTGTTGCGTATGATCATTAACAATACACCAATATCAAGAAATCCGACTTGACCTTGACTTAATTTGGACTTGGAATGATTCTGTACCAGGTTAAGTAGATTTTACCGTTTCGTCTAGCACCAATACTGCTTGCTAGAACGCTTCCATACTTCTACAGTTGTTGCGTATGATCATTCTCAATACACCCGTATCAAGAAATCCCACTTTGGCCTGGACTTAATTTGGACTTAGAATAATTCTGTACCAGGTTAAGTAAATTTTACAGTTTCGTCTAGCACCAATACCGCTTGCTAGAATGCTTTGATACTTCTACAGTTGTTGCTTATAATTAAATGACCATTCTCAATCCACCCATAATTATCAAATACTGACTTTGACCTTGGCATTGTTCACATGGGCTGTTGCTGCACAAGCATGCCACCGGGGGCATACATGTTTATTGAACGCAGCGTTCTTGTTTTTATTTTGTAAGTGTCTTATGTCATGATGGATTTGTCGTATTTAGTGACGTAATTCTTCTTAAAACTGTTCCGTTTTATTTTTAATATTATGTCTTTTCAATGTTATCAATATTTCTAATACAGCATCTTAAGATTGTTACGATATAAAAGATTAGTCAGTGTTACCCATCAAATGCTTAGATAAATGTATTTCTTATTTGAAATTATATACAGAAATTTTTTTAGTACAGTCAAACCTGTGTTAATGAACACCTCCACGTAAAGGTCATCTTGCAGGGATTTTTTGGTGGCGATTTTATAGCCGAAATTCGGTCATATTCCCAATGGAAAATTGTATCTTTTTTTCTCAATTCACAGACAAAAATTCCCAATCAAAAATTTTTTTTATTAATTTTATAAGTTCATTAACATCACTTTTGGTAGTAAATACCTTATTCTGCTACTGTTCTATGGGAGAATAAGTAGAATAAGTTGTACATTACAAAAATTGTAGTTATACATTTTTCCCAATTTTGATTAAAACACAGCGAAAAATTCCCAGTCCCAAGGGTATGGGTCATATTCCCAAAATACCGAGAAAAAAACCTGTCTTGTGACTAAGGTCATTCTTTTGAAAACTCATTGATTATTTAAAACAAAATGACCTCCAAGTAAAGGCCACATTACATATTTCCGTAGGATGACCTTTGTTCACCAGTTTAACTGTAAATGTGAGGATAAAGCTGTTGTAATAATTATTTGACAACTACATGTATATCTACTCTTACAGCGGCCCTATGAGTACTGAACAAGCTTACCAACAGATGGATGATTTCTGGAAAAAGAACAGAAAACTGAATCGACCACTATCTCCTCATCTTAGAATATACAAGTAAGTTGTATATAGCATTACAAGGATTTTTAGGAAAATGGGAAGATGCTGGGTAGAATAGAAGGAGGGGTGGGAATGCACAAAATAGGCTTATATTGGAAATATTTACAATGCAAAATATGGGAAATATGAATTATGATTTTTATACCCCCACAAACAAAGTTTTAGAGGGGTATATTGGAGTTATTATGTCAGTTGGTCGTTGGTCGGTCTGTCCACATACAATATCACAAGTTTGTGGAGCGAACTACTTCCACATTCTTCAGGCCATTGCAATGAAACTTGAAATATGTTATCACCATGAACTGAAGTGTACATGTGCAAGACACAATTTTCATGCCCAGCATTTCACTCATTCCTAGGGCTGTGTATTGTCAGTCCAGTTGTGAGACGAACCAGTTCGCGATACGGCCATGCAAAACGCAGATCGGTTTGCGACCCTTCTGAACTTTATATCAATAAAAAAACTTTTTACTTGCTCCTGCTGTTATCTATATAAAAACATAATCAAAGAACCATATGACAGTAATTCATACCTTCTATCATAAAACGTAAAACATCTCAAGATAAATTTTATAACTAATTTACTTTTAAAAATCAAGTGAAGTTAACAGGACATTTCCAAATTAAAAAAAAGAGCCAAACAGTTGAAAAAAAGGAAATTAAATATATAGCGGTGACCCGGATAAGAGTTTCGGGATACTCAGATTTTATCTCTATATGCTGTTTTATCAATGGATTTCGCGATTTTTCCCAAAACCAGAGGGCTTATCCCAAATAGCTGTATAAGAACATGGTTAACCAAAACATAAAATGAATTTAGATTTGACTGCGTTTTGACGAAGTGTGGCTCTAAAGCTAGCAAGCACACAAATACCGAAGTCCGGTTTTGAGCAAGTACCAACGTCTTTCCAGGCATGTTATTACTCCAGATACTGACAATGAACTTAACTTATTGTTACATTGGTAGCTTTATGATACTTTTGTTTTCATTCAATTCATTGTTGCGTTAAAGATGAAGATAAGTTTGCGAACGTTGCGAAACTTCGGTGTCCGAATATTTGTGTCCGAACTTTTGTCATGGATCGCGGACTCTTGAGAGTTCGGATATTCGTTACAGCCCTACTCATTCCAGAGTTACATGCCCTTTAACTTAGCCATTTAGTGTACTGTGTCAAAGCGGTGGTGGGGGTATTAGTCACCTTTGTGACAAGCTCTTGTGACAAGTTTTTCTTGGGGGGGGGGGGGGAATATAGCTTATTTTCCAAGGGGAAGTTGCTGGCTATCAGTGTCACTTTCTTAGTAAAAAAATCTGCATTGTTTCAGGTTCATAGAATAAATACATGTATACCCATTCTTAGTAATCTATGTGAGATCAAAATTAGGCATAAATCATTAGTGTACTATTCAAACATTGCTTTTAAAAGTGATTCTTATGAAATTTTGTGCAGTGTATGTGATAATTACATATCAAATTTGTGTTATTTACCATCTTGTTTGTCATCAATAATTTAGAAACCATTTAGATGGAGTAAATGATTTTGTGCATACCATATGCTTCCTGAAAAATGCATATCAGTCAATCAAGAATTTGTAATTTTCTTTTTGAGCTGTCTAGGTTTGTGGGATATGGATATAGCTTAAGTTAGAAATATATGTGTGTACTAACTTACTATACATTAATATGACACTCAAATAAAAAGACAACATTTACTCTTACAGTATGTGTGAATGGAATTATGTAATTACTCTTAGAAAAATGGTAAATAGCAATTTGGTAGATGCATCAATTTTCATGCCTTATTATACACAGTTCTATTAGTTGTTATTTATATAAATCTCATTATTTCAGACCAGAACTACCGATGATGACCTCACTAGCTCACAGAGTTACTGGTATCGCCATGGCTTTAAGTATGTATTTAACTGATAATTGAATGATACTTAAACACATGATAATCGTCTTTTACAATTTAACAATGAAATGGCTGAATTTTGCTGTACAGAATTTAATCTTGACTCTGTGGTGATTTCACTTCTTTAAAATAAACTCAATCAAAATGGTTATAGATCAATAATTGCAGAAATTCAAAGATACTAAAACTTATCTGAAACACTATGAAATTATCACAGTAATTTGTATTGGTATAAATTTAACAAAATGTTATTAAATGCTCATTGATTTTGAGTCCATTCTTTTATACTTATTCTGTATTTTTGAATGGATTACTCTATTGACCAATCAGTCAATGTGTATATTTTATGGATAAATGATTTCTTTATCTTGTTGCATACAAGTACATGCTACTTAGCAAGATTTGTATATATTTTTAAAATTTATTGATGTATTATTTCTGTATTTTGTTGTATAATACTGTGAGATTTGTATATATTTTATTGTTAAATTATATATTTATTTTTGTTGTGTAACACTACGAGATTTGTATGTATTTTATAGATGTATTATTTATATATTTATAAGATTTATGTTTATTTTATTGTTACAGCTGTGTCAGGAGCATCTATATTCTTCTTCCTGGCTCCAGGAGATTACACACATTACTTGAATCTTGTACAAACTCTTGAACTTGCACCAGTTCTAATTGTGGCTGCTAAATATCTAATAACTTTACCATTAACATGGCACTATCTGAATGGAATTCGTCATCTGGTGAGTGTTTCTTCACAAAATAAACAGAATCATGGGTTTCCAGTCTTACTACCTTCCCTATATATTTGCTTATAATAAGGTGGATCACAGAAGCTGCAAAATTACCCAGCATATCAAACTAGATAAAGTAATTTCTGATGATTGATATTTGATGGAATTGTGTATTAAAAAAGTTTAATCCTTTTCGGGGAAATTAAAGGCAAGAAGTATTATTTTATAAAGGAATCCTGCCTGTGTATGATTAGTTGATTTTAAAAAATCATATTCTTGATACTTCCATCTGAAGTTCTCTGATTGTTTTTTATAGTCTATAGTAGACAGTATTGATTGCCATGTATATACTGGTGGGTATGAACAAATATTTAATGTTTATCTAATGGCTGTCACTGTTTTCTAACTGTTTACCTTCCAATTTCAGTCCTGGGACTGGGCTCTTGGATTCGGACTACCAAAGCTTTATCAAACAGCGTACTTCGCCGTACTTATGACGCTTCTTGTTTCGTCGGTTCTTGTGTTTGGTTTCTAAATGACTTCCGTGATCAAAATGCAACAAGGACAAAATAATGCAGTGATGTGTTGATACGGTTGATAGACTGGTTTATGTTGCCTGAATATGTTTATAATAAAAATCGATCACAAATAGCTGACACTGTATTCTCATTATGTGCTTTGCTTTTGTATGTAATAACACACTTTATGCAGTCTTCGCCCAACCCACAAGCTCAAAGCCAATTGCTAGTAAAGTTCTATAAATTACTTCTTAAAAGTTGTGTATTTGGGTTAGTGGTTAATTGTTTGTTTAGACTTGTGCTTTAAAAATTTGTTTTAACACTGTTAATTAATGTTAATATTGGATAACTGTCCAAGAAGGTTTTATAAATGTTGATCGTTGCATATGTATGCTTGTTCAATATTTTATTTTATTAATGAAATCAT
The DNA here is from genome assembly GCA_964023205.1 of Lutraria lutraria. Classification (NCBI taxonomy): domain Eukaryota; kingdom Metazoa; phylum Mollusca; class Bivalvia; order Venerida; family Mactridae; genus Lutraria; species Lutraria lutraria. The sequence continues at coordinate 23,817,600 of OZ026843.1, forward strand.
GTTAAAGACATTTTTTTGAAAATGGGAATTGTGTAATTTTTAAGTTTGGTGCACCTTATACTCATATTGATTTTGTATCCGTATTATCTTACAATGCTAGAACATGTTTGTGTTGTTTCATGTCCTAAACTCTTAAGTTTTACTTATAAATGTATAGTGTTACTGTGCATGACTTCTACACATTCTAGAGTTTTTCTGAATTTTCTCAAATTCTTTCGAAATAAAGCTTGTGTGTTTTACTACAATCAAATTGAACTTTTGTAAGAACTGCTGCAATTTGCTGATATTTATTATGATATACGCATTGATACACATTTTGTCTTCTCTATATAATAGTGTGATACAGTTAGTGCTATTTATAATCTTTTTATTTACTCGTTTGCCATATTGTTTTATACTGTGTTAAATTCCTTTGTTTTGCTTGGTCTAGTTTAGCATTTGTTAGATATTCAGTGGTCATATATCAGGTTTGCAAACCAGCTGATATAACTGTTGTACTGTATAAATTCAGTGTTATATGTCATGTGTCAAGTTGGTGGAATAAAATAACTAATAATTATGTGAATCTTTAAGGCTTTTCTTTGTTGATTTTTTAATTCATTCGTTTTATCACAAAATGTAATTCATAAATTACCCAGCTATTTAAGGAATTCAATCTAATACAAACACAATGTACTCTGATGCACTAAACAATGATAATACCGTGTCTACACTGTGTTATATACTAGTATTATGTTTTACACATATTGTCATGGTAAAAAAGTGACTCATGTATTAAAATACAGTAAGTACTCATAGAAACTGAACTTACTTGCGCTGCAACATTGACAAAGGAACTAAATTCAAGAATAGCATATCGAATATAGAAAAACATAGTACTATAGGTCCGCATCAAAGTCACTATCATTGACGGACGGTCCTACACTAGTTAACTTATATCTTTGATCACAACTCTTAACCAGTATAACGAATGGGTGAGTGCCGCATCTCACCCCGCCCTTTATTATTATTATATACACCGGGCTTTATTAGATACCACATGATGATTGATTTTAGCCAATCACCAGGTGCAGCATTGTACATTATTAACCAATCGACGTCAGCATCGACGTCATTAACCCGATGAATTACGTTATGGAATAGCATAATAAATATGAGTAGTCCATATTAATACACACAACTATTATGAAAATATGAAAACAACAAACATTGCGTCAATCTTTGAACATTGCTGTAAATTCATGCTGGAGACACTTCTGTTATTGTAACAGTATTTGCTAACCAGTTGGAGGCCAAATCAATTTTAATTTTCCTTCAACTGAAGATATTAAAGACATCCTCCCATTTACGACGTGCTGGGAGGGAACTACTAGTCTGGAGTTCCTTCCCATTAAACTATGTAATTGTAGAGCACGTCCGGGAACCAGACTAGGGAACTACGGCATGGTACCTTTCCCCAGCAAACGTCTAAAACGTAGCATCAAACTAGGTAGCTAAGTTGCTAATGGTGTCGCCAGTAAATTTGAAAATATACTTGTGGTAACTGGTCGTGGTTTCTTAAATGTGATTATTGAAACTGAGGTATCAGTAGAAGATTGATCCATGACACTTGACTTTGACGGTATGATATATTGGATGGAACGTGTCGACATTATAAACGGAACAGCTTCAACAACAGATTGGTCAAAACTTGACCAATATACGGGAACATTGACTGATTGGTTCATTAGGGTTCACTCTTTAGCGATGTGGTTGAGTGTTAATTTATTTTAAGTTTTATGTTGAAGATGTTTTTATTAAAGATGTATTATACGAACCCATCTCGCAAATAAGAAATTCATTCCGCAAGATCGGGTGCATTCCGTACTTTATATCTATCCGGTAGGCGGAGTTACGGTTAACTGGTGTCCTCGCCCTGCTAGTGTCTTTTAGCGATTCCCATGTATTTAGTAGCGAAGCGTACTATGAATGAAACTTTTGTGCGGATGAATACTGAATTATTAAACTCAATAATTTTACAGTTTGAAATGCCATTACAATTTAATTATTCAAAATGAACATAATCCTACAATATATCCAACTTGTATCATAACTGCAATCGATAGAGTTATACAACCGATGGTACTATTTTTCAACGCGAATGTATGGCGTCACGTTTTTGTCAAAACAAACTGGGTGTATAACTATGGAAGCACTCGCTTCGCTTTTGCTTTTAAAAATGGGTTCCCAGATAGACATTAATGCAAATTTAAAGGGAAAATAACTCAAAGGAATGATATTGTTTCTATCATGGAAACCCATAAAAAATAAATATTTCCAAAATCTGTCCGCCCCATTCTATGAAGAAAATAGGGTGTTACGATCGTAATACCTTAAGTATGAGTAAATCTTATGAATCAATATGATAGCTTAAATATACGTACGCTTCGTCTGCAAAGTATCAAATGAAATAAGCGGTATAGATAGAAATCGAGCAGTGAGTCGTGACGGAAGGTCATGGACTGTTCCATTCTTTAAAATAGGGATAAGTAATACAATGACCAAGTACATTACTAAACACGACCTTACATTTGTAGGCCACTGTTGGCCTCTTACATTTGTAGACCACTGTAAAAGGCCTAGCTACGTGGTCCTGAAATCAGTGCGCCGCACTAGTAACATTATTAAACTGAATTGTGTTTTCGTGTCCTTAATCTTGCAACTATTTTTTTCAAATAATGCATTGCTCGTGATTTCGGTGCATTTATGTTTTGAAAGGTATATATATCATATGCAATCAAAATCAAATTCTGTTCAAATAATGTTCCTAAGTATGTAGAGGATGTCATGTTATATAACTTAATATAATGAAGCAAAATATTAGATTCTGACAGTGGCGCAAGTACAGATACTGCTAATGAACGCAGTAATTGAAATTTCATTAAATTACCTGAAATGAAATTAAATGAAATACATATGAAATTCATTCCAAATATTGAAATAAAATTTTGCAATAATAAAATGCCAAATATCAAATAAAAATGGAAAGGAAAAACGTTCATATGTGTTTCGAACCCATAGCATCTTGACTACCAGGCTTCAAAAGTAAAATGGTTGACGCCTTTACCGATCGCGCTACGCACTTAGTCTCAACTATAATGGTCAAATAACTGATATTTATATATTACGGAAACCTACGAAACGTTCCGAAAAGCCACTCACCCTACAAAATGGACTTAGCTGATCTTTGATCATTCACAGGTCGTTGTCGGACTATAGTCCTATTCATAAAATACCCATGTACCCCGCATAGACCGTGTTGCACGATTATAAACGTGGAGTTGTGCATATACGGCATATTATTATGGGAGGTTTGTTTATATTTTATACGCATTTATCTATATTTCTTGAGATACGTGATAAAATGACATATAACTTTTGTACTGAAGAAATGGTTCTCTTTCAATGTATGTTTTACACTATTGGCTTTATCCAAATGGTGTTACACTTAAAATTTAACTGAGTAAATCATGACATTTTTGTAAACTTATGTTGACTAATAACGATGTATACATTGTACTGTTCAGTTAGGATAATTGTAGAGTGACGCAGTGGTCGAGTCCACTTTTATTGTGTAAAATCGTTGTCAAATTATCAGTAGACATGTAGGCTAACTATATGACTTACAAATTTCGTGCAGCACATTAACTGTCGGCGTAACGCAGTTGGTAACGATGTTGTCTGTTAATACACCTATTTGTGTGAAATTATTGGTGGGAGACCGCGATTTAGTATTTTTTCGCAAATTATTTTCTATTTCTATGTATATATTTTTTTAATTTCGTCAATTTTGTCATTTTCTTTTTTCGTTTTTGTAAGGATTATACTAGATCTAGTGCTTATATTATTATCATTTTTATCGTTCGGTATATCGTTACATGTAATAAGCATGATAAAGAATAGTCTCAGACATTTCGTAGTAATTCTGGTAATTACGACTTGTTCGCTATTAAAAGTCCATCTATTTTCAGCCATATTTAGCTGCATTTTGCAGTTGGCCTTCAGATAAGTTGGCAATACAATACAATGTTTATTTCTCAAGTCAGTACATATACATGACAATATGAGCATACATAATCGTATGATACAAAGAAAAGAGTGTGAGGCTTGACAAAATATTGGAAGAAACGTACACCTCACAGAATTTTAATAAAAGAGCAAGTAGTTGTTTCATGTTTGTCAATTTGAAGTAAGTCAATAAGTTTGTAAACGAAGTACTTGTGCACGTTACTAATACCAAGGACTTATATATATACATTTTTTGAATATAAGTCCTTGCTAATACTGCAAGTACTTTTTAACTACACACTTCGCGTTTAACAGGACAAAATGTATTCTTATTCTTCACAGTTTACTACTAAAATATTATAACAAACCTACCTATATACTACAATTAATTTGCGGCTGAGCTGAAGTTGAAAAAGAAAACGAAAAAAAGAGACAACTGATGAGGTTTGAACTCGCGATAAAAGTTTAGCTCCTTGACATTCTAAAGGCTTTACCAACTGCGCCAACCGGACATCTACAATTGTATTGCTAAACTGTAATACTATATTTGCTTCTTATAAACCCACTTTACCTGTTCAGATAATGGATGTTAACTTTTGTGTATACATAAAATGAAACGTCACTATCACATTATCGTAACTGGACAGTACATGCATAATTATATGACGTCATCTGTTCCGTGAAACTATCCAATTATGTAGGGTCAACAAACACAATACTTGTTCAGCTCTTCCGTGTAGGTTGGCTTTATAAGATGTACAAAGTGAAGACGATAATCACTAATTGTATTATAATTACTGAGTACTTCTAACTTTACACGATCGCCGTCTACTGTGACATACATGTATTTGAATTAAGATCAAATTGAGAGATTTCAATGTGAGACAATCACCCTCTAATCAATGAAATATTTCGTGTATTTTATGTTCTAGATCTATTTAAATACGTGTAGTTGCATTGCAGTACAAATAAAACGTTTACAATTGCGATTTCCATAGGCGATCGCCATCTCTTGTAAAATTTCGTGTCAGTTTACTGGCTAATTTGCATTGAAGTAAAAATAAAACGTTTCCCATGTACATGATATTTGGATTAAGATTAAACTAACAAAATGAATGGTAGGTGCTAAGCAATAGTTAACTCCTCGCTGTGTCGCTGCATGAATAGAACGTGGTTAATATACTAGAATTATACATATTAACATATTAACGCATGATTAAATTTTGTTCAACTCTGCTGTGTATGAAGTCTAAAGTTCTTCCTGTGCGTGTATACTAGACTTATTAGTCACGTTGTGTACGCAATATTGTTAACGCTTATATATACAAATGAGGCATTATAAAATCAATAGAATCCAAAATGGCCACTACGCATGCACAATCATGTAAACGTTTATATGCAAATGAGTTACTATAAATAGAAACTAGGTCATCCAAGATGGCGCCCATTTGTTTACAACTAATCCGACCCCTGTGCTACTGTTTTATCCTTCTATTTTGTATGTTTCTGCCTGTTGGGTGTGTTTGTAGTTGATGTTTGTTTCGGGAGTTAGCATTTGAGGAAAGCGGGATTCCTCCATTTAAAGCCATATTGCACGGCTTTAAATCACTTTCTTATCTATCAAGAAAAACCTCTGATTTTAAGCGAAATCAAAGTCGATGGTGTCAATTGTTTTTTCTTATTGTTTGGTCGTTTCAAACTATTCTTTACGAAACATTTGAACAAATGTTTGCGTATATAAATATGATACAAATGAAGAGTAATCATAAAACATTATATGTATATAGCTTTTATTTAAATAAAAGTTGTTCAATGTAGCAAGAATTTACATAATTTACAAACATCAATGTGTATTTATCAGTAGAAATCTAAATAAATCCCATACACATTCTTTGGTAACGAATTTTTTGTTACAATATAATACACGGTCGAAATACACAGCATGCCACAATGCAAGAAGCGAACTTTGTTCAAAAGTTTTTGTCTTTGACATAAAAACCATTGGTAAAATAAATCTTTTTTGCTACAAATTTTCCGTCACATAATGCACTTTACATCAAAATGCATAAAGTGAAGTTTGGTTTTCATTCACAATTTTTGTGAACCAGATAACACTTTATCATTCGTACAGTATTGTTTTCTCTCTGCCCCTGGGGTAAGTGCCTCTTTCCATTCTTTAACATCAGATTTTGAATTACACTTTAAAGTAAGTCCCTCAGAACAACCGACAACAGATGTGTCACTTTTTAATTCAATACGGAGTTCTCCGAGACTTACACTTAATCTACATTTGCTGATATTGACTGATCCGTATTTAATTGGACCATCTTTTTCCGAATAAAACTCTGCCGTGTGATTCGTCAAATCTTTTGTTACAACTAGATGTAACTTCTGTTTTCCTTGTCCGTTTTTGTTTAGTAGAAACATATCTCCAGATTTCACCAAATTACCTTCCGTTGTGTTGATCTTTCTCTGAACATATTTCGGTGAAACCAAAGCACGGAACGACATCTTGAGTGTTGTTACGATGTCAGGTACGTCGTGAAATCCAAAACAAAAAAATCAGTCTTAATCAAGAAAAGAGATTGGAGCAGCGCTAGTCGTTAGTCGGTTGCTTACTTTTGCTTTGACTAAAATAACATGCATAGAACGCTTATAAAGGAACTTGTCGGTATGCTAACTCACATATGACGCACAGGTCTAAAACGTTCAACAAAAGTAAAGGTTGTTTCGTTCGTCATTGATTTCTACATTTGGTTTTGCATTGACTCAATGCATTGACTCAAATAGCATGCGTAGAACGCTTATAAGTGTGCTAATTAGCACATGACGCATAGGCCTCCCGTGTTTGACATTTAAAGTTCTGTAAAGATTGCCTCTTTCGTCAAATACTCTTTTCTTCAAACGAGAATGTCCAATAATTTGGACCTTTGGTATGTTAAAAATAAGCACCAATCGAATCAGACGCATTTTTACCATTAAACGTGCGTAACAGGCGACGTGTTCAACTCGACATATTATGAGTACGTGTTTTAAAATATTCGTCACTGACAAGTCACCCATGCATCTAAGAATGACGAATTATACTTTATAAGGTTGAAATAATTTCAGTATAAAATGACTTATTTTCTATCGGGGGTCTTTTATGGTCTTGTGAAGATACGATGATATCATCAGCGGTCATAGCTTGTAGATAAGCAGACAGAAGCTGATTGAAATTAGAGAGGTGGGGAAATCGTCAGTCCGTTGGAAGTATATGCGTTAAATTTCATTAAAATTTAAGCACACGCTCTGTAAGGGATGTTCAACTCGCATGAATGCTAAGTGGTGGAGAATGCGTCGAAAACGTCAAATTGAGACGTGTATATTGTGGTTTCAGGATAAATTTTAGATTTAGATTTATTTTCCAAAAACAATGTTCATAGCATGGTATGCCGGTCATAAGATCACAATCGGTGTCATATTGTACACTTTTTTAAAATTACTACTAGACAATTAGGCTGACTATATAATTTACAAATGCCGATAAAAAAAAACACCAACTGTCGGCGTAGCGCAGTTGGTAACGATGTTGTCTGTTACATTTGTTGTGAAAACATCAGTATGAGACGCCACATATAAAAATTCATTTATTTACATTTTTATTTACAAAACATTATAATATACATTGATGTCTTTCTACGTCAAAAGACTCGAAACACATGTTTTAAAGGACCACAATGGAATTAGAAGATCTATAGTCATTTTCTGTAATATCCTTTGTCATAGAATGGGCATGTCAATGAGCTATATTCATATGTATTTATTTAATATATATCTTACAAATTTGGTTTTCGTATCTACTTCATTTCATTAGGTAAATAATTTATAGTTTTGTATACTATGTGTACGACTACAAGTGGTAATATTTTCTGTGCTGTTATTAGGTCGACAGAAGTTTTTTTTCAATACGATGACATATGAAGCAGATTTCTGAGGAAGTCATCTTTTAAAAATGAAATTTCCATTTGGATTGATATCTTATTTATTAAATTTCAGGAGCAGAAGTGATAAGTTATCTTCGGTATGCTTGGCCTACATTCTTTGTGGCTTTAACTGTCGGTCTTTTCTTATATTTCATCTTCAGGTAAATACTTCAACATCTTAGTTAAAGTATCTGGCTTGGATGTCAGGTCAAATCAAGTTTCACCAATTTATATATTTAAAAATTAAACCATACATATTTGCTAAAATAAACCCACTGTATAAAGTACATTGCAAGTAATTTGAAACAAATATTACATTTGACTGGTCTTCTATAAACCAATATCGCACGTAATTTACACATTTTTCAACAACGATAACTACTCTGTATATAGGAATATATTACCACAAGAAGCCTTAAAATGACTATAAATGTATAAAGCAGGGAACCGTGCCTCGGGTTTTTATAACGTCATCGGTTCGTTAGATACTTGACTTTAAAGAAATTCCGTACCCAGAACCCCGCTGTTTATTACGTAATACTCCATAGATAAAAATGTATTAACATTTCCGCTACAAAATACCGAAAACCGCTTTGAAATCCGTCATCAAAATAGACGACAATGTTAATTCGAAAATGACGCCCACTGTGTTCTTTTAAGCTGAGCATTTAACAATTAAAGTGTCGGATCATTATCGTCTCATGAAATCAACGAATTTGACGCATTTCAATTTGATAGCCAATCAAAACCGCTTATGTTTACGGTTCAATAATTGAAACCACGTCCAGGTTTGATGTGTAGTAAGATATTTTATAACAGATTTTTGTCATTATTGAATTAATAGTATAATATCGTACCAATGCAATGTACATTACGTTAGAGATGCTTAACGCTGATAAGGAAAAGTCGATAAAGGAGTGCAGTATTTATCGTAATAAAACACCATTTTTGAGCGTTCGGTTAGAATTTCTTTTGCTTGGTATTAAAATATGATATTTAATCTTTGTAAATAACGTAAAATATCATTTTACATTATTTTAATGATTTTAATCAAGCCCGATACGTTAAACAATTCGGTAATTTCGAATATGTAAAATATTGTACTGACAAATATATCTTGTAAACACATGATATAATGCACGCGTATTGTTTTATTGTGAAAATAATAACATGATTTTAAATGTATGTGATTTTCGTGTTTTGTTTTTCAGGGACATATCTATGATAAATATATTAAACAAATATGTTTGCATTTTTTCAGTTACATGAAATGGAAGTTTTCTACCGAGAGTCAAAGACGTCAGAATAAACTAAACGAGTTCTTTTTTCGTGTCGAACTTTGCTGCACTTGTCACCGGACGATCAAAAACGACTGCACGTCGGATACAGACGACCAATTATTAATCCCGGACCACGATTCCACAACCAGTATAACTAACCAATCTATCCCGGACCACGACTCCGCACAAAGTACAACTAACCAGTCAGTCCCGGACAAGGACTCCGCGCCGAGTACAACTAACCAATCAATCCTGGACCACGACTCCGCACCGAGTACAACTAACCAATCAATCCTGGACCACGACTCCGCACCGAGTACAACTAACCAATCAATCCTGGACCACGACTCCGCACCGAGTACAACTAACCAATCAATCCTGGACCACGACTCCGCACCGAGTACAACTAACCAATCAATCCCGGTCCAGCCAAATGAATACAGTAACAACACAGAAGAGGAATTATCTTCTGGTATAGCTTATAACAAAAGAAACTCTCTGCAGCTGTTGTAGTACCGAAATCACCGATCATAAAATTAGCTGAAACCTTTGCGAATGTAGATTGGAATGGTGTCACGTGACAGTGTATATTTGGCGTCACGTGACAGTGTACAGTTGACGTCACGTGACCAGTATGATGTGAATGCACTATTCGCTTACGTATTTTAGTTTGTGCGCAAAACTTGAGACTTTTGTCTGACAGACCGTACAACATGAAATTACATTATGGATACAAATTTATTACATCTAAAGTATATGTCGCAACAATTAAAGTAACGCTATACAGACCATTCATACCTACTGTATTTACTGGAAGCTGTTTTATCGTTTTAAATTTGCTTAAAATAGTAGGAAATAAAACATAACATGATATAAATTAATTGCACAAATGCATATTTGTAATAAAACTAGTCCTTCATTATCACGAGGTCGGGTACAACATGTCAGGGAAAAGTCGGACTTTACCTATTGTTGTTGTTGACTTTTGTAGTCTCTGATACAGAATTGTTACCATTACATCTTTTTAAAACAAAACAAAAATGTCAACACCTTGCAAAGCACACATTTGGCTTCTAGTTTATAAACTTAATATAGAGATATTACAACTAATCGCAGTATTGCATCCGTACCAAAAATATTATATCAAAAATATAGTATAAAGTAATTTAATATTAGGCCACACGAAATTGATCACCCGTTTGTCGTGTTTCGCCATTCTTGTTATTCATAAAATGAAAAATGTATTTTTTACCCGCCCGCACCAATAGAATTCGTGCGCTTGTAACTAAAACTGTAAATCTTTTAAAATTTATAGAACAGAATATTTCCTCCTAACCATTATTACACGTGAACAATAAAGACCTTTACTAGATACATTGATTAATATTGAATAAAATACTAACAATTCACAAAATGTGTTTCTTAATGACAAAGCGTGTTTAATATATTTAGCTAAGTTAATAAGTATAGCTTTATTTTCAGTACTAATCAACTCCATAAATTTATACATTGAAGATTTTACAAAATAATATCTTTTTATATACTGCTTACGCAAAGTTTCAAATTTTGGACATATACATATAAAATGGTATTCGTCTTCTACATCTGAAGAATCACAATTAGAACAAATTCTCATATTTCGAGGAATAAAAGTTCTTGAAGTTCTACCGTTTGGATCTTTAACGGGTGAACAGATAAACGTAACCTGCAAAAATAAAACCGTAAATCACGTGGTAAAATATTGAGATATCTTCCATAACAGAGTACATGTTTAAAATGCTTATAAATACTTAAAACAGAACTTCTTTCTATATTAGCGTATCATTCTTGTTTATACTGATCATTTACACGTTCTTTAAAAATAATGGGAAATGTTTTACAATCAACCACATAACTATCAGCAAAAACGTATGAAAATTCATAATCATCTAACATATTTTTAACATTGGAGACCCAATTTTTTAACCCTTTTTTGCAATCAATAAGACTTAAATTATACATGGTTTGAATGATGATATTATCAGAGTTTTATCTTACATCAGTATTTGATTATTCTTATATAACGAGATACATAAAGCGGAAATCTACCTAGTTCACCGTATATAGCCACCGAGCAGGTGTTATTTTTAACATTGAGTAGTCTTCTGCAAAATTTTAAATGAACTCTTTCGATTTCTTTTGATTTAGTATGACCCCAAATTTCTGATGCGTAGCCTAAGATCGAACCAACAAAAGGATCAAATAGCTGGCATAATGTTTTAGGTTTTAAATCGAATTTTTTACAGTTATGAAATAATGTATTTAAAGCTTTCAATGCTTTACCAGTCAAATGTTCTTGGTTTAATGTGAAATTACCCGTGTAGTTGAAAACAGTCCCTAAATAATTAAAATCATTAACAACTTCTGAATTTAATCCATCATATAACCATCGCTCTTTAGGTAACAATTTCCCTCGTTTTAGAAACAGTATTATCTTCGTTTTTTGTAGTACTAACCTTTAACCCCCAGGTATTGCAATAATCGTGTAAAGTATTAAGATGATTTTGTAATCAGCCGGTGACTCGGCTAGAATGGCCATATCATCTGCAAATAACATCTGCTAATTCATCTTCGAAGTGAGAATGGTAATTTTAGGTAGCGAATAATTTCAGAGTGGTTTTTATAGCAGATTTACATTTCTATTTGTTCTTGCACTAGATCTAGATTTATTAGGTACTATATTTATATAGTTTTCATTAACGGATTCATTTTCATGTTCATACTAGTAATTATCGTGCGTCTCTTGTCCTGTTGGGTAAATTTAAAGTCACTTCAGAATCTGAATCAGTTGTTCAGTTTATAATAATGTATGTATCTGCAAGTACAGTCTAAAAATAAAACGGATAAAATCTTTGTTATTCATGTTTAACACAAGATATCAACACCGGGCTGCAACATTTAAATAAGACGGCTGTATGTATATCACACATTATAAATAAATAATGATTAATCAAGACTTATGAGTACGCAAAGAAATCAATATATTATGTCATCACAATGGAATGTTAAACATTAGTAAACTCGTTTTCGACGATAAAGGCACTGACTTGTTCCACTTCTTCAGACATCAGTGTAACATATTACAGCTTTTCCAGCACAAAAGTATATTTATTAATTCACGTATATTTTACGATCATATAGACGGATGGGCCAACACTGGCTGACTTGTACCTTCAACCCCAACTCTGGACCACTGCCTACTTGTCCCCCTAATCTGAGATCCTGGATCCGCCTCTGAATAACATAACGAATATGAGAAGTCCATGTTAATACACATTGCTAATCATGAAACCATAAAAGCATCAACTATTGCGTCAATTCATATTGAATCATGTGAATAGGGTAATAAAACGTTTTGAAATTTGAAGCTGGAAAATCTAATTAAACGCCTATTTCTACATATAAATACATATTCATTGGCGTTGTGCAATGAACGATTAAACCCAGATAAAAATAAACAAACATACACATCTGAATGTACGAGTAGTAGACAAGTTTGTAAATTACGGACAATTAGAATAGTGCAAAATAGTTCTTGTACAAAAGTAGTATGATTTGAAAATGTCTGCAGAATCCCACTGTCTCATGGCCAGGCTAATTCATTCCATTATTTTGGACGTTTCATGCTGAAACGTCTTTTTATTATGAAAAGGAACATCATAACAACCAATAGATGATTCAGGTGATTTCAAAGTAGATAAAATGTTGCATTTCCTATCGAACAGTAGTATACATGCATGTTAAAATCTATGTTAAAGACTGAGAGACGCCATAAAGAATGGCGTTGCAATAATCAAAATGAGATAAAACCAAGGATGAAACAGTGGCCAGTTCCAGTGGCCTCTGTCGAAAAATATTTTCGAATGCTCATAATCCTAAAATCATTCAGCGTGGAAATTTTACATTTTCTGTTGATATGGTCTTTGAAAGTTAGAGACTTATCCATAAACGCACCCAGATACCTTATACAATTTTGTGATTTAATAACATGTATGGCCACATAATTTTATAGTGATTTCTGTAGTGTTACTGTTACACTTACTGAGCTGTGCACGACTTCCAAAAAGAAAAACTCTCTCTTGAATTGTTCTTTTTCAATTTGTTATTGTTCATCCAATCATTAACTGCACAGTCCTGTAGATCTTAAATGGCATTGGCTTCTTCGGCTGGTAATGGTCTAAAACGTTTATTTATGTGTCTCGTCTGCAAAACCATACACAGATATAGATAGAGGCACAATGTCAAATATAGTCCCTGAGTACGCCAAGTAGAGCCAAGGGCCCAATGAGACACTACAGTCAAGTTCCCGAGCTGAAGACACATTCGAGCTAACACTCAGTCGACAACTAAGCGCTCTCAGATACGAATCCACCCATTCCGGCGCAGATCCACAGACACCATACTGACTTTCAAGAACTTTGACAGAATGTTGTGGTCAACAGTGTCAAAAGCAGCACTCAGATATAATGCTATCAATGCCGTGACCTCTTTATGCTCCATTGCGTCATTTACAAACCTAAGTAAGGCGGACTCGCAGGAGTGAACTGACGACATGCCGACTGATTTTCTAGACGAATTATACTTGCGAGTATTTGTTTATTAATAGCTGTTTGCGAGTACTTACTGTATTGTCTATTACTAGTTTGGCTAATCCTGGCAATTTGATTGGCTAATGGTGATTTCGGTCATTTTTGATTGGTCAATCATTGGACTGGCTATTCGTCGCGTTACCTGTCATGTTTGACTGAATCTGTTCGTCTGCTCTGTTGTTGAAACGTAAGTAAGTAATGTAGGCATCGTTCTATGATGTTAACGTGGCATAATACAGGAAACATCATTAGATGTAAGTTTAATGTGGTTGTATCAAATCAGACTATGGTGGATTTGGTAGTATTTAGGGTGTACTTTATTCCATTGAAGATGGTATGGCAATACCATGTACATGTGAATTGTATACAGTTGAGGCTGTCTTAACGACCGGCTGTATATAACGACATGCTGTGTTATACGACTGTACTTTTTGCTCCCGTGCGTTTTCACTCAATGGTTGGGTTCTATATAACGACATGCTGTGTTACGTGTTATACGACCATGATAATTGTTCCGTAACACATACATTGTGTGTAAAGTCAGGTGTGATAAACGACCGCAAGTTTGAAACGGTCCTTTTTACACCGCTCACGACTATACATGTATATATAGTCAGTAATTATCGACTGCATTGTATACAACAGTAAAAGTGTTTTACGCACATCGTTATACATGTGTGATAGTGACATATACAGGACAATGAAACATTGAAACAAAAACTCGATGCAATCGAAGAATTAGATAAAGGACGGCCGACATACAAAATAGCCAGTGATCTTGGTGAAAATGAGCTATTCAAAAGTATGTTTGTGAAGCCGAAACAGTCAGTGATCACAGACATTTTTGGTAGAAACCCATGAATTGTTTCATGTGATGTTTCATGCAATGACGTTTTATCATCTGTTAATAATATATTTTATTCATTAAACATCAGTACATTATATTTTAATATTATTTTATCTCTTGATATATGCCTGTAATATTAAAATAAACACATTTGAATTGCACATGTATACACCTTTCTTTGACATTTGACACCATATGCTTTTACTTTGAAATTCTATATATATATGACCACATTAGCTACATCCCAAAGAAGGTCATATAAGACAGCCTTGACTGTACATGAATGTATTCTTTTGTCAAATACTCGTGACTATGTGTATTATCTATAACTTGTAAGTATGTTATACTCTCCATAATGGAGGAATGAATAAAATATACAGTCAATATCCTTTATGAAAAAAGCAACTTCATACAAAAACTTAAATCAATGCTTCTTGTAATTCGTCTACCTATAACGTTTTGTTATAGTTGTTCTTGTTAGGTTTAGATTTGGTTAAATACAAACGGAAGTTAATATCTACTACGTGTGTATTTTTATTTTCATAGCGAGGACAAACATAGGTATGTATTTTATATGGAACGCCATAGCTGTCTTTTGTTAACGCATGTCATGTTGACTTGTCAGTGGAACATGCCAACTTCTCTAGACATCATGTTATAATGTTAAACCGAAGTATTAAATTGTCTAAATACTATTTGAATATGTCTATACGTAATGTTAAATTGTCAATATATTATTTAAATTAGGTACTATAGACACTGTTCTTGTCTTGCACGGCATATTATAATAAATAATGTTTTTACGGCATAATAAATAATGTTTTTAATTCTGGTAAGCAATTGTTTAATGCATTTATAGACTTCACGAAAGCTGTTGATTATATAACTAGGAATAATCTATGAGCAAAATTAATTAAACTTGGCAATATTTTGGATATTATGAAGTACATATATGTGACCGCAAGGGTCTATGATCTTCCGGTTTTGATACAAAATAAACTGTCTACAAACCTACCGTCTATTGTGTTCACAAGGTTTACACAATGTCTTATTTAACTATTTGTGGTAAATACGTTTGTCAACACACCATGATACAGAATGCCTAACATTATACATGTATTGCGATATCTGATACGAAATACTATTTTTAGCGTATGTTTAGGTGGAGGGTACTAGTTCACATATAACACAAAATTTATAATCGCTCCTCTAGATTTGTTTCATAAATATAATGATACCGCAGAGCATTTTAGACAATCAATTATTTTAGTCGATATTTTATGTGCAAACTGTAATGTATGATATTACTTAAGATTGAGTAAATCTTTTGAATGAATATGATAGCTTTATATAGCTTTCTTTTGTTATAATGTTTTTTATGCTATAAAACATGTTATGTTTTCATGCAATAAAATATTTGTATTGTATTGTGTATACGCTTCGTCCGCAAAGTATCAAATGACATACTATGTAAGCAATAGCCTTATTCATAATACCCTGAATAGACCGTGTTGTACAATTGTAGAAGTTCAGAAGTGCATATTTGGAATAATGTAATGGAAGGTTTGTTTATATTTCATACGTATTTGTCTATATTTCTTTAGATACATAATGAAATGCCATATAACTTTTGTACTGTAGAAATGATTCTATTTCAATGTATGTTTTACACTATTGCATGGCTTTATCCGAATGATGTTACACTTAAAATTGATCTGAGTAAATAGAAAATTACATTTTTGTGTAAACTTGTGTTGACTTATAATGACATTCATTGTACCAGCATGTACACGAACAAGCATGGTGTGTCTTCATCTGTTTGAAGTTATCTTTCTCAATTAATGTCATCTGCTTATCTTCGTAGTTCATACATGTACAATGTGTAAACAAAAATGAACCATAATTACAATGTATAATCTAAAGTGCATGGGAATAAAAAAGACACCAGGAAGTGGTAATAATTGAACATGAATGTACGAATACGGAGACAAAACTAATGATCCAAGGCATTCGTACAGAATATATTTAGCAAAACGCCTAGAATCGTCGTCTAACCACACGTAGCATTTTATAAGCCGTGTATGAAGTACTCGTTGGTAGTACACATCGCACACCTGTTCATTGATCCCCCGGACCTTCTATCTGTAAACATCGTCCCTCGACTCACAGGTAAATTGCCCTATTTTTGTATGAAATCATTGAAGTAATTTAAAATGATATAGCGCACCAATGATTTACAACTGTATGCTATGATGTTGTGAAGAAAGTTTGTAGTTAGAATCTTTGATAAAGCCGCCTTAAAGGCCTTTTTGTGGCAAACATTCGGATGGGACCATTCAGAAAAAATACTTTATCCCGTTTTCACACCGAGATGACTTAAATGAGACATTAACATCGTGAACTGTTTTTACATTTCTTTTAGTTGCAACTGCCATTCCTTGGTGCGCTGATATCATTTTCCTTTACTTTTGCGAGTTCTTATGATAAAAACACATTTCATCTTAGAAGCGGCAGGTGCGTGATGACGTAGTGTACTACCATTGGTACTGGTGGGCCTCGATCAGAATAAACTAAATAAGGACATCCTTAAAATATTGTTAATTTGCTGAACATTAGGCGACCAACTCATACATAAGTCCCTTAATCCCCATTTTATAAAGAATTTAACGAAATACATGTATTTGTTTTAGTACATATTCCAGTTTTTTGTGCTATCAGTACTAGCTTATGATGTTAACAAAATGCCTAACTACATACATACTTTTGTCAAAATTTACTGGTCAAATGCTGCATGTTGCATCGTATAAGTAAAATGAACTGTATCTGAATTGCCAAGTTTAAAAATGAAATTTCCAATTGGATTAATATCTTATTCATATCATTTCAGGAATAGAAGTGATAGCCTGTATTGAGCCTACATTGTTTGCGTTAATTACTGTCGGGCTTTTCATATATATTCTCTTCAGGTAAATTCTTTTATATCCTAGTTATGTAAACTATTGTACCAACAAATGTATCGTACACATGCTATAATATTGCTTTATTGTGAAAATAATTGAACATGAAATGTAATGCGCTTCCCGTGTTTTGTTTTTCGGGGGCATATCTATACAAATCCTTTTGCATTTTTCAGCTACATAAAATGGAAAATTTCTACCAAGAGACAAAGACAAACGTTCAGATTAGACGAGTTCTTTTCTCGTGTCGAAGTTTGCTGCACTTGTCACACGACAATCAAAAATGACTCCACGCCGAGAACAATCAACAAATCTATCCCGGTCCAGCCAGGTGGATACAACAACAACAACAACAACACAAAAGAAATAATACCTTCTGGTATAGCTTACAACGACAAGAAACTTTGTGTACCTTTTGTATGCGTGGATCTTGAAATCCCAGAATCACCGATCAAAAAATCAGATGAAACATATGATATGGAACAGTATTAGTACAAAAATTACAATGTGCCTTCTGACATACCGCCTTGCGCTGTTACGTTGTCCATTCGCACAATTGACATTTCATACTATATTTTGACTTCTATTGTTCGCACATATGCAGAATGACATCGTAATTTTGGGAAATGAATTGATGCATGGTTCATATATCTGTGCAACATATAATATTTCTACCTTGTTTGATTTATTGTTTTTCTTTATTTGATTGTTCGTATCTCAGTTATATCACCTACGTTATGAATTACTGAAAAGATAATGTCAACATGTTTATGTTACAAATGTTAGGGGTGACCGGGGCAAAATGAAACATTTTTTACAAAACTCAGTAGTTCTCATTCGTGCGTTATCTGTTCGGGAAACCTTTTGCACGTGTATAACGTACGTTTATCGCACGTCATATATATATTTGTTAAGTATGCATATTTCTTTTAATTGGACCCATATTAAGGGACAAGTTAGTTGTCGTAAAATGTTTCATTTTGCCCCATATAAGGGGCAAAATGAAACATTACCTGGGGCAAAATGGAACAATGAGCCTCATACTCATATTTTGTAAAAAGCATTCATTTCAACATTGTTTTCGTACTGTATGAATTACCGGGCAAATTTTAGTACCATGTAATGCCACGTTGTGATATATATAAATCTCAACAGATGATATCGTCTTTCGAATATGTGATATCACTCAAGTGAAAATATATTTTTGTACATGACTGTCTCAAAGTCTGATCTGGTTGGGACATTGGCCATGTACAGTGTTGATAAAATTATTAATAATTATTCCATTTTACAAACATTCATTCGATTGTGTCATTATGAATAGAACGCATTAAAATGCATATAACCTTTGTTATATATACCAAGGACTTATATAAGTCCTTGTATATACTTAGAGCATCAGTTTCCTGGATCATATAGCTTGTTGTAGATTACAGAAAATAATGTTCATACGTGATGTATGGTAAAAATATAATTCATTGTTACAAAACTGCCGTATATAACGTCAGTGGTATCGATAATTTGGGGAAAGAACAGGTTTATGCGGCCTCCAAAACGTATCAATTAAAGACGTTCTAAGTAAAAACCCGATTAGTGACCATATGAACGACAACAGAGTGCCTCGGCTTATTTCTGGCTATGCCACTGAGATCTAGTTTTTAAAATGAAAAGCACATAGCTAATATCACACCCACAAAACGTCAGAACGCAAATGCAAGTTTTTTTATTACTTTACCAACTTTGAAAATATGTTGGGGCAAATCGAAACATTGTTCCAACATGCCCCGTCACTAATGTTCCATTTTGCCCCATCCATACCGAATGACCTTTGACCCTAATCCATGTGAAATAATACAAGAAGAGACTTTCAACATTCTGTTAAATATAAACACAACACATACAGTTTCTATTTAGGCTACGGCATTGTGTTCCACTATCAATATTATCGGAACTAATTAAAATAATTACGGGATGATAAAAAGTCACTTACATTGCATAGAAACTAAAATATCTGCTTATTTACGTTTTACAGCGTTTGTTCTTAATGATGTTCAATTCCAAACCGTGCAAAGGAAGGACACTGCGTTTTTTCGAATTTTATTGGGTCATATGTGGTTTCACAACAACGATATCTAGTGTGTTTCATTTTGCCCCATGTTTCATTTTGCCCCGGTCTCCCCTACATTCCCAGCATGCCACACGTACAACGTAAGCAAGCAAAATGCCTAATGTCATAATTTGTACTACGAATTATGACACTGGGTGGCGCTAGCTATTCTCAACATTGGTAATTATCGGAAGAAGGTGCAAATTATAATGCGAAACTAAAGTTGGTCTTACAAAAGTTTTGTCCCAGTGTTCTAAGTCATCTATATTGTTATTATGTAAGGCGGGGAACCATTGTTCTTTGCAGGTCTTTGTCGCCATATCCGAATATTGTACACCTTTTTGCCAAGAAATACGAATAAAAAAAGTCTTACTATACCGTATATGTACACTCCCTGAATATATAGTCATATCAAAAGGTAAGTCACACGTCTATATTCAAAATATGACACAAGCTTGGGTACTGCCACGAGAACAGTTCCCGAACAGTAATAGTTACCGTATCTCAAGTGACATGTTCCCGATATAATACATTTCCCAAGCTATTTTTTAAAATCGTGTTATTTTTATGAATCGTTTCGGACCCACATTATTGTCAGCGAACGTGACGTCATTTCTCTACTGTAAACACACCATGTAATAGGTGGAGGTGAGGGTACATTACTTCTTGTTTTTACCTGGGGGTGCGCTTTCCCCCTTTGCAGAAGTGAATTGGTGAAGTGCACCACACAAGTCGACGGGAACCAGTTTACCCAAGTGTCTATGTCGCCGTTACCATAGTTTCGTATTAGTTCTTATTTTGTAGTTATGCGTTAATAAGAATTTAAAATATCATTTTGTACTAAGGAAAAAAATAACATACCCATTAACTGAATTTGAAATTGTTGTAAAATAACCGGTTGTCGCGTAGCGAGTACTCATAACGATGTTACTTCGTTAATTTCCGTATCCGAGTTACATCAGAGTTGTTCCCCTTGAAACGAAATGACAGAATTTTTTTCTGACGAAAATATTTTAAGGCGATACTTACCAACATAACACAATAAAAAAAAAAAACAATAGCATAACTTCCGTCGACAAAACACACAATTAGCAATTTCAGAAGAAGGATGTTAAAATATGAACGTAATAACGAAAGATAAAATAACAAATGCACGAATGTGAAATGTAACTACGTTGGATGTAAATATAGACATGAAACAAAGCAATACCACGTGATGTACGTAATAACTGTACTAATGCGTGAATGAAAATGTAACAATATAATATGCAATGTTGGATATAAAAATATGCACGTATAAAGGCAAGACAGCTTGTCAGAAGGCACAATGTAAATTTTGTACTAATACGTACTGTTCCATAATATGACGTTGTAGATTTGAATGGCATCACGTGACAGTCACGGTATATTTTACGTCACGTGATAAATCTAGTGTACATGCATATGAGCTGCCGTGTATTTTAGTTTGTGTGCAAAACTTGAGACATTTGTCTGACTGATAACGTGCTATAAGCAATCCACTGGAAACAGTCAGAATTTACGTATTGTTGTTGTTGTTGCTGACTTTTATAATCCATGACACAGAATTGCTACCACTACAGCTTCATAATTTATACTTTTTAACAACCACCTTCAAATAACGGGAATCCTGTCAAAAAAGGCCACATTTTGTTGTCACGTGGGTGACCTTTGTTCACAGGTTTGATTGTACGTGCTTGCAAAGGTATAAATATATTTGTATAAAAATACAAAAAAGTACAAACATGCGTTGCAC